>CM062815.1:888342327-888781762 GCA_031772625.1 Pinus tabuliformis
GGACTTAGATCAAATCGGGGACACCTTACAGTTTGAATATTCCAAACTAAAACAACAGACTAAATAATGAAAGCATGTCAACATGAACATAACAACAATGTCACTGCCAAGACTACACAAACTGCACTTAGAGATTATAGAGGAGTTGTAGATGTGGAAACAACATACATTGCAACTGAATATACAGGTGGAAAAAGAGCAAGTTGCACTGTGGCAGTAGCTTGAGTAGGTGAAGCATGAAAAGGATCAAATGGTAGAGGAACACCAAAATATCAAGGAGGTGGTCGAAGCCACATGTAAAGAGATTCCGGACCTTGATGTCTGGGAGGAAGAGTCAATAGAAGAAAAGGTCGTGAAGCTCGACCTTGCAGTGAAGGGGTATAAGGGCGAAATTGCCAAAGTAAATTCAAGTATGAAATGCAGATTAGTGAGCTGCAAGTGAAGCTACAACCAACTACGCCACAGGAAGTAAGGGATCAAAGGGAGACTAAACTAAATAATGTAATGGCCTACATCTCTGCAGCATTGGAAAACTATGGGAAGTTGTTAGATGAAAGTTTGATGGACTTCGCTATAGGAAGATCCAAATGTACATAAAATGCAGGAAGAAATGCAGCAGAAGCAACAACATTAGAAGAAATTCAGGCATCTGCAAAGATCTTACCCATCTCATAGAGGCTCGTGAAAACCAATGAGAGTAACGCCCTACAAAAGAACATTGAGGAACTGAAGAAGGAGGATCATATTTTGATAGATAGGACTCAACCTTGGCAGGATGAGGCCTTGCAGTTATCATAGGCAATGGAAGAGAAGTTTCAAGAGCTTCGACAAAGGGAAGCAGTGTTGATATAGAACGCTGCAAAACATGTGGTAGTGACATTATTGGAAGAAGCACATACTGAGGACAAGTAGGTGATAAAAACTCTCCAACGGTTCAACCAGGCATACAACACCATTGCAACGAAAATCAGAGGCAAAGCAACTGAGTGACTCAGGATGAGTCACATGTGAGTGTTGTGGGCATGTTGGGCACAACCGAACTTTGCCTAAATTTTGATGAAGACTTTTCATTTTGGGGAGCGTAGTGTGAAGTAAAGGATGCAATGGAACGCGAAGTGGACCACGCAGTGGAGCGCCAAAATGGACCACGGAGTAGATACATCACGTTGTATATGGGCTTTAGAGCGTGTCGAAGCCCCTCCCTTTTTATAAAAGAATACTATTATGTAAATGATAAATGGTTTTAGCTACTTGTTTTGCGGAGACCATAGTATATGGACCATGGTATTGTGATGATATATCCCTAGATGTAATAGTATATATAGGGAAGAATAATAAAGAAGGAGATAGTATTTAGGAATCACATCATGTGTTGAGTGGTTGTATCTTTGTGAATTGTGGTTCGAGGAAAGAAGGTGAGGCTCTGCAGCTGAGTGCGCAAAGGCCTAAGTCCGCAGCTGAGTGCGCAGACTGCCTGTAGTTATGTGCGCAGGTTGAGAACTATTTGTTGTACAAATTCTCTATTATAAAAAATAGCTCTTGTGGACGTAGCCCCACATTGGGATGAATGACGGTAAAATATGTGTCTTCATGTGTTTATTTGTTTATTATCTTTTGTAGCATAGAAATTTTATTACAATTGCATTTTATTACAACGCAATAATGATTAAGGGTTTATATGTTATGTTTTAAGCGATGAATGTAATATGACGAAGTAAATTATGAGTGCGAAGTAACTTATGAATGTTAAAGGTAAAAGAACAAAAAAATACCACATCGCATTATCCCTCAAGGCTGCAGACACCTGGTTCTACATCCTCCCATAGTCACTTCGGGTGAGATTGCGATCTTCTTGCTGGTCGTTGCCAAAAGGGCTAGTGATTGAGGGATTTGTTGGTGCGCAGTAAAGAATCGAACTTGGGTCAGCCCAACATAAAGCCAACACACCTGTATGATGATGCCACGTGTCAAGACCAGATTGGTCCACCACAAATCGTACCCTGCACAGTCAAATCATGACGTCAGCTGTACGAAATATCCAGTTAGCAGCCCAGTGAACCATGTTGTTGACCTTTTTGTTGTTGGTAAAAAAATTTAGAACACCATAATGTCTTCATACGACATTGGATTGAGATGATTCAAGTGTCGTTGGATCATGATGATGAACACTACGACTTGATGCGTGTTTTGGGAGATTCCAAGCACTTTAATTTTTGAGCCTATTTTGGAATTTTGGATCACACCTCCCCACAGGAACTTTTGGACCTCCAAAAGACTATCTTTAATTAGTAAATAAGTTAGGAAAAATCTCATTAACTTTCCCGATATCAATCCTTCTTGTTATTTTTGAATTGGTGCCTTCGAGCTCCAATCAAGGTACTCCACCTTGCCTTTGTGTGAAGTCCTTATCTTCTTGTCAAGAATTGTGGCTTGCTACAATTATCTTAAACATGCAGGAACAAAAAATTCGATGGATGGAATTTGAACATTCTCTCCAAAACCATATTTCTTTGGCTCAAACAAACTTCACCTTGAAGTCCCTCTTTACTGAAGAAAAACTTGATCTTCCACCTGAAAATCAGAAGAAACTCAATGCTTGCCATGCATTGATTTACACTTTGCTTTGTTGTCCTCAAGATTCACTTTTGAAATGACATACTTGACTTTGTCCACAACATCATGGTCATTTTCTACATAATCTTTACCAAAGATCAAATTCACAAATAAGCTTCACACATTGAAATACTTGTATAAGGGAGTGCTTGACACAACTGTAGACATACTGCATGAAACACAAATGCTCATACCAAAAGTTCCATTCAAGTTGACTCATAATCAAGCCAAGATAACATAACATGCCAAAGAAAACACACTTGTTGCAGCTAAGTGATTATACATGACTTCACTTTACAAAGTAACCAAACGAGAATATACAACAAGTATTTATAATTTTACAAACCAAGCTAACTGTATAAAATAGTCTACCCATTCTTTGCCTAACCATGCTTATTGGTTCTCTTTATGAACCCACTTTGAATTAAAGGTTGCTTCAGGAACTACATCAATTTCCACTTTCCCGCCTATCGCTTTCCTTGCAAGGGATTACATGACCTCTTTTTCCTTCTTGGGATGAAGTTCCACATGAAGTTTCCAACACTTTTCAATTCGGTGTCCATTCATGCTACAATGGGTACAAAAATTCTTTTGCTTGCCCATAAAAAAGGAAGTCTTCATAACTGGTTGAGATTCTTCATGCCTTGTCCCAAGGATTTGATCCATTTTATTGACCAGCTCCTTACGTTGCACACACTTATCCACACAATGGTCAGATGCATCGCAAAATGTGCAAGGAAGCATTTCCCATAAATAATCAAAATCACCAACATTTTCGGAATTCCCATGACACTTATACCTGTCGTTTGGGTTGTGAATTTAACAAGAAGAACTCGAATTGGCATGTCCCTTGGAATGTTCATCTCTTTTCAAAGACAATTTATCCTTATCACCACCATCATGGTGTGACATATCATCACTTGATGATTTCTTTGCCTCAAAAATTATAGAGCGCCCTTCTATTTCTCCATATCATAACCCAATCCTTCATATTGTGGTTATTCCTTCACCTCGATAGGATTACTTATACCTTGGCCATTGCTTTCGAGGCCTCTTCCATCATAACCCATCTGAGTTAAAAGTTTCATACCAATACCCTTGGTATGCTTTTCAAAAGCTGGAAAAAATGTGCTATCAAAATTAGCTGAAGAAGTATAGCTAGAAACACTAATTACCTCCTTTGGCGTATCACCATTCTTTTCTATTTTAGATGCTAATGAAGAATTGGATGATGACTTTATCCAACCATTTTTACCAACAGGCACATAGGGAGAATCCTTCAGAAGCTGACAAAACTCACAAGCATCATTCTCAACATAGGGTCCATATTCTATGTACGAAGCATGCCCACAAATTGATTTCATCTTGGAGGGATTCTTTTCTGCTTCCAGGATGGAACTCTCACCAATTTGTTCCTCCACTACATGTTGCAACTACAGGCATATTTTCCTTTTCTCCTCCACTACAATTTCAGGCAATCTCCTTAGCTTGACATTGTCTATTTGAAGAGATATATTAATCTCCTCCAACTTTTGTAGTCTTTCACGCTTCAGTTTCTTGTCCCTTACAATCCAGTCAGAACTTGATTTGATACCACATGATTTGAAATTTGGAGGAAACAAATCCCCAATGAAACCGATAATCCTCTTACACTTTGCAAGTTAATAAAAAGGGTCTTTAAAGGTAAAATAAGTTTAACAACCTCTTCAAGATGGTGAGTTAAGTTTTCACATGAACTTAAAAGAGAAACAAATTCTCATGCAACTCAAGATGAGAAACATGAAGAGAAGAAACCAACATTTGATAACAGAGTTCACCCCTCCTAGGCTACGCCTCTAGATCTGCTCCAATAGCTAGACCTCTATGTTGAATTCAACAACAAATGAGTACATTACAACTTGTTGAAAATAGAGTGGATTGTCTCTCCTACAAAGAATTATCACTCAAAAAGATAACTCTCTACAACAAGTCATGAAAATGTCAACATAAAAAAGACTCTTCCACAATAAGTCCTTATACTCCACATGAAATCAAGAGCATAAACATGCAACTCCTTCACAATGAAAAGTTGAAAAGGGCTTTTCTTGTTAACACATTGAGAAAATACTGAAAATAGTTGCTCTATTGAAGTAACAACTGCTGCAGATGAAATTGGAAGGCTAGAAAACCTATAACTAGGGTCTTTCCATGCTCAAATATGCCTCCATACTGCTTCAAAATTGTCTCTACCTTTAGCATTAAAAGACTTGATTATGCAAAAAGTCCATCATAAAGTGCTCAAATACAAAATCAAAGGCTGTCATTGAGTTCAAAACGCTCAAAAACCCCTATATAGCCTCTTCTTAAGCTCAAAAATGTTAAAAACTGAGCAAGATATGTTTCTCTAAGCCAAGCTCTACTATTTGTCCTAAAAATTGGAAAAAATTTGCTAATTGTGTGATGATTTCACCCTTTACATTATCCGCCGAGCAACAATTTCACGCGGGACCAGCGAGATTCCCATCGTAAAAGGTACAATTTGTCGCTTTGTTAAATTTAACCATTACCCCCGTAAGAGCAAAAATATGTCACATGGTGCCATGTGGAAGGGGGTCGAGGCCTACTGCCCACCCTTGCTAATTTATCCCTCTGCTCCGTCGGGATTTGGTCATATGGCTAGGGGTTGGGGCCAACTTCTCGCCTATGCCAGATTTGGCTTTACTCGCTTGGGGTCATTGTCACATAACGATCAAGGCATCGGGTATTGGCGTGGGCCAGGTGCCACCTGGTTCACTACCTCCATCGCGTCATAGGTTGTATGGGTACCGATGGAACCAAGGCTAGGGCCAAGTACCTTGCCCCTCCCACCAGAGTTGTCCACCACTATGCTCCAATGGTGATCATGTGGGTGATGCATAAGACCAGGGGCTAGGGACTAACCGCCTCATCCCACTCAGATTCTCCTCTAGTCGTATGTTGTGTAATGTGACCAGGGTTGGGGCCATGTGCCCTAACCTCTTCCCCCAACGCCAAAACTATTCAACTTTAAATAGAACCAGAGTTCATTATTTGGTAAGAACAAATGTGTGGTCCACTGGTAGGGCACAAAGTTGGTATATGGCAGGTTAGGGGCCAAATCCTGCCAAGGCCCTTGTGTTGGTTTGCAAAAATTTTTGCCAACCAAGGGGCGCCCTCTTATTAGCCCATGTGGTGCCTCATAATTGGTCCACCTCATAACCAACGAACCAATGAAAATACACCACCTACACGTGCAATGATGTCATGTGTTAAGACCATATTGGTCCACCGCCAACTGTACGTTACACACTCAGTTGATGATGTCATCAGTACGGACTCCCCAATCAGCAACCCAGTCAACCCTATGGTTGGAATCAAGACGACGAACACTAAGACTTGATGCCGGTTTTAGGATATTTCGAACACTTTCATTTTTTAGCCTATTTTTTAATTTCAGCTCATACCTCCCCACTAGGAACTTTTGGACCTCCAAAAGTCTATATTCAATCAATAAATAAGTAAGGAAAAATCTCATCAACTTTCCCAATCTCAATCCTTCTTTTTCTCTATGAATTGGTGCCTTCGAGCTCTAATAAAGATAGTCCACCTTTCCTCTGCATGAAGTCGTTATCTTACTGTCAAGAATTGTGGCTTGCTGCAATTCTCTTAAACATGTAGGAACAAAAACTTCGATGGATGGAATCTGAACATTCTCTCCAAAACCATATTTCTTTGGCTCAAACAAACTTCACCTTGAAGTCTCTCTTTTCTGAAGACAAACTTGATCTTCCACCTAGAAATCAGAAGCAACTCAATGCTTGCCATGCATTGATTTACACTTTGCTTTGTTGTCCTCAAGCTGCACTTGTACAATGACATACTTGAATTTTTCCACATCATCATGGTCATCTTTTGCACAATCTTTACCAAAGATCAAATTCACAAACAAGCTTCACATATCAAAATACTTGTATAGGTGAGTGCTTGACACAACTGTAGACATACTGGATGAAATACAAATTCTCATCCCAAAAGTCCCATTCAAGTTGACTCATCATCAAAGCAAGATAGCATAACATTCCAAAGAAAACACACTTGTTGTAGATAAGTGATTTTACATGACTTCACTTTACAAAATACCCAAATGGGAATATACATAAAGTATTTACAATTTTACAAAGCAAGCTAATTGTACAAAATAGTTTACCCATTCTTTGCTTAACCAAGCTTATGGGTTCTCTTTCTGCACCCACTTTGCTTCAAAGGTTTCTTTAGGAACTACATTAGTTTCCACTTTTCCACTTGTCGCTTTCCTTGCAAGGGATCACATGACCTCTTTTTCCTTATTGGGGAAAAGTTCTAGATGAAGTTTCGAACACTTTTCAATCCAGTGCCCATTCATGCTACAATGGGTATAAAAATTCTTTTGCTTTCCCATCGACAAGGAAGTATTCATAACTGGGAGAGGTTCCCCATGCCTTACCTCAAGGATTTGATCCATTTTCTTGACCGCCTCCTTACGTTTTTCACACTTAGACACACAATGGTCAGATGCATAACAAAATGTGCAAGGAAACATTTCCCATAAATAAGCAAAATCAACAACATTTATGGAATTCCCATGAAACTTATACGTGTCCTTTGGGTTGTGACTTTGATGAGAAGAAATGGACTTGGCATATCCCTTGGAATTTTTATCTCTCTTTAGAGAAAATTTGTCATTATCACCACCATCAAGGTGTGACATATCATCACTTGAGGATTTCTTTGTCTCAACAATTTTAGAGCACCCTTCTATTTCTCCACGACCATAACCCAATCCTTCATATCATGGTCGTTCCTTCACCTCGATAAGATTAGTGATACCTTGGCCATTGAATCTGAGGCCTCTTCCATCATAATCCATATGATTTAAAAGATTCATACCAATACCTTTACTATTATTTTCAAAAGATGCAAAAGATGCATTATCAACATTAGCTAAATGAGTATAACTAGAAACACTAATTACCTCCTTTGGCATATAACCCATCTTTTCTATTTCAGATGCCGATGAAGTGGATGATGGCTATATCCAACCACTTTTACCAATGATAACATAGGGATAATCATTCAGATGTTGAAAAATCTCACAAGCATCATTCTGAACATAGGGTTTGTGTCATGTATATGAACCATTCCCACAAATTGGTTTCATCTTGGAAGGATTCTTTGTTGCTTCCGGGACGGTACTCTCACCAATATGTTCCTCCACTACACGTTGCAACTACAGGCACATTTGCCTTTTATCCTCCTCAGCAATTTCAAGAAATCTCTTTAGCTTGACATTCTCCATTCGAAGAGATAAATTAATCTCCTCCAACTCTTGGAGTCTTTCACGCTTCAATTTATTGCCCATACTTGCAATCTAGTCAAAACCTTCTCTGATATCACCTGATTTGAAATTTGGAGGAAATATTTCCCTAATGAATACTGATCTTCCTCTAACACTTTTCAAGTTAACAAAATGGGTCTTTAAAGGTAAAATAAGATTCACAACCTCTTCAATATGGTGAGTTATGTTTTCACATGAACTTAAAGGAGAAGCAAATTCACAAGAAACTCAAGATGATAAACATGAAGAGAAGAAACCAACATTTGATAACGAAGTTCACCCCTCTTGGGCTATATCTCGTAACCTACTCCAATAGCTAGACGGCTATATTGATTTCAACAACAAATGAGTACATTACAACTTGTTGACAATAGAATGGCTTGTCTCTCCTAGAAAGAATTCTCACTCAAAAAGGTGACTCCCTACAACATGTCATGAAAGTTTCAACATAAAAACCACTCTTCCACAGTAGGTCCTTGTACTGCACCTAAAATCAAAAGCATAAACATGCAACTCCTTCACAATGAAGAGTTGAAAAGGGCTTATCTCCTTAACACATATAGAAAAGACCAAAAAGCGCTGCTCTACTAAAGTAAGAACTACTACATATGAAAGTGGAAGGTTGGAAAACCTCTAACTAGGCTCTCTCCATGCTCAAATATGCCTCTATACTGCTTCAAAACTGTATCTGCTTCTAGCACTGAAAGAATTGATTATGCAAAAAAGTCCATCACAAAGTGCTCAAATCATAACTTTGAGGCTGCGATTGAGTTCATGACACTCAAAAACCCTTATCTAGGCTCTTATTGAGCTCAAAAATGTTAAAAACTGAGCAAACTATACTTCTCCAAGCTAAGCTTTGATATATGTCTCGTAAACTAGCAAGAACTTGCTAACTGCGTGACAATTTCGCCCTTTACACAATCCACCAAACGACAATTTTTCCCAGGACTAGCGAGATTCCTTCCACAACAGGTGTAATTTGTCACCTCATTAAATTGCACCATTATCCGATTAAGAGCAAAAATAAGTCACATGGATCCATGTGGACGGGGGCCAAGGCCAACTTCCCACCCCCTCCAATTTAGTCCTCCGATCAGTCACGATGTGGTCATATATGACCATATGGCCAGGGGTTAGGGTCAACTGCTTGCCTCTGCCAGCTTTGGCTTTGCTCTCTTGGGGTCATGGTCAGATAAATATCATGGGGTCGAGGGCCGATGTGGGCCAAGTTCCACCCGATCTGCTCCCTCTGCCATGCCATAGATTATATGGGCACTGATGGAACATGGGAAGGTCCAAGTGCCCCGCCCCTCCCACCTGTTAGACTCCGTCTCATGTCAGAGATTGATTCTTCTTCAAAACCCTGTTTTGAAGAAGAAATCATTTAATGTATTGATTTAAATTATGTAATTTATGCTCCAGCTCTTCAAAGGGTAGCAGCGACTTCAAAACCCCTATCTGCACAAGCACAATTCAGAAATATCATCAGCAATTGAGGCAAAAAGCTTTTGGAGAAGTCTCACTGGAAACACATTATCTAATGCCGCTTTCATACAAGCTTTTGATGCTAAGATAACAGCTGACAGATGTGTTCTACAAGATGAGCTTGCAATGAATCAGCTGAAACACCATTGTTCATCAAAGCAAATTCCGTTGCCACAGTTTGGAATACATTCTGCTGTTAGAGTAAGCCATGACTGCTTCAACAATTTTACACAGTCATCTTCAGCAAATACACAAACAAACTCCTATGGCATTGATAAAATGGCCTCAGATGACGATGATGCAACAGTTTCTGATGACATTGATGCATCCACTGATAAATTATCCAGAGTTGATTTGAATGAAGTCATTTCACTATCAAAATCAGAAAAAGCTCTTATGTGGGAGGAAACTTGAGTATTTCTCAGACAGTTGAATGCAAATGTGGAATGCCGTTATGCATATGTGAAGCTCCGGCTCCTCCTCAGGTCCGGCCTGAAATGTCAACATCTCAGTATTATCAGCGATCAAAAAAGGTTGTCCTTGCCTAACATACTCCATCTGATACGATCTCAAAGTCAACTGCAGGCTCATCTGGAAGTATTAGGCAAAGTTTATTCTTTACAAGTGGGCAAACAAATTATCAGATGGAATAAGTTCTGATTACAAGTTTGTTGAATAAGTTCTTTATTCAACAAAGAGTTGAAGAGTGGATTAGAAGGTTTTACTGAGAGAGGATACTAATCAAAGCAGAAAAATAAAGTATGAGCTTGTTCAGTGCAAGTTAACTTTGTTTTATGACTATTGGCGAATGGATGAGGTCTTAGAGGAGTTGTTACCAAAAGGATTGGTTGTCCCGTCTTCTTATGAACTTGTAGGTCATATTGCGCACTTGAACTTGAGAACTGAGCATCTTCCATATCGTCATCTGATTGCACAGGTAGTTTTTGACAAAAATAGGCCAAAGGTACAAACTGTTGTCAACAAGATTGATGCGATTCAGAATGATTATAGAACAATGCAACTCGAGGTTTTAGCAGGGAACCACTCTCTTGTGACAACTGTAGTTGAAAATGGAATTCGTTTTCAAGTTGATCTTGCTACTGTGTATTGGAATTCAAGGCTTGGAACAGAAAGGCAACGACTTATTAATAATTTTAAACGTGGTGATAATGTTTGTGATGTCTTCTCTGGTGTTGGTCCCTTGGCCATTGCTACTGCTAAGAAAGTAAACAGAGTGTATGCAAATGATTTGAATCTATTTGCTGTGAAATATCAATTGAAGAATATTGCATGTAATAAGCTTCAGGGGAAAGTTGAGGTCTTTACCAAGGATGGAAGGGAATTCATTGAAGAAATACTTGGACGTGAGAAGCCTGCCTTTGTTACACCAGTGGTCATGAATTTGCCTAACGATGCTGTTGAGTATCTTGATGCATTCAGAGGCATGTTTAGAGAGAAACATCAGGATATGCACCTACCATTGCCAACAATTCATGTATATGGATTCTCCAAGGCTTCTGAACCAGAATCAGAATTTCTTGAGCGTATAGGGAGAGCTCTTGGTGAAACTCCAAGAGCTGTAGATATGCATCGTGTCCGACTGGTTGCACCTGGGAAATGGATGCTTTGTGCGACATTCTCCCTTCCCAAAAAGGGTTGCATTTGCTTCCTAGCTTAAACATGTCTGTTGGTATATCAAAATGTATGGGAGCTTCAAATTCTAGTTCTTTGCTCCAGGTGCAACTGTTAGGGTAGTAAACATTCTGTACAAAATTTTCTTCGCTGAAGTGTCTATTGGAGATCAAGTGGGATGAGATTTTATTTTGCTGCCTTACCTTGATACGGAGATGTTGAGACTTTTCCTGGAGTGCTTTCTTCAAACATATGGCCTAGAAGAGGCATGTATCTGTCTCTTATGTATTTGTATTTTCATTGTACGGGAGTCAACGCAGTTTTCTGCCCTCATCTATGCCACACGATTATGATACAACGTAGCGCCCCTCCTCTGCACAGCTCTATACCAAGAAAATCACTTTCAATGTAAACAGATGATGAGTTTCAGATCACGGGGAGCCTGAGACAGACGCAATTCCGTTCCATGATTTCCGCCAGCGATTGATCCTTTGGAGATTTTGTGGGCGATGTGGCTCTTAGAAGACGGACTGTGAGCTATTGCCGATGCTACCATATAGCATGTGGTTGGATGTGTTGGAAATCGATGAGTGGCACAGTATAAATCTGAATTAAACGCTGAGTGCAACCACGCAAACCTCTTTCAGTACAGTTGTCACGATAAGCTGAAACGATGGATTATTAGCTTGAAGGTTATGCAACGTGGTGGAGTTAAGATTATCCATTACAGCCAGAAAACGCGATTTGATTCCAATCTTGGTCCTATGGAGATCTGCTCTCCATATTTTCTCTTAATTGGCCAATTAATAAAAGATTCCAAGAAACGTTATACCATGTTTAGGATAGATGTAACGTTTTTTTTGGTTAAATTTTGTAATGTTAGCTAAACTGCGCCCCTGTTTTTGGGCAGCGTTTCATGTAATATAATAAAAATTCATTTTGAGGGTGAGAAGAGAGAAGATTTTTCTGAGAGCTGCTGAAGCGTAGCAGAGCTTTCTTGTACAGTCTTTGACAGAGTTTTTAATGAAAATTTCACAGCTCTAACTTCTGAGATTCATGTGGCATGATGATTTGGTATTAGTTTTTCTCTTGTTTCATATGTAATATGTTATGTTCCATTTCACTACATGATCGTTTCTAGTTGAGCAAAGGAAGTGTTTAGGTAGGAATTCATAGTATTGTATGCTCCTCCTATAAATTTGCTCATGTTCAATGTTTTCTTCTGTTTAAGGAGGATTCAAAGTATTATTTGCCCTCCTTAGCTCCTCACCAGTCTTGCCATCCCATTTAAAATCTAGATTTGATGCTAAATTCCTTGCCTACCTTGCCTCAGTCGTAAACCTGTGTTGTTCATTATATTTCTCTGTTTGAAGCTGTGATTTTGCCCATGCAGCCCAGAAAAACCCCAAAAACCCCCAAATCAATCATTCTAATCAATTTACTAGCCTAATATCAGTGTTCCTAATTGGGTCAGCTCATCCTATTGAAAGATCTACCGAGTTAGACCGGAGAGAGCCTTCTCATACCCCGTAGGGCTAGCTACAAGGTGAAATGGTTTGATGTTGCCTTGAAGGTTTACCTTCATCAGCCTAGGGTGAAATCTCAAGCGCTAACATAGTGGCGACCATACTGGGGAGAACAAACTTGTTTGTGGGTTGATGTGTTTGTTTCATAAGTCTTAGACGGAGCCTGAAGTTATGCCAGGAGCCTTCGAAAACGCTCTTGTTTTACATCAGCGTTAGTAGATAAACGCTGCTTCAGTCAATCTCCGTGAGCTTGTGAATACGACCACTTCGATTGCATTTTACCCCAGTACATGTATCAAATTCAGATCTGATGCTGATGGTGGACAGCAGTCAGACACATATGCAGGCTGAATCATTCACCTGGCGACTCCAACTCGATCCAGACATTCCAGTGCCTGTTGATTCATTCATGCAATGGTAGGGTATGTGGCAGACCCTGCACTTTGTGAAGCTCTAAACGGAGTTAGAGAGTGGTTAGTAGATATTGAAATTAATGAAGAATTTTTCAGTATTTTCCTTCAATGTTTGAAATCTCCGAAGCTTCATCTTGAAGGCAAAACTAGATTTTGTGAGTTGGTTGTTGAAAGAGTTGAAAACGAGATTCAGTGTCTCGATGAGCAGATTCAGTCATATGATTTCCAAGACCCTAAAAGGTTCTTGGAAATCCTTCCTCCACAACAAGCAATAACAGACTTGCCTATAGATGTATACATTGACAATGTGCAGCTGGAAATTTGCATTGCAGAGTTGGGACAGCCAACAGAGTCCGGTGTCCGTGATCCTATTGCGGCATACATGGACACATTTTTCAGTTTTATTGACAGATCAGGCTGTCTTTTCCATGACCAGGCTCAGTACGTGCATGAAGGGCTGCCAGCATCTGCATCTGTGACTTCGTGGCAGCATTCTCAAGCGGCTTCATTTTCAGGTTTACTTGAATGGTTAATTTGGCATTTTAGTATTACCTGATCTAGTGTTTGTACAGCAAAGTAGGGTAGCTTTGTAAATAAATAAGCAGCCATAAGGGCAGCATCTTGTTTTAGTTGGCTTGAAGATTGTTAATTTATTTTTCAGTCATTTCAGTCTTGAGATCAAATCAGTTTGAGTTCAGTTTCAGTTGTGTTGATGATGACTCCATTGCCCAATGGGTGGAGGCACTGTCTGCTCTCCCAAAGTTCTGCGGTTCTTGGCACCTCCAGGAAGCTGCAGCTGCCATCCCAAATGGAGCCGATGTTAGACTCCGTCTCATGTCAGAGATTGATTCTTCTTCAAAACCCTGTTTTGAAGAAGAAATCATTTAATGTATTGATTTAAATTATGTAATTTATGCTCCAGCTCTTCAAAGGGTAGCAACGACTTCAAAACCCCTATCTGCACAAGCACAATTCAGAAATATCATCAGCAATTGAGGCAAAAAGCTTTTGGAGAAGTCTCACTGGAAACACATTATCTAATGCCGCTTTCATACAAGCTTTTGATGCTAAGATAACAGCTGACAGATGTGTTCTACAAGATGAGCTTGCAATGAATCAGCTGAAACACCATTGTTCATCAAAGCAAATTCCGTTGCCACAGTTTGGAATACATTCTGCTGTTAGAGTATGCCATGACTGCTTCAACAATTTTACACAGTCATCTTCAGCAAATACACAAACCAACTCCTATGGCATTGATAAAATGGCCTCAGATGACGATGTTGCAACAGTTTCTGATGACATTGATGCATCCACTGATAAATTATCCAGAGTTGATTTGAATGAAGTCATTTCACTATCAAAATCAGAAAAAGCTCTTATGTGGGAGGAAACTTGAGTATTTCTCAGACAGTTGAATGCAAATGTGGAATGCCGTTATGCATATGTGAAGCTCCGGCTCCTCCTCAGGTCCGGCCTGAAATGTCAACATCTCAGTATTATCAGCGATCAAAAGAGGTTGTCCCTGCCTAACATACTCCATCTGATACGATCTCAAAGTCAACTGCAGGCTCATCTGGAAGTATTAGGCAAAGTTTATTCTTTACAAGTGGGCAAACAAATTATCAGATGGAATAAGTTCTGATTACAAGTTTGTTGAATAAGTTCTTTATTCAACAAAGAATTGAAGAGTGGATTAGAAGGTTTTACTGAGAGAGGATACTAATCAAAGCAGAAAAATAAAGTATGAGCTTGTTCAGTGCAAGTTAACTTTGTTTTATGACTATTGGCGAATGGATGAGGTCTTAGAGTAGTTGTTACCAAAAGGATTGGTTGTCCCGTCTTCTTATGAACTTGTAGGTCATATTACGCACTTGAACTTGAGAACTGAGCATCTTCCATATCGTCATCTGATTGCACAAGTAGTTTTTGACAAAAATAGGCCAAAGGTACAAACTGTTGTCAACAGGATTGATGCGATTCAGAATGATTATAGAACAATGCAACTCGAGGTTTTAGCAGGGAACCACTCTCTTGTGACAACTGTAGTTGAAAATGGAATTCGTTTTCAAGTTGATCTTGCTACTGTGTATTGGAATTCAAGGCTTGGAACAGAAAGGCAATGACTTATTAATAATTTTAAACGTGGTGATAATGTTTGTGATGTCTTCTTTGGTGTTGGTCCCTTGGCCAGTGCTACTGCTAAGAAAGTAAACAGAGTGTATGCAAATGATTTGAATCTATTTGCTGTGAAATATCAATTGAAGAATATTGCATGTAATAAGCTTCAGGGGAAAGTTGAGGTCTTTACCAAGGATGGAAGGGAATTCATTAAAGAAATACTTGGACGTGAGAATCCTGCCTTTGTTACACCAGTGGTCATGAATTTGCCTAATGATGCTGTTGAGTATCTTGATGCATTCAGAGGCATGTTTAGAGAGAAACATCAGGATATGCACCTACCATTGCCAACAATTCATGTATATGGATTCTCCAAGGCTTCTGAACCAGAATCAGAATTTCTTGAGCGTATAGGGAGAGCTCTTGGTGAAACTCCAACAGCTGTAGATATGCATCGTGTCCGACTGGTTGCACCTGGGAAATGGATGCTTTGTGCGACATTCTCCCTTCCCAAAAAGGGTTGCATTTGCTTCCTAGCTTAAACATGTCTGTTGGTATATCAAGATGTATGGGAGCTTCAAATTCTAGTTCTTTGCTCCAGGTGCAACTGTTAGGGTAGTAAACATTCTGTACAAAATTTTCTTCGCTGAAGTGTCTATTGGAGATCAAGTGGGATGAGATTTTATTTTGCTGCCTTACCTTGATACGGAGATGTTGAGACATTTCCTGGAGTGCTTTCTTCAAACATATGGCCTAGAAGAGGCATGTATCTGTCTCTTATGTATTTGTATTTTCATTGTACGGGAGTCAACGCAGTTTTCTGCCCTCATCTATGCCACATGATTATGATACAACGGAGCGCCCCTCCTCTGCACAGCTCTATACCAAGAAAATCACTTTCAATGTAAACAGATGATGAGTTTCAGATCACGGGGAGCCTGAGACAGACGCAATTCCGTTCCATGATTTCCGCCAGCGATTGATCCTTTGGAGATTTTGTGGGCGATGTGTCTCTTAGAAGACGGACTGTAAGCTATTGCCGATGCTACCATATAGCATGTGGTCGGATGTGTCATCGATGAAGTGGCACAATATAAATCTGAATTAAACGCTGATTGCAACCACGCAGACCTCTCTCAGTTCAGTTGTCACGATAAGCTGAAACGGTGGATTATTAGCTTGAAGGTTATGCAACGTGGCGGAGTTAAGATTATCCATTACAACCAGAAAACGCGATTTGATTCCAATCTTGGTCCTATGGAGATCTGCTCTCCATATTTTCTCTTAATTGGCCAATTAATAAAAGATTCCAAGAAACGTTATACCATGTTTAGGATAGATGTAACGTTTTTTTTTTTTTTGGTTAAATTTTGTAATGTTAGCTAAACTGCGCCCCTGTTTTTGGGCAGCGTTTCATGTAATATAATAAAAATTCATTTTGAGGGTGAGAAGAGAGAAGATTTTTCTGAGAGCTGCTGAAGCGTAGCAGAGCTTTCTTGTACAGTCTTTGACAGAGTTTTTAATGAAAATTTCACAGCTCTAACTTCTGAGATTCATGTGGCATGATGATTTGGTATTAGTTTTTCTCTTGTTTCATATGTAATATGTTATGTTCCATTTCACTACATGATCGTTTCTAGTTGAGCAAAGGAAGTGTTTAGGTAGGAATTCATAGTATTGTATGCTCCTCCTATAAATTTGCTCATGTTCAATGTTTTCTTCTGTTTAAGGAGGATTCAAAGTATTATTTTCCCTCCTTAGCTCCTCACCAGTCTTGCCATCCCATTTAAAATCTAGATTTGATGCTAAATTCCTTGCCTACCTTGCCTCAGTCGTCAACCTGTGTTGTTCATTATATTTCTCTGTTTGAAGCTGTGATTTTGCCCATGCAGCCCAGAAGAACCCCAAAAACCCCCAAATCAATCATTCTAATCAATTTACTAGCCTAATATCAGTGTTCCTAATTGGGTCAGCTCATCCTATTGAAAGATCTACCGAGTTAGACTGGAGAGAGCCTTCTCATACCCCGTAGGGCTAGCTACGAGGTGAAATGGTTTGATGTTGCCTTGAAGGTTTACCTTCATCAGCCTAGGGTGAAATCTCAAGCGCTAACACCACCAAAGCTCTCCGCCGCTCCTCTCTACCAGTGGTCAAATGGGTGATTCACAAGACATGGGGCTAGGGCCTAACCGCCCCACCGCACTCCACTTCCACCATGGTCTTATGGTGTGTAATGTGACCAGGCTGGGGCCATGTGCCCCGACCCCTCCCCCCAACGTCAGAACCCTTCGACTTGAAATAAAAGTAAAGGTTGTTATATGGTAAGAACCAATGCGTGGTCCACCAGTAGGGCACAAAGTTTTTATATGGCATGTTGAGGGGTCAAACCCCGTTGAGGCCCTTGGGCGCTTTGCAAAAAATTTGGCCAACCATGGAGCGCCATGTGGTACCCTCTCATTGGGTCACATGTCACCTCATAATTAGTCCACCTACAAACAACGAACCAATGAAAATACGCTACCTGCATCTGTAAGATGATGGAACGTGTCAATACTAGATTGGTACACCATTGACCGTACCTTGCACATTCAGTTGATGACGTCAGCTATATAGATTGCCCATTCAGCAGCCCAGTCAACCTTGCTGTTGAATTTTAAGTTGTTGGTAAAAAACTTCAGAGTGCCATAACTTTTTCATACGACGTCAGATTGAGGCGATTCAAGGGTCATTGGAATCAAGATGAGGAACACTATGAATTGATGCTTGTTTCGGTAATTTGTGAACCTATTTTTTTATCTCTATATAATACCTCCCAACTAAGAACTTCTGGACCTCCAAAATTCTATCTTCAATTAAGAAATAAGTGAGGAAAAAGCTCATTAACTTTCGTGATCTCAATCCTTCTTTTTCTGTTTGAATTGGTGCCTTCAAGCTCCAATAAGAGTATTCCACCTTACCTCTATGTCGAATCATTATCTTCCTCTCAAGAATTGTGGCTTGCTAAAATTATCTTAAACATACAGGAACAAAAACTTCGATGGATGGAATCTGAACATTCTCTCCAAAACCATCTTTCTTTGGCTCAAAAAAACTTCACCTTGAAGTCTCTCTTTTTTGAAGACAAACTTGATCTTCCACCTGGAAATTAGAAGCAACTCAATTATTTTCATTCATTGATTTACACTTTGCTTTGTTGTCCTCAAGCTGCACTTTTACAATGACATACTTGACTTTTTCCACATCATCATGGTCATTTTTTGAACAATCTTTACCAAAGATAAAATTCACAAACAATCTTCACGTATCAAAATACTTGTTGCAGATAAGTTTTTGTACATGACTTCACTTTACAATTTTACAAACGAAGCTAACTAGACAAAATAGTTTACCCATTCTTTGCCTAACTAGGATTATGGGTTCTCTTTATGCACCCACTCGGTTTTGAATGCTACTTCAGAAACTACATTAGTTTCCACTTTTCCACCTGTTACTTTCCTTGCAAGGGATCGCATGACCTCTTTTTCCTTCTTGGGGTGAAGTTCCGGATGAGGTTTACAACAATTTTCAATCCAGTTCCAATTCACGCTACAATGGGTACAAAATGCTATCACTTTCCCATCGATGAGGAAGCCTTCCTAACTGGGAGAGGTTCATCATGCCTTGTCCCAAGGATTTGATCCATTTTCTTGACCATCTCTTTATGTTTCTCACACTCAACAACACAATGGTCAAATGCATCACAAAATGTGCAAGGAAATATTTCTCATAAAATAATGAAAATAACCAACAATTTTTGGAATTCCCATGACACTTATACCTGTCCTTTGGGTTGTGACTTTGACAAGAAGAACTGGACTTGGCATGTCCCTTGGAATGTTCATCTCTCTTCGAAGACAATTTGTCATTATCACCACCGTCATAGTGTGACATATCATCACTTGATGATTTCTTTGCCTCAACCATTTTAGAGCACTCTTCTATTTCTTCATGAACATAACCCAATCCTTCATATCGTGGTCGTTCCTTCACCTTGATAGGATTAGTGATACCTTGGCCATTGACTCTAAGGCCTCTTCCATCATAACCCATCTGAGTTGTAAGATTCATGCCAATACCCTTGGTATGATTTTTAAAAGCTGAAAACAATGTATTATCAACATTAGCTGAAGGAGTAGAACTAGAAACACTAATTACCTCCTTTGGCGTATCATCCATATTTTTCTGTTTCAGATGTTTATGAAGAAGTGGATGATGACTCTATCCAACCACTTTTACCAACAAGCACATAGGGAGAATCCTTCAAATGTTGACAAAACTCACAAGAATCATTCTCAACATAGTGTCCATACATTATGTACGAACCATGCCCACAAATTGGTTTTATCTTGGAGGGATTCTTTGTTTTCTACGGGATGGAACTCTCACTAATGCATTCATCCACTACATGTTGCAACTGCAGGCACATTTTCGTTTCCTCCTCCTCTGAAATTTCAAGCAATCTCCTTAGCTCGACATTCTCGATTCAAAGAGATAGATTAATCTCCTCTAACTCTTGGAGTCTTTCACGCTTTAGTTTCTTGCCCATACTTGTAATAAGGTCAGAACCTACCTTGATACCACCTGATCTGAAATTTGGAGGAAACCACTACCCAATGAAAACTGATTGTCCTCTAACACTTTGCAAGTTAACAAATGGGCCTTTAAAGGTAAAATAAGTTTCACAACATCCTCAAGATGGTGATTTAAGTTTTCACATGAACTTAAAAGAGAAACAAATTCACATGCAACTCAAGATGATAAAAATGAAGAGAAGAAACCAACATTTGATAATGAATTTCACCCCTCTTGGGCTACGTCTCTGGGCCTGCTCCAATAGCTAGACCGCTATATTGATTTCAACAACAAATGAGTACATTACAACTTGTTGACAATAGAGTGGCTTGTTTCTCCTACAAAGAAACATTCTCCTACAAATAATTCTCACTCAGAAAGATGACTCCCTACAACAAGTCATGAAAATGTCAACATAAAAAGGACTCTTCCACAATAGGTCCTTGTACTCCACCTGAAATCAAAAGCATAAACATGCAACTCCTTCACAATGAAGAGTTGAAAAGGATTTCTCTCCTTAATACATTGAGAAAATACTGAAAAGAGCTTCTCTATTGAAGTAACAACTGTTGCAGATGAAACTAGAAGGCTGGAAAACCTCTAACTAGGATCTCTCCATGCTCAAATATGCCTCCATACTACTTCAAAATTGTCTCTGCCTCTTACACTTAAAGACTTGATTATGCAAAAAGCCCATCATAAAGTGCTCAAATCATAAATTTGAGGTTGCCATTGAGTTTAGGAGACCCAAAAAATTCCTATACATGCTCTTCTTGGGCTCAAAAAGGTTAAAAACTGAGCAAGACATGCTTCTCCAAGACAAGCTCTGCTATCTGTCTTGTAAATTGGGAAAAACCTGCTAACTGCGCTGCGATTTGACCCTTTATACAGTCCGCCAAGAGATAATATCCCCCAGTACTGGCGAGATTCCTGTCACAAAAGGTGAAATTTGTCGATTCATTAAATTTCTCCATTACCCCCTTAAGTTCCAAAATAGGTCACATGGTGCCATTTGGTCGGGGCCAACTGCCAGCCCATGCCGGTTTAGCCCTCCACTCCATCAGGATGTGGTCATATGTGGCCATATGGCCGGTGGCTAGGGCCAACTTGTTTCCCCCTCCGACTTTGGCTCCTCTCACCTAGGGTTGTGGTCACATAACGATCATGGGACACTGGGGTTGACATCGTCCATGTGCCACCCGTTTGCTCCCTTCGCCGCACCTTAGGTTGTATGGGCACGGATGGAGTCGAGGCGAGGGCCAAGTGCCCTCCCCTCCTGCCAAACCTATCTTCCGCTAAGCTCCAACAGTGGCCACGTGGGTGATGCACAAGACCCAGGGCTAGGACCTAACTGCCCCACCCCACTCCACTTCTTCCATGTTCGCATGGTGTGTAATGTGACCAGGGCTGGGGTCATGTGCCCCGACCACTCCCCCCAACGCCAAAATCCTTCGACTTGAAATAGAATTGAAAGTTGTTATATGGTAAGAACCAATGCGTGGTCCACCGGTAGGGTGTGAAGTTATTATATGGAAGGTTGAGGGATCAACCCTGCCAAAGCCCTTGAGTCACTTTGTAAAAAAATGGAAAACCATAGGGTGCCACATGGCACCCTCTAATTGGGCCATGTGGCTCATCATAATTGGTCCACCTCACAACCGACGAACTAATGAAAATACACCACTTGCACTTATATGATGATGCCACATGTCCAGGCCAGATTAGTCCACCACCAACTGTACCATGCACAGTCAGTTGGTGACGTCAGTTGTACGACTACCCAATTAGTAGCCCAATTAACCTTGTTGTTGGTCAAAAACTTAAGAACACCGTAACTTCTCCATACTACGTACGATTGAGGTGATTCAAGCGTCGCTAGAATCAAAACGACGAACACTACAACTCGATGTCTATTTTGGGAGATTTCGAGCACTTACTTTTTTGAGTGTATTTTAATCTTCGGATCAATTGGATAATAGACAAGCTAATCATCAAGCATCTATTATCGAGATGGAAGGTAAGCTTTATGATCAATTTATTTATTTTTTGGTCGACTGTGGATATAACTATAGTTATATTAGTCCCGAGCTGGTGGTTCAATGTGGTTTGAATAAAGAAGTGCATGCAAAACCTTGGTTAGTGCGGTTGGCTACAAGTATTAAGGAAATAGTTCATCATTGGGTAAGAGCTTGTGCATTTTATTTGAATGGTATATCTACATCAACGCATCTAAATGTGCTTCCATTGGGATTATATAATATGCTATTGGGTATGGATTGGTTATACATTCACAGGACTAAGGTGGAATGCTATGATAAGGCTATTCAGTGCTTGGATGACAATGGAGAGCAGAGAATCTTACAGGGTAAGAAGAAGTCTACATAAGTATGAATGGTAACATATATGTAGGCAAAACACAACAATAGGAAAGGTTGTGTCTTTTTTGTAGTTCATATTTCTAGTGACAAAGGTAAGGATGTTGAGGATGCTGAGGTCTTGAAGAGACACCCAATTTTGCAACAGTTTTAGGATGTATTCCTAGCATAGATATTAGAGTTACCACCTCACAGGGAAGTGGAATTTTTTATTGAGTTGATGCATGGGGCAACACCAACATCAAAGGCACCATACAAGATGAACACTCTAGTGTTAGTGAAACTGAAATTGTAGTTGAAGGACGTGCTTGACAAGGGATACATTAGGCCAAGTGTGTTGCCTTGGGGTGCATCAATATTGTTTTTGAAGAAGAAGGATGGTACTCTCAGGTTATGTGTTGACTACATGCAGTTGAACAAGGTGACGATTAATAATAGATACCCTTTGTCGTGGATTGATGACTTTTTCAATCAGTTGATGGGATAAACTGTGTTCTTGAAGATTGATTTGAGATCAGGACACCATTAGGGACGCATCAAAGAAGAGGACATCTACAAGACTTCTTTCCTAACCATGTATGGGCATTATGAGTTTGTAGTAGTTCCTTTTGGTTTGACTAACGCTCCAACTACTTTCATGTGTTTGATGAATGGTGTGTTGTGTCCTTATCTGGAAAATTTTGTGATTGTATTCATTGATGACATATTGATATATTCTAAGAATGAGGAAGATCATGCAAAACACTTAGCAGTAGTGTTAAGGTTTCTAAGAGAACATCAATTGTATGCTAAACTTAGTAAATGAAGTTTATTTTAGACAAAATTTCATTACTTGGGGTATGTGGTTTCTAAGGAAGGTATAGTAGTGGACTCGAAAAAGATCAGAGCTATTATGGATTGGGAAACTCCTAGGAATGTGGATGTGGTCAGATCATTCATGGGGTTAACAAGTTATTATAGGCGGTTCATCAAAAACTTCTTGTGGATTGCCTATCCTATTACATCCTTAAAGAGGAAAGGAAATAAATTTGAATGGAAAGAGGAATGTGCATCTAATTTTTATTAGTTGAAGTAGTTGCTTACAAATGCTCCAGTTCTAAAGATTGTAGATCCAGAAAAAGAGTTTGTGGTATGTAAAGATGCTTGCAAGGGAGGACTTGGTGGAGTCCTGATGCAGGAAGGACATGTAGTATGCTACGAGTCAAGGAAATTGAATGAGCACGAGCAGAACTATGTGATGCATGATCTTGAGTTGGCAACAATCATTCATGTACTAACGATGTGGAGACACTATCTTCTTAGCAGGGGGTTTATCTTGATGAGTGATCACAGTAGATTAAGATACTTATTTGACCAACCTGATCTAAATTCACCAGGCAAGCTAGGTGGTTGGCGATGATTAGTGAGTTTGACTTCGAGATCAGGTACATTAAGGGAAAGGAGAACAAGGTTGTAGATGCTCTTAGCATAAGAGTACATATAAATCACATAACAACTATGAGTTCATATGGGACAAATTTATAGGATCAAATCTTGAAAGTAGGACAACAAGATGATAGGTACCATCAACTTAAGCACAAGTTACAATAGTAGGGTACAAGTGAACAAGATGTGGATTATCATCTCACGGAAGATGCTTTAGTTAGATTTAGGGATAGGATCTTTATGAAAACAATGAACTCAAGAAGTTTATCTTGTAGGAATTTCATGTTAAGCCATATTCAAGTCACTTGGGATACCAGAAGACATTGACAATGGTAAAGAATTTCTACCATTGGCCGAATTTGAAGAAAGAGGTGGCAAAGTTTGTTGCGAGATATTTGGATTGTCAACAGGAAAAAGCAGAGTGTAAGCATCCAAGTGGTTTATTGTAGCTGATTCCGATTTGAGAATTAAAATTGGAGGTCATTTACATGGACTTCATTACAGGTTTTTTGAGGATATCTAGACAAAATGATTCTATCATGGTTGTGGTTGATAGGTTGACTAAGGTAGATCACTTCATTCTAATGAAGTCTACTCATTCAACTAGTGAGGTAGCCTAGGTCTTCGTCAAGGAGATAGTGACGTTACATGGTATTCCTAGGAAGATTATGTAAGACAAAGATGCCAAGTTCACTTCCAGGTTTTTGAAGGATTTATTTTCAGGTTTAGGTACAAAGTTGGCCCTGAATACAACTTATCATCCACAAACAGATGGAAAAATAGAGAGGGTCAACATGATTATGGAGGACACGTTGAGAATGTATGTTATGCCTCAACAAAAAAAGTGAGAAGAGTATCTTCCATTGGTAGAGTTTGTGTACAATAATGGGTATCACGAGTCTTTGAAGATGAGTTAATTTGAGGCACTTTATGGGTAGAGTTGTAATACGCCCATTAGTTGGAGTGATCCAATGAATAGGGTACTGATTGGACCAGATATGTTGACAGAGATGGAACATGAAATTCAAGTTATCAAGAAGAATCTAAAGGTAGCATAGGACATGTAGAATATTTATGCACATCAACACAAGGTATTTAAGGAGTTCAAGTAGGGGAAAATGTGTACTTGCGCATCAAGCCCAAGAAGATCTCCTTGAGGATTGGATCATGTGCCAAGATGGAACCTCAATATTGTGGGCATTTTGAGATCCTTGAGAGGATTGGACCGGTGGTCTACTGACTTGCACTGCCTCTGATAGTGAAACTCCATGATGTTTTCTATGTGTCATTGCTTAAGAAGTATGTGAAAGATGTAAACCATGTGATTGAGTGGTCTGCATTGTAGGTGGAGCCAAAAAGAGAATTCCAATCGGAACCTTAATGCATTTTGCAGTAAAACATGCTCATGCTCCTGAATCAAGCAATCAAGCAAGTTAAGGTGTACTGGAAGCACTTTGGGCTTTGATGAAGTTACATGGAGATGGCTGATCAGATGGAGACTACATATTCTTCTCTATTTGATGGTTGAGAGGATGCATTTTGATATATGTTTTGATGTTGGGTTTTGTTTATGTCTGTTTACGCATATGTATGTAAATACCGCATCGAGCTATGTTATAAAGCTCTAATAAGTGGTATGGTGTTCATGATATGTTGGTTATGTCTTCAACAATATGATATAATGTAAAGGTTCTATCGAGCTATGTTATAAAGCTCCAAGGTAGCATGTGTTTTGCTTGTTTATAAGTATCATTGAACACCAAGGATAATGTTTCCCCAAGGGGGAAGGGTTTGTAACAACCACTGGTTGATGTCATATGTAAATAAGTAAAAATAATAACCAAGGTCATATGACACATATTCCAAGTTGAATGTTGGGAAAAAAACATAGTGATGGGGATCACTTACGATTAATTTATGGAAATGGAAATTGGCAAAGGCACATGGAAAGGCAAAGAGGCATTAATTGTCATTAATTTATGAAAATAATGGAAAATAGGAGAAAAAAGAGATGAAAGGTCACAAAATTGCATGAGGAGGAAATTGAAGGAAAAATAGAGGAAAACGAAGAAAATAGAGGCCTCAATGATAAAAAGGCTTCTTAGGATCAGTTCACAACTTTTGTTGGTTTAGTCTTTGGCACTCTCTTTCTATTCTCTCTTTCATACTCTTGCTCACTTAGAGAAATCTTGAAGCATTGATGGAGCACTCTGGTTTTCATTGAATTTGGAGAAAGAAGGAAAAGGAAAGTGGGAAAGCGAAAGGGAACAACAATATCAACAACTACAGTGAGATTGCTTTGTAGGTATCGAGTTTCATGTATTATTTCCTGGATAGTATTGGCATGCATGGTATATGCATGTAGTTATTTCATTATGATCTATCATTGGCATGTAGGATTGCCTCGATTGGTAGTGGTTTCCTTATCCTTGCTATTTTATGGATAGCCATGGTGTTGTGGATTTTTGTTATGAAACCATCTCACAAAAAGATAGAAAAGATAGATCAACGCCTTCAAATAAGCCTCTTTGAGGGGGAAACCTCCTTTATTTTACACAAATGAATAATTCTTCGATGCTACAAATGAAAAAATCTCCTTTCTATAGGAGTCTAAGGGGTCACAATATAATCAAAGCCGACATAACAATAATAATATAAGGGAACAATAATAACAATAATGGGCTTCTATGGGGCACAATAATAACAATATGGGGATAATAGGGGCACAACAATAACAATAAGGGATACAATGACAATAGTAATGGGGGAATCCCTAGTATTATAGGGACCTAACATGCCCTTCTCCTTTAAAAAAATGTTGTCCTCAACGCTTGAGTAATTCTGGATGCTTATCTATAAACTTCTCATCCTCCCATGTGGAAATTTCAATGGGTAAGTTCTTCCACTTGACAAGATACTCTGAAATTGATCGATTTTGTAGCTTCCGAGTTCTTATTTCTGTGACTGATTCAGGTTCCAACATGATTTTTCCTTCCTCGTCAAGTTCTGGCAATATTGTTTGAACTGGGATCTTATCACCAATAACCTTCTTTAGGCATGAAACACGGAAAACTAGGTGCACTCGAGAAGTTGTAGGAAGCTCCAATTTGTATGTCATAATACCAATCTTTTGCAACACCTTGTACGAACCATAATACCCTTGTGATAATTTATTATCCTTCTTAGCTTGCTTGAGGGACATTTGTCTATATGGTTGTAGCCATAGAAATACCTAGTCACCTATGTCAAAACTTCTTTCGCAGTGATGTTGATCTGCCTGTTGTTTCATTCTAATCTGTTCCAAATTTAGGCTGTCATTTAAGAGTTGGAGAACTTTTTGTTGATGCTCGATGTGATCTTCAACTGCTTGAACCTTAGAATTTTCTCTTAAATATGATGTGATGGACGGTGGTTGATATCCATAAAGTGCAATAAATGGGGTCATTTTTGCTGCAGTATGGAAGGAAGTGTTATACCACCATTCAGCGAAAGGCAACCATTTGACTCATTGTGTCTGTTTATAAGATAAAAAGAAACGAAGATATCCTTCCAAACATTTGTTTACTATCTTAGTTTGCCCATCATATTGCGGATGATAAGATGAGATATGAGCTAACTGAGTACCAAGACAAGAAAATAATTTTGTCTAAAAATTTCCAGTGAAAATGGGATCTCTGTCGCTTGCAATAATCTTTGGGTTTCCATGTATCTTTTGAATTGTTTCCAGAAATGTAGTAGAAACTGTACTGGCTATAAATGGATGAGATAATGCACAAAAGTGTGCATACTTGGTAAGTCTGTCAACTACCACCATGATGACACTCTTTCCTTCGGACTTGGGTAAAAATGTGATAAAATCCATTGAAACCTCCTCCCAATGTTAACTTGGAATGGATAAAGGTTGTAATAGACTTGGGGTCTTAATTGTTTCAACTTTATTTTGTTGGCAAACCAAACATTCCACCACAAAATTTTGAATATCATATTTTAGGCCATCCCAAAAAAATCCATTTTTTTTTTGACAAATTCGGTTGCTATTATATATCTGAAAAAAAGAGGGAGACTGAGCTCTTGAAATACATGCTGAGGTGCCAAGAAGAGCTAGGGAAGAAGGAGTTACAACTTAAACAAAATTCCTCCTTAATCCTGCCTTTTGGGCTTCTAAAAACCAAAGACCAAAGGTAAATCCTAACAAACTGTAGTAATAAATAACAACATTTACAAAGCATATCAATCTATATTACTGTGGTTGATGTGTCGAGCAGTGGACTCTTCAGGTTTGTCATTGGTACCGACTTGCTTCAAGCTTGATGAACTTTTTGAGGCTACGTTTTTATTTTCTGCTGTTCCGTTTTTTCTGTTCTGCTGTTCCTTTTCTGCAGTTCCTTTTCTGTTGTTCCTTTTCTGCAGAAACCAAAGGTGTTGTTCCTTTAGATCGGCAGAAGAAAAAACCAACGGGAGGAAAGCTCTGGAAGACCTGAGGACAGAATGAGAGGGGGAAGAGAGGAGTGCGAATAAATAAGATGGGAGGCGCAGAGGATTAAGCAGGGAGGAGGAGTCATGGGAGGGAGACAGCGAGTGTGGAACAGAAGTCATGAAATGAGATAAGTCGGCGGGTTTCATGTTTTTAAAAGAGGGGAATGTGTTTTCTGAAAGAAGGCGGATCATCGAGCAGATAGAGTCTTGGACATGGATCATGAGGATCTTGAACCAGTTCCAGGTGTCAGGGATTTCTGATTTGAGGGCTTGGAAAGAACAGAGGAGGTTCGGTGTCATGGCAGATATTGATGAGATTCCTCATTATTGCAATGTAGGCTGCCCAGTGCTCTATTGCATGCCCTGTTGGCAAGAAGGTCGGCATCCTTGTTGAATGTACGAAGGATGTGATGGAAGGTCAGAGTGATGAAGGACTGGCTCAAGTTTTTGCACCTGCTGATGGACTGATGGAGAAGGACGTTGGGCGAATCTTTGTTTTGGGCCATGAGGCCAATAACAACTGCTGAATCTCCAAAGATGTGAGCTGTGTCTATACCGAGCTTGCTGAGCTGAATGAGGCCTTGATATAGGGCTAAAGCCTCAACCCTGTTGTTGGAAAGGTGCCTGAGCCTCCATTCATACGAGACCATACAATCTCCATTGGCATTGCAAATCACTCCACCTGCTCCAGCAATCCCAGGATTTGATTTCGAGGCACCATAAAAAAAAAGATAATAAGTGTTGCAGTTTTTAAGCCATGTAGCAAATTCTTCCTCCTTAAGACGGATTTTCCAACTGTAATACCTTTTACTTTGCCTGCTGTTGGTGGTGGCCTCAACCTGATTACTATTATTTCTATTCAGTATATAGCCAATGAAAATTCGCTCTTCCACAGTAAGATTGGTGATGTCTATGCTTCTGCAATTTTTGACTGAAATAGTTTCCAAAGCAAGACTCCTTGCTTTGTTGCATAGATTCCTAGTGATTGTGTCCTTGTCCTTAAAAACTTTATGGTTTTTAGCGAGCCAGATAGACCATAAAATAGTGAGGGGAAGGGCATCCTAGACCCTTTTTACCGTGTTGTGTTTTCTTAGTTTCCAAGGGTAATTTTTCCTCCATTGTTGAATAACCTCTCCTACGGAGTCCTGATCACTCCAAGGGATGTGATTGTTATGGGATATACTTCTCCAGCAGACTTTAGCAAAAGGGCATGCAATAAAAAAATGTTGTATAGATTCTTCGTTAGATTGACAGTTAGGACAACGTGAAGGACCGATAATACCCCGCTTCTAAAGGCTATCAATAGTGAGTATTTTCCCTTTCAGAAGGGTCCACAGAAAGAATTTAATTTTGGGCAGAGCTTCAGATTTCCAAACCATTTTCCAATGGTTCCAAGTGGACATGGGGTAATGGCTGTTGCAAATGTACTGGTGAGCAAATTGAACAGTATACTTTGAGCCTGACAGGTCCCAGCGAAAGCCATCAGGTTCATTCTTTTTAATTGGAGCTATACCATGCAAATGGTATTGAAGAGCTTGAAGACTGGCCATGAGATGAATAGGAATGGCTAGGAATGTCCATCCTGACCATAAATTGGAGTGGTTGTCCCACAGAGAGATCTGGTCTAGGTGGTGAATTCCTATACTATTAAAATAGGTGAGAATGGGAATGACTCCAGCATGGCTGTTTAATGGCTGCCTGCCCATTATTTTGTCTGATCCAATATTGATATTAGCACCTCCTTTGGGAAATTTGGAGATATTCTGGGTCATGAGAGGAATTTATTTTTTACATAGACGCCAAATTTTGGAAGAGTCTCTGATAGCGATATCCTGATCAAGGAGTCGTTGCCTTGGGAAATTTAGGTATTTGACCTCCAATACTCGTTTCCACCAAGCCAAGGGACCAGTGATAAGCCTACAGACAATCTTGCCTCCAAGGCAAGGTTAAGAAATTTGGGGGATCTAATCCCAAGACCTCCTGCTGCTGAGACCCTACTGCGCGCTCTCTTGACCTTCCTCGGCTCCCATGGCCCCTTCGGACTCACCAGAGGCGGCCGATCCCCAGCATGCATTCTCTGCTCTCATCAAATCTCTCCCTCCACAACGTCCTCGCCAACAATATTGAAGTTTGTCAAAAAGCTGGACATTCTCCAAGAAGTTAATCTACCTCCAGCCATTCCTCGCATGGTAGCCCTCTCTCTTGCAGAAAAAGGTCTCATCGGCCAGTTCACGGGCCTCTGGCCATCTCCAAGAACTGTGCAATGTTGGGTTGAAAGAAATTGGTCCGACAAAATACAAGGTAAAATCTCCATCAGATTCTGTGGAAAGGGGTTCTTTACCTTCCACTTTGAATCTAAAGAAGACAAGGATTTAATCTTCAGGAATGGGCCTTACTTCATGGACTCTAGAGGAATATACTTAAACAAATGGACCCTGGATTTTGATCCGGAACTGGATGTCCCCAATGCTATCCTTGTTTGGGTTAGACTCCCTCATCTTCCTCTTCACTGCTGGGGAGATGACTCGGTTCGTGCTATTGGAAACGCTGTAGGAAAGTATATAGATCGCAGTGAACCAAAGGATAATATGCAAGCATGCACGCACATTTGTGTGGAAGTGGATCTCGGCAAAGGCCTACCGGAAGCCATCAAACTCAAAGTGGAGGATTGGAGTCATATTCAGCAGCTTGATTACGAGCAAATACCGTTAAAATGTAAGGTATGTCACGGATACGACCAATTTTCCAATCGCTGTCCCTCTCTTGCTAATGTTGAAAATGACCCACAAGAAGAACAATGGGAAACATTAAAAACAAAGAAGTCGGCTCCCTCAGCTAAAGCACAGCTAGAATCTGAACCCCTGTTGTGGCCAGCAACAACCCCCCCCCCCTCTTTTTTCATTTAAGTGTTGTCCAAAATAGTAAATGAATGGGGACCCTTAGTTAAAATTTAGGAAAAGCAAGAGTTTCCTTTCTTCAAAATAAGGTTACCATCGTAAGCTTAGGAAGGTCTTTTGAATATTTTAAAACCTAAGTCTATGATAAGGGAAAAATCTTTAAAGCCGCGTTGCAAAAAAGATAGGAAGTGCTTCCATTTGAGTATAATCCCGGTATGTACAAGACCCTCATGCTAAGCAATATATCGCATTGCAATAAAGTAATACTCATAACAGAAAAACTTCAAGATTTACCGATCTGCGATAACACCGATTGCAAGATCGCATATCGCAGAAAATGAGCTGACAAGATTTGGCAAGCATAAAACTTCTGCGATCTGCGATGTTGCGATCGCTGCGATGTTATATTCGTGTGTTTGCGCGATCTGTGATTGTGCGGTTTGCGATGGCGCGATCTGCGATGTTACGTAAGCAAATCATAAAATCACTTCATCACGAATCCTTTGGGCATGCTATTCAAGAAAAGCCACTTACCATAATCTGACTCAAGATCATGCGCTTTTAATGATAGTAAAGGGATTAGTTGTCAGCTATTAAATGAAATGTAGACGCGTGCTTTTGTAAAGAATTACTTCACGTAAGGTGGCATATTTGATATATCTGCTGCATTTAAAACTCTCCCATCACCTTTCTTGATCAGTCATTTCCATTTCACTTGTGAACTGCAGGAACAGAGAGCAAAAGGCGATACACAGCCATACGCAGGAAGAAATGGGAAAGAAAAATAGAGCTCAGGGCTCTGAGGCGAAGGAAAAGACGAAGGAAATGGCACCTTTGTATACAGACACAGCCTGTAACAAAGACGCAGGGATATCGACGTGGGAAAGCATGTACAGACTGGTTGAAGAAGAGAATCCCAGAATAATGAAGGTTACTGCTGTCGCGGGCTCACAACGCTCTTCCGAAGCGTCCTTAGAAGAGCTAGCATGCTCATTTCTTCATCGGATAGCAGCAAGGACCAAAATTCTACCATATACGGATATGATCAAGTGGATACTTGACAATGCAGACATGGACAACAGACAATTCAAGATTCAAGGACAAGGGCTCATCGGACCATTCGCTGCACAAGATTTAAAGCTTATATATCATCTTCCTGAACCGCAGGCGACTTACAATGCACAATTCGTTAAGAAATTTGTGGCGGAGAACCCAGACCTATCAGAGACCACCAAAGATTGGTCCAGAAAAGAGGAACCACTCAAGAAAGACAAAAACGGTATGTACAACACTGGTTCCCTCACCTCTCCGTATTGTTTTGCTGCGGCCATGCTTTGTAGATTATTTGGGATGCCAGATATCAATAAGTTTTCATCTGAATGGTTACCATTAATAGATGCTGCCACAAATGCCGATATTATGGATTGGGCCAAGATCTTTTCTGATAATCTATACACGGCTATTATCAATTACCGGTCTAAAAGATCCTTGTCTCAAAGGATCTATCCTCCTTTTTATCTATCCGCATATGTTATGGATTCTATTTGTTATGTGTCTAAATTTCCCATTATGGGTTGGAAATGGACTACCCAGGACCCATTACCTATCCATGTTTATCATAAGGTACTGTGGGATTCTCAGTTCATCCCACATTTCTACCAAATTTGTCACGGGCTTATCTTACCCTTGTATAGAATGATGTATGATGAGGACCCCCCGAGGTGCTCACCCGAGGCACATATAGATATCATCCCCATCGCAAGATGGTTCGGGGAAGAATGGTTCACCTATATTAGAGTATTTGGAAGCACCGTCCCTCCTCATGTCCTACCCTTGTATATTCCTGACAAACTGCTGGCTCGAGAAATTGCTTATCAAACCTGTTCAGAAGGCGGCCTAACTAAAGACCTAAAAGACAAAAAGAAAGCCATATGGCCTCAGTTTCCTGTAGCTTGTGGGGCCTTTTCATTGTTCGATGTAGGTCATGCGTTCACCGAAGTGGAGAATGTGACGTGTCTACAATTATTTAAATTCCCAGCAAGGCCATTTGACCCTAATGAAGTTGCTCAAGATTTCACAACGAATGTCAAAATAAAGGTATTTGTTGGAAATAAGGATTTATTTGATGATTTATTTCAGAATAAACGCTCACTCCAGGAAATTTTGCGGGAAGCTCAGTCGAAATTGTCTCCAGATGACCTCCAAAGATTCATGTTATACAGGGAAAGAAGACTGGCCAGTGTTCCTTTAGAAAAGCTGCGACTGCCTGCCAGAGAACCGACTCCAAGCATTAGCCTCAGTGGGAACTCAAGCACTTCCAGATCTAAATCTAACACTGCGCAAGGAGTACCTGAACATTCTAAAGAGTCTGGAAGCGACTAAGGAAAGAATGAAGAAACAGCTAAGGACACGGCTCAGTCAAGTGCAATATCGCAACAGCATGTTATCGCCTCCCTGCCAAGAGATGTCCCCCCTCTCGTCATTAAAACGCCACCCGTCACGACAGAATTAGACAAAGAATGGGAAACCTTCAACGAGCTGATCAATCTTGAAGGGCAAGCCCCAAGAACGCCTGTGAGCAATACACAGGTAGCACAAGAAGTGGTTTCGACCATAGTCAGCAGCGTCATAGAAACGGAGCACATTCCTATCTCTCCACCTTCTGAACTTCTACTTAATGTAGAAGAAATTCCTCCACTGGACGTATTCTATAGTCCCCAACATAAAGCAGTCGTAAGACGACAGAGAAAGAAAAGAAAAATTGAAAATACACTGTCACAAGATGCTGAACAATTGGACGTCTTATGGAAAGACCCCAACAATAACCCATATGAAAATCTCACTAAGTTGTCTCAGATCGCAGGAGCATATGCTTCTGCAACTATTGACAAGGCATCGGAAGTTCAGCAACTGTTGAAAGAACATGAAGATCAAATACAGCTACTACAACGACAATTGCAACAAGCCAATGCTAATATTGAAGCTAACAAACAGCTCGAGAAGTTGCAGGAAGACTTTCAGCAGATGCAGATAGGCTATCAAAGAAGTCTAGACGAGAAAGGAAAACAATTACAGATTTTTCAAGAAATGCATAAAGATGAGCCTAAGCTTACATAATTTATTTCAGAGTCTATTGGCTTAAATGAACAACTACTGCAGCAACAGGAAGAGTTGGGACGTAAGATATCACAGTGGAGTCATTATTGCGAACTGAGCGATAAAATCACCAATCAAGTGGTAGACTTGCGGAGTGACTATGATCAGAGTGACAAACGAGTGACAGATTACTTGGCTTGGCAGTATGAAGATGAAGGGAAAAGAGCAAGTGCACCCAGAATAAACGAGAATCATAAGGAATTGCTCTTTAATAAATGGGACGATCAGATCAGAGAGGCGGAACAAGCAGCGGAGACAGCGACCACGCAAGCAAGCATTCTTATCGACTGTGTAAATGAGAATTTGCATAGAGCAAATTTAATCGAAGAGACCACCCCAGGGTATCTACCAAATAAACTACGACTGGAAGCAGAATGGAAGCAAAAGGCGCAGGAGAAGGGAAAAGCGATCCAAGCATTAAACAGGTTAAATTGGGAGTGTTACTGGGCATACTTGGTCAAGCCGCATAGTCAATGGATGACTGTGAAATGCATCATAAACGCAGCTGAAAAAGTAGTGCCAGCTCTCATAGATTCCGTTTTCGTAGCCCAGCTCAAAGCAGAAGTCAGCCAGCCGACTCTCCTCAAGCCCATGATGAACACTTGCAGCTTTAAAGATCAGATTCAGAAATAGCCTTATTTAGAATGTTGTTTTTTTTCTTTAAAATTAGATTAGAAAAAGGACGGTCATTTGAAAACCGCATCCTAAATTTTGTAAACAAACTATTATTAGAATTAGGAAGTAGTATTTTAACCCTTCTCATTGCATTTGGAGAAGGGTCCAGAAATTTGTCAAAAACTTGTCCTCAGAACATGCACTTCTGCACCCTCAGAGGAGGTTTTGATGAATGGATGGATCAAGGTTTATTAATGTTTGCATTTGATATCTGCTACTGATGTTGCACTTCTGTACTCTTAGTAGATGTTAGAGCAAGGAGAGATAAATCATTGTTGCTTGAAGCTTATGAGTAGGATCAGTCATAAATGGTACTTTTATCTCTTGACCATTTCTGCTTATATTCTTAAAGTGATATACAGTTTTAGTTGTTTATATGTTATTGCATGAATGTGTGAGTTACCATTTGGCACTTTTGTACGGTGGAGCCATTTATTTATGTCTGATATATGAATAACTTATTATGCGATATGCTGTTCACAACTGTTTTTCCTAACTTTTTATGCAAAGTAGTTCATCTTAATTGATTTCTATTCTTATGATAGCTGAATCATCTTTATTACCAGTTATTGTTTGAAATCTCTTTAGATCGCATAATAGAAGAGATACACCCCGGGTTAGCATAGATTAGATGTGCTGTTTTTCATTAGATTAAAATAGCATAGATTTAGTTTACAAGTTTGAATTAGATTAGCTTTAAGTATTCCTAGATCAGCAACATCCAACTCTGCACACACACACACACCCTTAGATTGGGAAACTGGTCCCATTATCCCCAGTCGGACCCGCTATACCAAACGGATAAGGAGCTGCCAACCAAGGTCCGGACCGGGTGGGTATCCCCCTTGTTGTCGACCCGATTTTCAAGGCTTCAACAAACCCCTGCCTCTAAGATTTCCCGCCCCTCTTCATCCTTCCCTCCCTCATCCTCCCTTCCTTCTCTCTCCCCTCCCCCTGCCGCCTTCTACCTCCAATCCCTTCTCGGTTTTATTCGATGCTCCACCCTTGGAACCCTCGCCTCTTCCCACGATTGATTCAGCTGCCTCTGATCCTTCCCCTCCTCTGGTTATCCCTTCCCAATCTTCCCTTGAACCCCCCCCCTCCAGACTCACAAGGAGCTCATCCAAAAACCATGGGGCCTCTAGTGACTCTCTTAAGAAACCTGGCCCAGGCAGAAAATCTGCAAACAATACCGAGATGAGAATGCCCAAAAGGACATAGTAATGGGCACTCAAAGCCCTATTGAATCTTACATCTTAGGACAACATGATAAGGAGAAAACTCACAAGGATCAAGGGGGGCGAACACCTCTCCGCACACCACTCTCCCAATGATGAAAATCCTATCTTGGAATTGCAGGGGTATAGGGCACCCCTCCAAATTTGCAGCCCTGAAAGATCTTATTTATTGTGAAAAACCATGGATATTTTTGTTACAAGAAACAAAGCAAAGCCTGCAGGATATGACTAAAATCATTGAACAGAACAAGCAGTACAATGGAAGCATCAGTGAATCCAGGGGAGCTTCTAAAGGAATCGCTACAATCTGGAATCAAAACATTTGGAATTATAAGTAAGAAATTATTAACCAGCATTGGATCCAAACAGTGTTAGAAAACAAAGAAGATCAGCAAATTCTAGTTATATACAACATTTATGCGCCTAACCACTTCAGGGATAAGGAGTGTTGTTGGGAGGAAATCAAAGTTAGCATGAATGCAGAGGAGAATACCAATGTCATACTAGGAGGAGATCTAAATCTTGTTCTCCATGCTAATGAGAAAAGAGGAGGTATTTTCTCCCCGGACCCTTTCAGAACTCAGCTAGAAGACATTATGCATGACCACGATCTAGTCGATATCATTCCTAAAAATAGGAGATACACTTGGAGCAACCGCAGGCTAGGTACATGCAACATACTGGAGAGACTAGACAAAATTCTCATTAACGTCATGCTTCTCTCTTCCTTCATTGCTGGTTACGCTAATATTATTCCCTGTTCAGCTTCCGACCATTATATAATTTCTCTTAATCTGGAAAAGCATTGTCCTCTCGGACCCATCCCATTTAAGTACAACCCGCTTTGGAATGGTATTACAACAGTTAAAGATATTGTGGAGAAATCGTGGAGGTGGCATGTAGAAGGATCTCCCGGATTCAATTGGGAACCCAAGCTTAGAAACACCAAACAGGCGATAAAAGAATGGGCGAAAATCAGTTACAAGGATCCTGAAAGGATAAAAAAGGAGATAAAAAATACACTAAACAGCTTCCAAAAGGAGATAGAAGAGCAGGGCCTCACTCAAGAGAGCAAAATGCTAGAAAGCGAACTATATTCTCAGCTTTGCCATGTAAACGTAGAGGAGGAATATAAATGGAGGATTAAATCGAGGCAACTCTGGTTGCAAGGAGGGGACCAGAATACAACTTTCTTTCACAAACAGACTACTGTGCGGAGAGTAAGCAATACCGTCATCTCAATCTTGGACGCTGAAGGTAACCTTCAAACCTCCCAAGAAGCCATTAGACAGGCTGCTACCAACCACTATCGGGACCTTCTAACTGAAACAACAGATGAAGAGGATTACGATGACCTGCTACAATTCCTTCCCGAAAGCATCAGCAAGGAAATGAATGATACCTTGAATAAGGAAATTGATGAGGAGGAAGTTAGAAAAACCATATGAGCTCTTTAGCCGGATAAAGCACCAGGACCTGATGGCTTCCCCATTTGCTTTTATCGTGCTTTTTGGGGAATTATGAAAAGAGATCTGATTAAAATGCTCAAATGGGTTAGCGGAAAGCCAAAATCGGTGGTTACACCAATGCCACTCATTTAGCCCTCATTCCCAAAGAAAACCGACCTTCTTCTTTTAGTCGATTCCATCCCATCTCCCTTTGCAACTCGTCCTACAAGATTCTAACAAAAATTCTTGCTTCTCGCCTCAAATATTTTCTCCCCTCTCTCATTTCTGAAAACCAAGGGGTTTTTTTGGCCAATAGACAAATTACAGACTCTATCCTCCTCGTCCAAGAAGCTGTTCATTCAAGCCAAATTAGGAATGAGAAATAATTTGTCCTTAAACTTGATTTAGCCAATGCCTTTGATAGAGTAAGGCACACCTATCTTTTAGCTGTTTTAAAAAAGATGGGATTTGATGCAGCCTTTTTAAATCTCATCAAAGCTTACATCTCTGGGCCCTGGATCTCTCCTCTTGTTAATGGACAACCTGCAACTGCTTTTCATTCTTCGTGGGGTCTTAGGCAAGGTTGCCCTCTTTCACCTTACCTCTTCATTCTGATGGCTGAATCCTTCAGAAAAGCGTGGACTTCAAGCGAGAGTTGGTCTCATCACTGGAATAAAATTTGGGAATGGTGTAAAGAACATTAACCACTCTCAATTCGTTGATGAAACCCTTTTACTTGGAGGAGCATCCATGATAATAGCTCGGCGATTTAAGTCTCTGCCGGCAAAATACATGAGGTATTCGGGTGGTCAAGTCAATCAGCGAAAAAGTTGTATTTATGGATGGAGCACTTCAGCACAGGTTCTGCACAACATAGCCACTATCCTTGGGGTTTCCTGCAATTATGAATGGTCACATTTCACTTACCTGGGCCTGCCAATAAGTATAGGTCCCTTGAAGGCTGAAGTTTGGGACACAATTATTGAAAATATGAAGAGAAAGGTGCAGCGTTGGGGTTCCATCTGGCTCAACCCAGCTGGCCGCCTCATCCTTCTCAAATCAGGTATCTCCTCCCTACCTCTATATCAATTTTCTCTTCTTCAAGCTCTAGCCTCTTTCCACTACAAAATGGAAGTCATCCTCCGCCAATTCCTCTGGCAAGGAGGGAAAAATGAAAAAAAAAATCCCTTCTTAACACTGTGGTAAGTTTTTAAAAATCCTGAGTGCCCTCCTAAGGGAGAGTCGTGTAATTCCATAAGAATCTTTTGTTTGAGTTGGGAATTTTGACATAGATATAAGTGATCTTTGTACCATAACGAATCATTTTTCCAGCTAAATGTATCAGATGTACTGGGATCTTGTTGTATCTTTTGAATGAGTTTCCACACTTCTTCGTCATTCTTCCATTCATCCCTTGTTTCATTTATCCAATCTAGTTGGATAATAGAAATTGCATAAAGCAATGCTTCCACATCCTCATCCTTTCTTGAGAGTGTATCTGCCACAACATTTTGCTTCCCTTTTTTGTATATGTTTTCAAAGTCATAACGAAACATCTTTGTGAGCAATTTTTGCTGCTCTCCTGAAGATAATCTTTGTTCTAAAAAGTTTTTAGGACTATCATGATCCGTTTTTACCTTGAAGTGTCTTCCCATTAGGTAGGGTTGCCATTTCTTAAGTGCATGTAGTATTGCCAACATTTCCTTCTCATAAATAGCTTTATGTAAATACTTTCCTTTGATTGGAAAAATTTCGAAAGCAATGGTTCTTTATTCTTGAATTAAAACAACACCAATTCCATTTCCCGAGGCATCACATTCCACAAAAAAGGTTTTTGTGAAGTCCGGCGTAGCTAAGACTGGTGCTTGGCACATTTCCTCTTTAAGATGTTCAAAGGCCTTCTTTGCTTCTGGAGTCCATAAAAATGCATCTTTCTTCAATAATATTGTTAGAGCTGCTGCTATTCTCGCATAATTCTTAACAAACTTGCGATAATACCTTGTCAACCTGAGAAATCCTCATAGATGCTTTATGGATGTGGGGATTTTCCATTCCTTAATGGCTTTAATTTTGCTAGGGTCTACCTTAACACCTTCATGAGATACAATATGACCCAGATATTCCACCTCTTGTACTCCAAAGAAACATTTGGAGCTTTTTTCATATAATTGTTTCTCCTCCAATAGTTTGAGCACCCTGTCAACATGTTGAACATGATCCTTCCAAGAATTTCTATAGATTAGTATATCATCAAAAAATACTAACACAATTTTTATAAGGAAGGGTTTGAAAATGGAATTCATCAAACCTTGAAATGTAGAAGGTGCATTGGTAAGGCCAAAAAGCATGCCCAAAAATTCATACTGACCAACATGAGTTCTAAATTTTGTTTTCAGAATTCATTCAGTCTTCATTCTGATTTGATGATATCCTGAATGAAGGTCCAAGTTGGTGAAGTAAATTGATCCATGCAATTCATCCAATAGTTCATCAATGACAAGAATGGGAAATTTATCTTTAATAGTGAGGTTGTTGAGCTCCCTATAATTCGGACACATGTGCCATGATCCATCCTTCTTGTGCACCAATACTATTGGAGCGAAGAAAGAACTTTGACTAGGTTGAATTATACCAACCTCTAGCACTTCTGCAACCATACGTTCAATTTCACTCTTTTGGGCATAGGGATATCTGTAAGGCCTGATGTTTGGAGGAACACTTCCTGGAATCAAATGAATAGCATGATCACAATCACGAATAGGTGGGAGACCTTTGGGAGTCTCAAATACCTTGGAATGATTGTCCAAGACCTTTTGGAGATCTAGAGAAATAGATGATTTCGACGTGGGAACCTCTAGTGAACATAATTGTGCAATTACGCCTCATTGCTCTTTATTTAGAAACTTTGCCATTCCATTAGAGTTGATTATCTTTCATGGTTTCCCTGCGATACCTCTTAATTCAAATTCCTTTCCTTCCAAAGAAAATTTCATGAAAAGTTCTTGAAAATTAAAAGCTATTGTACCCAAGGATTGTAGCCATTAGACTCCTAGTACAACATCAGCACCACCCATTGGAATGGAAAAAATTGGGCTATTCAATACATATTCTCCCATGGGTAGCTTGATATTATGGCACTTTCAAGAGAAATTTATGGTTCCTCCACTTGCAACCATCACTTGACACTATGGTGCTGGATATAGGAAGTAATTCAATTCCTTGGCTATCTTACGATGAATAAAATTATGGGTACTACCCGAATCAATCAACACTATTACCTTTTTCTTGTTGATATGTGTTACACAAAATATTGTCACCATGACTTTTTGCAGTCAGTGTGAGTCTATCACCACTCATACTGTCCTCCTATGCAAGTCTCAAACCTCAGCTCTTCATGTCAAGCTTTAAAAATGAGAGAAAGTCTTTGAAAATCTATAAAACTCTGGTTTCGCACTTTCTCTTACCATTACTTGCGGTCCCGCACCCCTTGGTCATGTTACCTGCAGACTTGCCCGCTCTGTCTCTAAAGCAGTGGGTGTGGACCCCTGTAAAATTCAAAAAGGCGCAAGTTTATTCTCGAAAACTCACTTTGGGTTAATTCTGGACGCTTCTAGAAGGAATCTTGAGGTGGCAAGTTCGCTCCTAGGTGGTTCAAGCATCCCATAACTAAAGGAGCTAACCCCTTGATGAGAGGAGCTTATCCCTTTGAAGGAGGACTCTATCCCTTTGAAGGAGGACCTAGTAACTTCTCTCCTTTGCACTATAAATTGAGGCATTGGGCTGGTTGCTAGGGAGGTTGAAAGCTAAAGATTTTTAAGGGTAAATGCTGTTGGAATTTAGACTTCCTATTTGAGCTTGAGAGGAGAGATTACATACCTTTTGGCTTCTTTGGGAAGAGAGTGAAACTTGTCAAAGTAGAGGAGATTCTTGCTGGACCTTGGGAGGAGCTTGTACAACATCAAGGCACCAAGGTTGTAAAGTTCTTCTTTGATTAAAGTTAATACAATCAGATTCATTTTTCTCAATAAATTGTATTCTATGGTTTATTTCATGAATTCCTTGATCATCATGATAAATATGGTTTATTATATTGGCTTTTCAGGTGTTATTTGATATGTGTGCCTGTTTTTGTTTGTAGATTCTTTAAAAGGGAGCTCATTTGGATGAAAGGAGCGTGGCTTCTGTTAGCGCTTGAAATTTCACCTCAGGCTGAGAAAGGCAAACTCCAAGGCAACATCAAACCACTTAGCCTCGTAGCTAGCCCTACGGGGCAGGAGAGGGCTCTCTCCGGTCTATCTCGGCAAAGATCTTCAACGGGCAGAGATAACCAATAAAGAACACTGATTTTAGGCTAGTAAACTGATAAAAAGGTTTGATTTGCGATTTTTAGGGTTTCGGTGGAAAGTTGGGGAAAGGCAATTTTGGGTGCAGGGATTGGACACAGTTTTTGCAAGGGGTTCTTTGGGGCAAGGTAGGAGACTGTATTGATGCCTTTGAAAGAGTCAGATGGGCAAGAATGACTGGTGAGGAGCTAAGGAGAGCAAGTAAACACCTTGAGTTCTCCTTAAACAGATGAAAACATTGATATTAAGCAAACTTAAAAGCAGAGCATGGAAATCATGAATTCTACTTTAACACTTCATTTGCCTAATTTGCAGAAGGAAAAGTAAGAAGATGATTCACATAAAAAACTTACAAGTACAAAGAGAAACAAACCATCAATACATGTAACCACAGGAATCCCAAAAAGGACTGCAAAACCCTGGTCTTTCTTCCTTTGCCAAAATTGCAGAGATACAATGAGTAATACAATAGAAGCCTTCTCCCTCAAGAGTCCAACCATGAAAATGACCAAGAAAGTACATAATATAGGCAATATAACATCTTTCCTTGCCTCTAAGGGTCGAGCTCACTATCCTAGGAGCTGTTTCAACCAATTCCAAACTGAGCACTAAAATCTAGGCAGTCAAAACAACTTGCCTCTATAAGCTAGGAAACCAATTCATTAATTAAATTTTTGCCTATTTCATGAATGAATCTTCTAGAAGAGATAAATAAGTGTCAAAGTATCATAATTACATCATTTACATCAAGGAGGATCAAAATCCACTCCAAAAAGTCAAACCTAGTCAAAACTGCGTTTTGCTGAGCTATAGGTGCATTTCTGTGAAAATAGCCTGATGCGTAGCGCCCTAAATCTCAACGCGTAGCGCGCCTTTGGGCCTGCTTTTGAGGCACTTCCCAGAGTCCAAATGAGGCAAAAGTGGGCTTGTTGGAAAGGTCTAGATGTTTACTTTCTAACCCAAGTGGAATTTCTAAATTTGGTGACCATTTGCCCCTCCAAAATTGCAATCTCCCAAGACTGCTTCCTGTGTGTCAAAAAGGTGGCAGAAAGTCATTTTTTGCTTGTTTTTTGACCTTCTGGAGGCTCAAAACTTGGTGAAACTTCTTGGAAATTTCTGAGCAAGTGTATTTTTGCATGAAAAATCCAAAAATGCTGAGTTTTCATGAAATTGAGTTGCCCATCTTCAGGGTAGCGCGCGGCGCGCTACGCGTTGGGGAGGAAAACCTGTTTTTTGCCCAAAAAATTCACAAATGACAAAAAATGCTCAAAATTTTTTGAAATTTGTGCAGAAGGTAATTCATTTAGCACCATGCTCCTTCAAGGAAGCCTCAGCCAAGATGTGGAGGGGATCGGGCCTTTTTATTCGTTTTAGTGCCTTGGCCAACCGTCCTTTGAGCACCTTCATTTTTGCCTTACATACGTGCATTCAAGCCCAATAATGATTTTTCATGTTCCAGAGCATGTCCTTATCTTTGTTAGCCTTGGCCAGCAACCTCTCCAAATGAGCATTGACCTGGAGAAGCATAGCCTCTCGCTCAAGGGGTACCAAATCACCGGGTCTCTTACGATCCAAGTTGCGGTCTTCATGGATCCTCCGCAACTCATCGAGAGTGTGCTCATCCTCTAATTGCTTGTTGCGTTGCTCTAAATATGTGATTTTCCATTGTGCCATCTCTAATTTTTCTTGCAACAAGCGATTTTCAGCCTCCCGTTGCTGAATGATCTCCTTAAGCTCCGGGCTAGGAGAAAGGATGTCAAGATCAATGATGTCAATATCAGGATCACCTGACAATCTCTCCTCAATCATGGGCTGCTTGCCCCTCTCTGATACCTGTGCTGCTGTCAGAAATGAGGCCCCTTCCACCTGGTGAAGAGATAACACTCGCGGTGCTGATGAAGAAGGCGACACCCCTTCCACCTGATGTGGAGAAAATACTCGCCGAGCTGATGCAAATAAGGCCCTGTGGCCTCTCTGATATGTGATCAATGAAGGGGAGCTGAAATATCTAGGCTCAGGGATGTCATACTGCTGTGAAGGTCCTCCCTCCTCATGAACAACCTCAGGGGGTGGCTGTGGCACTGTGAAGAAATCTCGAGAGATGAAATCCTCCCACGAAATACCCTGCTGTGCCAACTGATGCATGACCACAATCTTGATCAAAGCATAATGGTAGATGCTCCTGTGTTGCTGTGCTGGGCTCTTTCTCTACACCAAGGGCACCATCCTCTCAATATTCCGACACATGAAGAAAGGAATGTTCATCATCCGTACCCGTGTGAAATGCATCAACAAGCGGATATGGTACGAATACAAACGTGAAAATCTGCCCTCACAGGTGAAATAGCGAATGATGACCCTCATCAAGGGTGCATACTCATCTCTCAAGAATATGAAAGGAAAATACACCAGTCATGTGCCTCATATATATAGGTTTAATGTAGGGCTCATACTGAAATCTGTCCAACAGCTGGCGCTTGTTCCATTCTTCTCCAACATTGGGTATCCCTGTTGCTTGAGAAACTATCTCAGGTGACAATGTAAAATCCACCCCTGCAAGATTCACATGTCCATTGTGCAAATGTAATACAAACAAGCGGACCAATTCCCTGTGGTGCTGAATTTGAGAAATTCTTTCGCAATATTCATAGCATGCTTGATGACGGAAACATGTGACTGCAAGTGGACAAGCTTGCAAATAGGCCAAAGAGGTGGGCTCCTCTCTCACATGTTGACCACCCTTACCACCCCTGTGAGGCCTCCTTGGCACCTCAACCTCCGGTGTTGACTCACGGTCATCACTTTGCTCATAGTCTGTTTCGGTTTCTGACATGATTTCAAGAGCAAAATGGCTGAAATGTACTGCTGCTTCTGCTCAAATGACCTGCTGTTTTGACTGTTTGAATGCTGCTCCAAGGGGACAAAAAACACAAGGGAGATGTTAGGGAGGGGGACTTTTGAGGGGATTTAGGGAAAATATATAAAAAAGGGAATGTAGGGAAGAAATTATGACACATACACCATCACATAATCATAGTTTGCAGGGGTTTGATAGGAGGTAGAGTTTAGGGAGATTTTATTGAATTTTAGGGATAGGTAGGGTTTTAGGGCTTTTGATTTTTTGTTAGGGAAATTAGGTGAAGATGACAAGGGAGGTGATAATGGGAATGTGGGGAAATGAGGGATTGAAAAAGAATGACCTTGGGCAGCAAACTCAAAACCCTAGCTTCACTTGCAATTTGAAATTTTTAACATGATACATATGATTTTCTTCATGCTTCACACTTGCTGGTATTTGACACATTTTCCATGCTCATTTTCTTTAGGCAAGCAAAAAATATTGATGATTGGAGGCCTACCTGTAAAACTTAGGAGATTTGAGGTCGTTTTGAAGCTTCACTGGCGGTTTCTGTAGGTGAAAACCCAACGCGTAGCGCGCGGGTCCTGACGCGTAGCGCGCGCCCAACGCGTAGCGCCCGACCAAATCTTCCACTGCAGAGTGTGCCCTGACGCGTAGCGCGTGCCCAACGCGTAGCGCGCAGGCCCTGATGCGTAGCGCGCAGGTGCTGTCGCTCAATTCGCCCAGTTTCACACTAAATCGCCTTTCACACTTGCTCTTGGAGTCTTGGAGGCAAATGAATTGCAAAATGAGGAGAGAGGGGCTTTTATAAGCTTGATTTAAATTAATTTCCCTTCAAACCCACTTTATAATGTTTATGCAATGACACTTTTTAAAACTAATTACTGCTGACTTGTGGTTTCCTTTTTGTCATGAAATTGGTTGAAATGATGCTTTTTCTTGAAAATTTTTGCAGGGATAGCTTCTGAGGAGTCTTGGCAAAGGAGACCAGGGCTGCATGCCAACTTCTGGAGAATTTGAATTTTTACAAATTTTTACAAAAAATGAGAAAATGACCTTGCCTTCAAAAACAGGGTTTTTGAACTCAAGGTAAAAATTAGCTGTACAATATGAAATCTTCTAAAGTGGTGCTTTGTTGGACATCCCTCTGGCCTGCTGGGCATTTATTGACATTAAAGACATGACCTCAAAAGACAAAATTGGACTAAACCCTAAACCTAGGACCTTGACTTCAAGACAAGACCAATGACCCTGTAAAGAATTTTATTGACTGAAACAAACTGGATCCAGCAGTGCCAAGAGGGGAATAAAGACACAAGCTCCTCCATCAGGGTTATGGCATGCCTAATGGAATGCAATAAGATGACACTGATGAGACACCTACTAATGCAAATGCAAAGAGCTTTGATCGCTGATGGAGGGCTACTAGACCGACTCTAACAGCTTCCGCAAACTAGCACTCGACCCGAGGTAGGCCTAAAACATATATTAGCCTTTATTTATAAATCACATATTTAGAGAAAGATAGAATTTGTTTGGTTTGCTTGTCGCTAGATATCCATAGATACTAAGGAGATCGGTCTTATCCGCAAGAATGATTTATCCGCTCGACAAAATGGCGACTCCACTGGGGACTTGAATTTTGTTTTTTTTTTTCCTTTGCTTTTACTTTGACTTGAGAAACTGTTTCTCTGTTTCTGGTTTTTGCTTGATGTGTGTGGGATTGGGTAGCTTCTTTAGATTTTGAATTATTTTTTGTTTTTCATGCTTTTGGAAGAGGACCGCACATTCTGGTTGTAACATAGTGCGGACATCCCCGCACTTTTGCTTTACACACAGAGCGGTACCGCACCTGGTTGTACTGGGGGCCTGTGGACCCTGTCAAAATTTTGAAAAACTTAAAATTTTCTCATTTAGTTAAGTTTAGGATTTGTTTATGTGTTTTAGCCTCTGCCCAGATCTGCACGTGTCTTGTTAGAAACATTTCATAGGTTAATTCCATTGGCATTTAGGTTTTAGGTGAATTTCTAGAAGTTTTGTGTGCCTGGCTTGATTTTCGTTTGGTCTTTGTAGTAACTCAGGGCTTAGAAGCCTTAGAAACCTTAGATCACCCTGGTTTTTGCTGTCCTTCTTGTGAGTCTGACCGATTTGTAAAATCTATCTTTGGTGAGGAATACATCTCGTTTTTCTCTTTGCGAAGCTTCGAAAGAACTTGTTTTGAAAGTTTTGATTTTCATTTTTAAAAAAGAAAACAAAAGCTGGTTGTTTTTTGAGTAATTTGTTATTCCTAACAAGTTAGTCCTTAGTTTGCTCATAACTAAGTAAAACATCCTTGAAAAGAAATTTTGTAAACTTTTACTTCAATTAGACTTTTAGAATTTATAGATCTCAAGATTAGATTTTTTTTTTTTAAATTGTTTTGAGTGTTTTATAAAAATAAAAAAAAATAAAAAAACCTCTTTTGAAAAGATTTGTTTTTGTAGTATTTGAAGTGTTGAAAAGAAATGGAAATTTTCGTGAGCATAATTAGTAGTCTCGTTTTTGAGTTTATTGAAAAAGACCAAAAAGTTTTTCTTTTCATTCGTTTGTTAAGGAAAGATTTGTTTTTTCAAGAAATTGCATTCTCAACTCTTTCTTTAGCTAGAAATTCATTGAAGAAAAAGGATTGTTTATCATCTTAGGTGCATTTTTAGTGTTTTGGAGTCGAGTCTTCACACCATAAAGTTTCATCTCCGCACCTTTTGACTTAAGAAACAACCATAAAAATAACGCTTAAAGTAAAATCTATCTAGTAATCTTATTATTTCTAGGACTCTTTATCACCAACATAGCTTAGGCTAGTATCTTGGAGTAGGGAGTAATTAACTCTCCAAGATAGTAAGAACAAACATGTAGTTGTATCTTGCGGTAGGAGATAAATTCCAATTGTTACATATATGCTCTGGGAAGCTCCTCTTAAAGGAGTCAAGCACGAGGTCATATCCGAACCAGTGGGGTAATCAATCCTTCCTCATTGGGAACGATAGCAGATATACACGTATTAAAAATGGTAAACCTCAGATTAACCATTGTCGAGGAGCCTGGGGTCACTTGTTGGTAAACCTTGGATTATGTCAAGGAGCCTTCAAGGGGATTGAGATTTGCTACTCTGCCCTTGCGTGTGTATCGGATCACAGACTGTTCCCCCAGGTATATTTGTTTCCGTTGGTAACCATAGTGACCATAATCTATAGGATTCTTTCCTAAGGTGACGGTGGAGGGAAGATCCCACTGTACCTGGAGCAGACGTCGACTAGACTCACTTGGATTTTCTGGGGGGTTCTCTTCACTCGAGACGGTTTAGTGGAGAAACTTGTGCCAGTCTATTCATTAAGCAGGTTGTCGGGGTAACTGTTCCAACCACCATTTCTGTATTGAATTATGCGAGGTTGGATTTCATCACCAACTAGTGTTTTCGGTACGAAAAGTTACTGTTTGTGTGTGGTTTGAACTCCTAGATTCTTTAGGCGTGTGATTCAAATTGTTTGGTTCTTTAGAGACTTTAGGTGGTTTTCATTGAGTTTTTTTCTTTGTTTGCTTGTGAAGTAATTAAAATTTTTAATCGTGGCTGAATTACCGAGACAGTCCCTTAGACTTTGGGGCCAACCTCCTGAGTTTTCACCAAGCCAGCTTGAAGGGCTACGAGCTTGTAACTCCTAGTGAAAGTAGAGTTGGGTCACCAAATGAAGGATAATCTTCTTTAGTTGTGCATCCTGATTATCAAGTTCAAGCACAAGAGCATATTATTGAACCTGTTTCATTTTCCGAAGTTACTGGTAGTTTTTCTTCTACTAGTGAATTAGCCGAGGAACCTGAAATATCTGAACCTGAAACTGAACCTGCTGCTACTCCATTATCAGGATTTTCCTCTCCAACTTCCAGTGGTCCTGGTTCACACAGGGTAGGAAGAGTCATTACCCAAAATCTTCCTTCTGGACTGATTGCTATTGAAGAACTTGTTACTCCGGAAGAAGGTATACCTATCCCTGAAAATCAACCAACTATAGAACTTAGGGAGCGTGAATTGATCTTTTACAGTCCACCTAGGAGGGACGCTTGGTATCTTTCATTGACCAATTTTATAGAAAACCCGGGACTAAGTTTTTCACCACCTCGCATTCCTTTTCATCCAACACCTAGAGGTTATTATCCTCCTTTGAATATGTCGAGACAGTCATCCATGTTTTCTCAATCTCTAGAAACTTTTTTATATGGCGGTCCTTCTGTTCCCTCTGGGTATCAGTCACTTACTGGTACTTTTTCAGGAGCATCTCCTCAACCTGTTGAACAAGGGTTATTAACTGGTAATAACGGAACTAAGCCGTTGAGTGTAGAAGATATTCTTATGATGTCAGGTACCATTCCAAATCCGCAACCTCAAGGTGGCCAGTTACCGCCTGGGGGGCAGCCTCAAGGTCCTCAATTATCGCCTGGGGGGCAACCTCAAGGTACTTAGTTACCGCCTGGGGGGGAACCTCAAGGACACTACATACCTTCGGGACAATAAATTCCTCAGGGTCAACCCCAGACTTAGTACGTACCTCAAGGTCAACCCCAGTATCAATATATGCCTCAAGGTCAACCCCAGTATCAGTACGTGCCTCAAGGTTATCAACCTCAAGGTCAGTACCCAACCCAAGGTTTCCAACCACCTCCAGGTCAATCATTTGTCCAAGGAACTAGAAATGTACCTTTGAATTATCAACCCTACCCTCAACCCAGTTATGGTCCTCAATATGCTCAACCTTCTATGGGTCCATACCCCAGAATGAATATAGTGTGGGATTCATCTCAATCTCAACAGATCTTGCAACCGAATGTGTAGTTGTCATCTCAATCTGGACAACCATTGGTTTCTGGTTCAACCCAACAACCTGTCTAGCCTACTATTCAAACTTCTGCACCTTCTGTAGTTTCTCAGCCTGGGCCTAGTTCGCCTCGAACTCCGCCTCAAACGATTGTTGCAACTGCTGCAACATCTGTTCCGTCTACCCCACCTACTTCTGGAGTATTGACAGCTCTGGTTTCTACTGTCCCTGCATCAATTCCTCAAGCATCTTTACCTCAGTCTGGACCTACAATTCAGACTTCGGTTCAAATGGCTGTAGGACAACCTGGTCCAAGTACGGTTGTCACAAGCCAACCTCAATTTACTTATCAACCGTACCAGGGACAATACCAATTCGGTCTTGCTATGCAGAACCCAGTCTATCAGTATCAACCGTACCCTGGTTATACTTATCAGCAACCTCAACAACCCCAGTACAGTCTAGTTAATCCTGGTTTTCCGAGAGGAGATAATATCCCAAATGCAATTCCAATTCATAGTTATCTTGGATATCCTCCTCCTGGGGCTGGTCTCATGACCCAGGGTTTTCGAGACCCTAATCGTCAGTTACCATTCATTGCAACTTTGGACTTGCCTGATTTGTCACGCCTTACAAACGATCTGATTAATTATCTTCCGTTTTGGCTGCCAATGCCGAATAAGTTGCCCAGTGACATCCCAAAGTTTGAAGGTAAATCAGGAGAGGATCCGTTGAACCATGTGATGACTTATCACCTCTTGTGTGCATCTAACTCCATTTCAGATGATTCGATTTGTTTATGTCTTTTTCAACGCACTCTAATTGGTCTTGCGGCCAAGTGGTACATTGAGTTACCGCGAGCCACTTTTTATAACTTTAGTCAGTTAGCTACTTCGTTCTTAACTCATTTTCAGTTGCCTGTCAGATATGACAATGGCACGAAATTATTAACTTCATTAAAACAGTGAACGTGTGAACGTCCACTTACATTTCAGATCACATTCATGAATGGAGACGTCGACGACGTTTAGTGAAAGTTTTTATTCTGGATCAGATCTTAGCAGAATGGTTTTTTAAATCATTATTACCAAAAATCACTGAGGATGTAGCTAAGGCAGGAGTCGTTACTGAAGAGCAAGTAATTTCTCAAGCTCAGTACCTTGACCTCGTTTATACGCAGTCAGGTACTTTACACGAGAAAATCCCTGACCTTCCTAAACAAAATCAAATAACTGCTTCTCCTTCAGGGTCTCATGCTGCTGACGGTATGATTGGTTCAGTTAATACCAAAAGTAAGAAGAAATATTCCAAGAATTCTTCTCTTATCGTAACTTTACCAGATTCCCCGACAGGAGACTCTTCGCGGAAATTTCTGCCAATATTCATGTCGTAGAGTCATCTACGGCCAAATCAAAATCCGGCGGTAAAAAGAAGGGGAAGAAGAAAAATAAATCAGATAAAAATTCGAAAGAGAAACCAGATAAAACAGAATCTACTGATGAGAAACGTAAACCTCGTTATCCTTGTCTCATTTGTGACGAAGAGCATAGCTGAGGTTGTGAAAATCATCAAAGGTTCTCAAACGCCTGCTGTTTTGAAGGATCCATTTCCTAGTCAAGATAGTAAGATGATAGGTTCTTCCTCAAATGCCTCAGAAGAACCCATAATGATGATGTCCCATGTTAGGATTGCGACACGATCACAAGATTATGGAAGTAAAAGTCCTGTTGGTGGTAAGGAAGCAGAATCTTCTAATTCGAATCCATTAACTTCAACTCCCGGTTCCGATCCGCTATAGATCGAGAAACCTAACCTAGACTTAGTAATCAAACCGCCCGCCAAGGGTATACTTCGAAAGTCAACTTTCAATCCACATGCGAGAGCTGCTCAGAACTGTAACATTGTTGAAGATTTAGCCATTTCACCTTCAGTAATGTCGGCTTTGGAGGTGCTGCAATCATGTCCAACACAGCGTAAATTTCTATTGTCAGCTATAGGAGCTGTTGATATTCAGGACTCGAACCTTAGAATCTTCGATTTAGAAAATAGTACACCTCGTTTACCTCATCAAATGGCTTTCCAGATTCCAGTGTTAGTAAAAAACAGACCCTTCTATAGGACTGTGATTGATGAGGGAGCTTCAACGTGTATTATGTCGATCCAGTGTTGGAGATCGCTTGGTTCTCCTACACTTAATCAATCCCCGACGACTCTAAAGGCTTTTGATGGCCGTGGGTTCCATCCTTTTGGCATTCTACAGGATTTACCTATAGGGGTTGAAGGCAAAACTGTTAATCTAGATGTGGAGGTGGTTGATGCCCCTTTAGATTACAACCTTCTCTTGGGTCGTAGTTGGTCTTACGCTATGACTGCTGTTGTTTCATCGGTCTTTCGGCTTATAAAATTTCCTCATAATGGAAATATCGTAACTATAGACCAGCTAAATTACTTTTCATCCAACCCAGCCTCTTCTGAAAGTATCTAGCACGTCGGAAAAACAACTATCCCTTATAAGGATGTTGGAGTAGGATTAGTTAAAGATTTTGGTTTACTGGGAACTTTTTCCTTTCCTCCTCCTAACGTATCGCCTTCTACTGCAACCATTCATATGATTTCATCAGATACTATTGTTTATGATGATCCTTGGATCATACCTTCCGAATCTGAGATGGATTCATTTGGTGATGCTATGCCTTTGAGTCCCTATGAAATTGCGTATCAGGCCGTACAGTCGTTTTCCGACCCTTCTTCAACCGAAATTGACTTAATGAATGTAGTCCATGAAGAATCACTTTCAACATCAAACTCAGATTCAACAACATTTTCCGAACTTGTTCATATTGATGAGCAAATTCATGAAATTTTGTGTGTTGATGATTTACCATGGGAAGATCTTCATCATAGATCTTCGTTCTTACCTGAGATTGATCATTTTGAAAATGATTTTTCATCTATTTTTACGGCTGATTATGTCAAAGAACCTTAGAATCCATTGAAAAATCCCGATTCTGAGTTAAATTTGGGAAATATTTCTCGAATAGTTCCTATTGACATTTCAGTCAAACCTGGAATTGTTGAAAACATTCATATAGGTGCCTCTTGTACGGAAGATGAATTTCAAACATATACGGCCCTATTTCAAGAATTCCGAGACGTGTTTACCTGGTCATATGAGGAAATTCCAGGAATTGATCCAACAATTGTTGTTCATGAAATCAAAACTTACCCGGATGCTAAACCTGTCCGGCAACGTTTGTGTCAGATTCACCCGCAAAAGCTGCTGCTATTAAAGCAGAAGTTGAAAAATTACTTAAATCAGGTTTCATTTATCCAATTCCTTTAACGGATTGGGTATCGAATATCGTTCCTGTTAACAAAAAGCAAGGGACAATAAGAATATGTATCGATTATAGGGATATTAATCGAGCCTGTCCAAAAGACAATTACCCAACTCCCTATATCGATCAAATCATTGATGATTGTGCCGACAATGAAATATTCTCCTTTATGGATGGTTTTTCCGGTTATAATCAAATCAATATTCTACCTGCTGATCAACCAAAAACGGCTTTCATTTGTCCATGGGGGACATTTGCTTATTGCAAATTACCTTTTGGGCTTAAGAACGTCAGTGCAACTTTTCAAAGGGCCATGTCTTACGCGTTTCATGACATCAAGCACATTGTGCAACCCTATCTCGATGATTTACCTACTCATTCATTACGTAGAGCCGATCATCTCATTCATTTACGAGCAATCTTTATGAGGTGTAGGCATTATCGAATTAGGTTGAATCCACACAAATGTGTTTTCTGTATAGAAACGGGTCAGTTACTGGGATTTGTTGTTTTAAAAGCTGACATTCGTGTCGATCCCTCGAAGATTGAAGTTATTATCAAATTGCCTCCTCCTTCGACTCTTTGCCAACTCCAAAGTTTGCAAGGGAAAGAAAACTTTTTACGTCGATTCATTCCTAACTATGCCGAGATAATAAAAGGTTTTACCAGGTTGTTGAAATAGAATACTCCATTCTATTGGGATGAGATAGCTGACAAATCTTTTGATGCACTAAAACACGCGTTGACCCATGCACCGTTATTGCATCCTCCCAACTACAACCAGAACTACTTCTTATATCTCGCTGCCTCTCATTCCACCATCGGAATGGTGTTAGTTCAGGAAGATGAATTCGGTAGTGAGCATGTGATTTATTACCTTAGTCGAACTTTGAATCCAACTGAGCTAAAATATTCACATGTGGAGAAATTGGCCTTGGCAGCTGTTCAAGCTGTCCAACGATTTCGTCATTACATTTTACTATGCAAAACTACTGTAATTTCCGACTGCAACCCTATGATCTATATTTTGACCAAACAATTGCTAGGGGGAAAGTATTCCAAATGGATTATTATCCTGCAGGAATTTGACTTGGAGTTTGAAAAATCTAAGTCAAAGAAATCTTTAGTTTTTGCGGAATTGATGTGTGACTTCCCTCGTGCTGATACAGAAACTGTGGCGGAAGAGCCCATTGCGGACGAATCCTTGTTTCTAATTAGCACTCTTGATCCATGGTATGGAGATATCATCATTTATCTCCAAACCCTATCCTTTCAGCCTGAAATTTCAAGATCTCAGTGTCGGAAAAGACGATTCCAATCCCAACAATATAAAATCATTGGAGATACACTTTATTGTCGTGGGGCGGACTCTGTTTTCCGACGTTGTTTAACTCATGAAGAAGCTGAAAGGGTTCTAAATGACTGTCACTCTGGAGCGTGTGGCGGTCATATGTTTGGGTTTGCCACAACCCAAAAGATATTGTACGCTGGCTATTTCTGGCCGTCCTTGTTTAAAGATTGTATTAACGCGGTCCGAAAATGCCACAACTGCCAAATTTTTGATCAAAAGATGCGCGCTCCACCTGCTCCTCTCCACCTTATAATTGCCGTCGGTCCTTTTGCGAAATGGGGTATCGATTTTATTACATGTAACCCTCACTCGGCCGGGGGGCATGCGTATATCATCCTTGCGTAGATTATTTTACCAAGTGGGCTGAGGCGATGCCTACATTTGCGGCAGACGTCAAAACTGCTGCGATTTTCATTTTCAATCATATAATTGCTAGGTTCGGTGTTCCACAAGCGATTATCACTGATCATGGGCGTCATTTTCGAAACATTATGATGATGAAACTAATAGATCAACTTGGCCTGCGTCACGATAGTTCAACCCCATATTACCCACAGGCTAATGGTCTGGTTGAAGCCATCAACAAAGTTCTAGTCATTATGATCCGACGTATGATTGGGATTCATAGGTTGAATTGGCATAACATGTTATTTTCAACACTTTGGGCGTATCAAACCTCAGTAAAAGCATCAACTGGTTTCTCTCCTTTCCAACTAGTTTACGGTTTGGAAGCTGTGTTACCCATTGAATGTGAAATCCCGTCATTGCAAATGGCCATAGAATTACTTCCAACCACTTCCGAAGAGGAGAAACGTTTGTTGTACTTGGCTCAGCTAGATGAGAATCGACGTGATGCTGCACTAGCAATCGAAACTCATGCCAAATGTATTAAAGCTCAGTACGATCGAAATGTTACTCCTCGTAATTTTTCGGAAGGAGACCTAGTCTTACTGTACGATTAAGCAAATGATAAGTTAGGTGCTGGAAAATTCGTACCCATGTGGCATGGTCCTTATGTTGTTAAGAGAAAGTTGGCAAAAGGGGCCTATGAATTAGTAGACTTTGACGGAGTCTCTTTAGGTAAACCCAGAAATGGTCTTTATCTGAAGAGATATTATGCTTAAATCTGGGTGTGGAGATTTTTAGTTAGGATAGTTTTCTTTCTAGCTGGTGTGTTTTAGATTAAAAAGTGTGCTTAGTTTAGAGAGTGTTTTTGTCATTATTCCTGCTTATCTTGATTTTACTCTTGATATTGCAGATGTCGACGTCTCTCCAAACATACATTGGTTTTGCTGATGGTGCTTGTCGTAATACACGAAACATTTCTTCCGCAGCTTGGGTTATCTATTCACCCTCTGATGAGTTGGTATCTATGCATGGGGTAAGCCTCGGTCAAACAACGAATAACATTGCAGAGTATAGTGCAGTGATTGAGTTATTATCTGAATCCATCTCATTTGGGATTCGGAGTTTGATTGTGAGGTTAGATTCTGAACTCGTTTTGTTACAACTTAATAGAGTTTATGCCATTAGAAATCCAGTGTTATTGAGATTATTTTTGAGAGTTCGTCTCTTAGAATGTGAATTTGACTATATTAAATATCAGCATATTCTAAGATATTTAAATACATTAGCAGATGTAATTGATTATCGAATGTTAAGTAGACATTTGCAATAATCAAAGAGTAAATTTAAAAACATTCCATAACATGTTTTACAAGATAGCTAGTAATAGTGATATAGCATAGCATAGGAGTGTGTCAAATATACATCGTCTTCATTCATAGGTTGAAAAACACCTTATGATCGGCAAAAATGATAGTACAAAAAAGCAAAAATGTCATATGAGTCTACAACAGACGATCATCCTATTATTGGTGATGATCACGATAAGAAACCACTGTACGGACCACCCTACAAAGAAACCTCCTGAAAGGTCCTAGGACCCCAATCACATAGCACTGTAGCCTAAGAGGAATGTCATCTATGCTGGTCTCTGGAATGCCTGCTGTCAAACGCTCTAGATGCTGTCAAACGCTCTAGATGGTATCTATGCATGGGGTAAGCCTCGGTCAAACAACGAACAACATTGCAGAGTATAGTGCAGTGATTGAGTTATTATCTGAATCCATCTCATTTGGGATTCGGAGTTTGATTGTGAGGTTAGATTCTGAACTCGTTGTGTTACAGCTTAATAGAGTTTATGCCATTATAAATCCAGTGTTATTGAGATTATTTTTGAGAGTTCGTCTCTTGGAACGAGAATTTGACTATATTGAATATCAACATATTCCAAGATATTTAAATACATTAGCAGATGCAATTGCTTCTCGAATGTTAAGTAGACATTTGCAATAATCAAAGAGTAAATTTAAAAACATTCCATAACATGTTTTACAAGATAGCCAGTAATAATGATATAGCATAGCATAGGAGTGTGTCAAATATACATCGTCTTCGATCATAGGTTGAAAAACACCTTATGATCGGCAAAAATGATAGTACAAAAAAGCAAAAAAGTCATATGAGTCTACAACAGGCAATCATCCTATCACTGGTGATGATCACGATAAGAAACCACTGTACGGGCCACCCTACAAAGAAACCTCCTGAAAGGTCCTGGGACCCCAATCACATAGCACTGTAGCCTAAGAGGAATGTCATCTATGCTGGTCTCTGGAATGTCTGCTGTCAAACGCTCTAGATGGTTTTCCAATTCGGCTAGGGTCTCTGTAGATTCGTCCCGTGGGGCTGGTGCTGCTGCAATTGGTTGTTTCCTCTCATAGGGCCGGAGAGTGGCTGGTTGCCGTGGACCTACATCTGCATTTGAAACTTTTTACTATCAATTTTGAGAAATTAAAAAAAAAAAAAATCTAAATTAGAAAACGTTGAAAATGATTTTATCTGAGTCATCCCATTGCTCTCCTGGTGGAAGAGCCATGTCTGGGTCACCACGATAATCCATCCTAGCATAAGGAAAATCCTGAATAGCGAAAATTTGGTTCTCCAACCAATGAAAATACTCTGGAGGAAATTGAACAACCTCTGAACCCTCCTCAGGATGACGGGCCATAACTGCAACCCAACGCATCAGTTTGGGCTCTCGGGGAAGTCCAGCTTCAACTGAAAGATGCTGTGGGACCAACATTGGGACCCTCTCTAGACCAAAGTTCACAACTAAAAAACCATATCCAAATTTCTTCAGTTGTCCGTTCTTTGCTCTAGTCAGTTGACCTTTTACATTAGCCAACACAGCTTCGCACCAGTTGAAGATGGTGCCTCGAAAGCAGTCTACTGCCATCCGCATTTGGGATCCGGTGGCCATATGCAATGATGCACTTTCGCAGAGTCTGGTGACAATAAATGCAATCACTTTGAGTTCAGGACGAGAGATGGTTTTGATATCAATCCCTTTGTCCTTGGTTTGGTCGTTACAAAACTCTAGCGGGAGACTATCGACAGACTGGCCACCTGTCCTAGTCTCGAATAGAGTCAATTGTTCACCTCTATTAGGCAAACCAATCAAAAAGTAAATGTCCTTTGGCTCCATTTCGAGCTGGTGGCCACCAATAAAGAAACACTAGTCCTGTACATTCCACCTGTCTACTAGCCACTGCAGAAAGTCTACTTGGGCCCTCATGCCAGGTATGGCCCAGAATTGAAATAACCCGCATGCCTTCAATGCATCAATCGAAGGTTGATGATTAATTGCGGCAAGGTCCACATCCTCGTGCTCCCGTTCCCGCCAATCAAGCATGGTGTATACCCTACATTCAAAGAAAAGGCGGATTAGAACATCTTAAATCAAAGTTTTTGGGTGGAATTTGAAAAATTTAAGTTTGAAAACCTATGTGGCGGACCACACTCTCTGGGTTAGAGACAGTGCGTAGGTCCGCACTCTGCCTTAACAGTAGGTGCGGGCCCCTGACTTTTTTCCTTTTACAAAAAAGTTGGGGTCCGTAGGTTTCCTATACTGCGCCTGTGGACCTGCGCGCGCGGTCTTTTAACCTAAATATTTCCTAAAAATGAAAATAAAACCCTAAAATCAAATTTCAAATGGATGAAATGCAAGAGTAAGATGATGTGGATTACCTGGAGGTGATGGTGGTTGATTCCAACAGACGGATTCTCCGCAATATTCACGGGAAGTTTCTTACCAAAAGCTCTCTTTTCTAACTCTGAAGTCAAACGGTAAAAATGAATTTACAAAAGCCCCTTTTATAAGCTTTTTGGAATAAATGAATTTTTAATTTGTTTATTTTTCACTTTAAAGAGGTAACTTTTGAAGCATTTTTATTTATTTTAAACAGGTATGAGTAATGTTTGAGTTTTTGTGCAGGATAACAGATTTTTCAGGCAAAATTGATCATTTTCGACAAAAAAATTAGAGTCACTTTTAAGCTCTTTTCTGACTCCTAAAATATGAAAAGATTGTCGAGTTTCTCTTTTTAAGCTCGCTAAAACGGAATCAAAAGGACGGTCCACTTACAACTCTTTTCTGACCGTAAAAACATGAAAAGATTGCTGGATTTTTGTCGTTTCAAATTCGATATTGGTTATAAAACGACGTGTCGTTGATCACTCTTTTACTTTTTCATATCAAAGACACTAATTATGAAAAATACTCCTTGATCGTAACGGTCAAGCAGTTCTCTCAAGTATTATTTTATACTTTTTCGGGCTTGGGAGACACAAATTTACGAAAAAGGACAACCATGGAGTTTTCTTAAGTTTTTCCAGACTCCCTAAAATTGAAAAACGCCGAGTTTCTCCTATACTGGACTCGTTAAAATTTAACAGTAAAGGAATTGTTCAATTACAAACAGGAACGGACCACTCCTTCTTAGGGTTCGAATTTAAACTAAGTTGGACTCATCCGAAGGATGAGATTATAATCAAGCAAATGTTATCCTCCTCAAGCTTGTCAAAAATAAAGAGGTACTTGCCAGAAATGGTGGGGGAAAAGAGAGAAAAATGAACCTGTTTGTTATACTTTGTGTCTCAGAAAAACATTTAACCACTCTTGAACACGACACTTTTTATTCACCTGGGTTGGGAAATCCTTTGCCTAACAGTTGATCAAACCATATTGAAAGTCTTCAGCCGGTTTCTGGGTATTAACTTTGGGTCAATTGTCACCAAACCATCTGCTGTGTCGTTATGTGTTCAAGAGGTCAGTGCAAATAAACCATTCATCTACAAAATATTTGTCATCCATCTTGACCATCCCTGAGTCAGTCCTTGCAACTATATTTCTTCAAACTTGATCTATGATTTCGTGTTGTGGGCTTGCCTACGACAGATCGATTTCTATCGACTTCAGCTCATTATCTAGAAAGATGATCTAGAAATCGTCAGTGCCTTGGGATCTGCATGCCTCAACGGCAGGTTTCTCGCCTTCGATGATAGGTTGCATCATTGACCTTCGATCAAAGTATTTCGTGACATGTTCAACATCAACACATCTATTCACATTTCATGGATTGTATTGAGTACTTTGAGAGCCATTGACATTAATGGTGGTTTCTCTCACACTTGTTAACAATTTACATCATTGACTAGTAATCAAGTGGTTTCTACCATGCTCGACTTCGATACATTCATTCACATGGATAGAATTGTACTATTTAGGGAAGTAGAAATCAAGACCCTGGATCTAGTTTCCACCATCTAGGCTGCGAGGAATTTTGTATTCATTATATAGTGGACTATTCATAAATAGATGGTTGTGCCCATACTGTGTCTACATGAGTCTATACTTGTGATGTATTACAAGATCATTCCTACATCAGAGAAGTTTAGTTAGTTTTCTAGTCAATTTTGATCTGAGTATGGGAATGCCTACCTCAACGATGATATGATCTCATATATATATTTTGTATTGAATGTTTTTACAGGTTCCAACCAGGCTCTCCATAAGATGATCCTCGAAATGATAAAGTACTTCACTCTTCTTAGATGATAAATGAAATCCTCATCTACTACAGACTTCGCACTTTAGGGGGGCAATCTGTTACACAAAATATTGTCACCATGACTTTTTGCAGTCAGTGTGAGTCTATCACCACTCATAATGTCCTCCTATGCAAGTATCAAACCTCAGATCTTCATGTCAAGCTTTAAAAATGAGAGAAAGTCTTTGAAAATTTATAAAACTCTGGTTCCGCACTTTCTCTTACCATTACTTGCGGTCCCGCACCCCTTGGTCATGTTACCTGCAGACCTGCCTGCTCTGTCTCTAAAGGAGTGGGTGCGGACCCCTATAAAAGTAAAAAAGGCGCAAGTTTATTCTTGAAAACTCACTTTGGGTTAATTCTGGATGCTTCTAGAAGGAATCTTGAGGTGGCAAGTTCGCTCCTAGGTGGTTCATGCATCCCATAACTAAAGGAGCTAACCCCTTGATGAGAGGAGCTTATCCCTTTGAAGGAGGACTCTATCCCTTTGAAGGAGGACCTAATAACTTCTCTCCATTGCACTATAAATTGAGGCATTGGGCTGGTTGCTAGGGAGGTTGAAAGCTGAAGATTTTTAAGGGTAAATGCTGTTGGAATTTAGACTTCCTATTTGAGCTTGAGAGGAGAGATTACATACCTTTTGGCTTCTTTGGGAAGAGAGTGAAACTTGTCAAAGTAGAGGAGATTCTTGCTGGACCCTGGGGGGAGCTTGTACAGCATCAAGGCACCAAGGTTGTAAAGTTCTTCTTCGATTAAAGTTAATACAATTAGATTCATTTTTCTCAATAAATTGTCTTCTATGGTTTATTTCATGAATTCCTTGATCATCATGATAAATATGGTTTATTATATTGGATTTTTAGGTGTTATTTGATATGTGTGCCTGTTTGTGTTTGTAGATTCTTTAAAAGGGAGCTCATTTGGATGAAAGGAGTGTGGCTTCCACAAACTAGCACTGGACCCGAGGTAGGCCTAAAACATCTATTATCCTTTATTTATAAATCACATATTTAGAGAAAGATAGAATTTGTTTGGTTTGCTTGTCGCTAGATATCCATAGATACTAGGGAGATCGGTCTTGTCCGCAAGAACGATTTATCCGCTCGACAATATGCCATTCTATCTTTATAGTTTGAAGAGTGGTAATTCCGGCCAATGCATTACAAGATATGGTTGGATTCATTTCTTCTTTCTCTAGGGTTTGTTCCTGGTGTATATCCTCTTCTTTTGATGTTTCTTGTTCCTTTTCTTCCTCCTCTTCACAATCTATGCAAAAATAATTACTTTTCAGCACACTTATGACCTTTAGTGTATTTGCTATCACAACTGTAACAAATCCATTTTGCTATTTTTTCTTCCAATTGTTGGGGTGTCAACCTTGTAGGTTGCGGAAGGCTAGGGGAAACAACACTTCCATCCTTATAGTTGTGAGTGGTAGGCTTCCTTGTTTCCATAAGTTTGCTTTCCATTTTTCTTACCAACCTGAATGCCTTCTCTAATGAGTCAGGTTCCCACAGGTGAACCTCATGTTGGATGTTATCCTTTAAATTCCCTATGAACACATCAATCCTATGCTCCTGTGGAATATCTTTTACCCTTATATTCAATTTTTGGAAGTCCTCAATGTGCTCCATCATTGAACCCTTTTGTTTGAGGTTTATCAATTGGCTAAAAAAAGTGTTGCTTTTTGTATCCTCATAATGTTTTATCATTTCTTCCATGAAAATTGACAAAGTGACAAGTGGTTTACGAGAACAGAGCCCTTTATACCATAAAAATTGATTTGGTTCTAAATATAAAAATGCAATAAGTACCTTTTATAATAGTTGTACACCATGTAGATCAAAATATTGCTCCATCTGTAGTATCCAATGTATCAGATCCTTGCCATTAAAATTCCTCATATCGTTTTTTCTTTATTTTAGGAGCTCGATATTGAAACGACTTTAACTCTTTAATTTCAGATCTCCCATTTATGAAATTGCATCTTGTGGTAGCTCTCTAAGTCCTCTTTCTAACCCCACCAGTTCGATCAATATTGGATTCTTCAAGAAAGAGTTATGCCAAATCTCCTACGATGACTTGATTATAGACTGGTTCATTAGAGAGAATTTGTACGAAGTGCCATGTGTCACTGTTTCGAACTTCGAACCTGTTTGGGATGTAATTAGGGAGCCTGCAGAAACTCTAAATTTATTGGACTATATCTTTGAAAATATAGCGAAACAAGATTTGAAATTCGGGCCTGAGCTTCACCACGATTTCGGCTCAAATGGGTTTTAATTTCAGAGTCTAAACCTTTGTAGAAAAAATCTTATAGAAAAAATTCCACGATGGCCTGTTTGAGATGGAATTCTGGAGCTTGCAAAAACCCTAACTTCCTCATATCATATCTTTGAAAATATAGAGAGAGAAGATTTGAAATTCGGGCCCAAGGTTTAGAACTATTTCGGCTCAAATAGGTTTTTTTTTAGCTTCTGCAACGTCGCAGAAAAAAAAAAAAAAAAAAAAAAAAAAAAAAAGTTATAGCAAAAATTCCATGATGACCTCTTTGGAGCAGAGGAACCCTAGAATCTCCACGATGACCTCTTTGGAGCAAAGAAACCCTAGAATCCAAAGCTCTGATACCAAATGTTATGAAACCAGCTCACAAAAAGATAGAAAAGATAGATAAATGCCTTAAAATAAGCCTCTTTGAGGGGGAAACTTCCTTTACATTGCACAAATGAACAATTCTTTGATGATACAAATGAAAAAACCTCCTTTTTATATAATGGAGTCTAAGGGGTCATAATATAATCAAAGCCGACATAATAATAATAATATAAGGGCACAACAATAACAATAGTGGGCTTCTATGGGGCACAATAATAACAATATGGGGACAATACAGACACAATAATAACAATAAGGGCTACAATGACAATAATAATGGGGGAATCACTAGTATTATAGGGACCTAACAATTTTTCCACTTGTTTCTCCTGATTGTCGCTTAGGTTCCTTATGGTTGTGGCTTGAGTTACTAGTTCCTGGAGCCTCTAGTTGGAACAAACGATCTGAAGCCCTGAAACAACTTGGGTTGAGTTACTAGTTCTGGAGCCTTGGTTGGAAAAATTCTCTAGGGCCCTTGGTGGGTTGAGTTACTAGCCATGGATCCTTGGTTGGAAAAATGTTCTAGAGCTCTAGAAGGTTGTGGATTGAGTTATTATTTCTTGGAGCCACAGTTGGGACAAATGCTCTGGAGCCTTGAACATATTGGGTAGAGACTGATATGGCTGGTGTTGGTTATGCCTAACCACGAGGTGGAATCATTAGTTGAGGGTTAAGGTGGTTTGGTCTTTGGAAACCCTGGTTTGGTTTTGTTTGGTTTATTCCATGAGATCCTACATTCATGCTTAGAATATGGTTTGGGGATGACTGGTTAAAAGAGATATTTGGTTCAGCCCAATCTATGGTCAGGTGGTACATGGAAGTCCCTAACTTGGTTGGATTTTTCATATGTTAATAAGAGCCCATTTCCTCTCGTATTTCCATGAGTAATTGTACTTGTTACTATGTGGCTTTGATGGTTGTTTTGTCATGGTGTATGTGTTGTTCATTTGTTGGTTATATGATGTATAGTGCCTATGGATCTTGATGTGTTTTGATTTTTTAATGAATGGTTAATGAATGCATGAGCTAATAAATGTTGTTGAAGCTATTATGAGAGGGCATTATACCTTCTTGACAATTCTAAAATAAGTATCAAACCCCTATGTTGAAATATACATTTATGACCTGTAGATTACATGTTCGTCATATGTTTCATGAAATGACTATCATGGTTAGGCCTGGCTAGGTCAAGTCTGTTAGGCTTGGAGTAACTTCGAATGAATTTGTTGCAATTCCATTAAGAGATAATATGAATATATAAAAGGAGAGGGAGACTATTGGGTTTAATCGCCCAATGTCTCTTTGTCTTCCAACTTCTTTTATTTTTACTATTTACAATATGTACATGGATTTCCTAATTTCAAAGGTTAGGTGTCAACATTCCCCCCCCTTAATTTGAAGGGATGTTGGTGAGTCCAAGCATCATTTTGAATATTTCAAACTTTTATCTTCCCAACGCTTTGGTGAATATGCCTACAATATGCTCATTTGTGGAACAATGGCATAGGTGGATTGTCTTGGCCTCAACATGATGTCGAATCAAAGGGTATTTTGTATTGATGTGCTTTGTTTGATCATGCAACTTTGGGTTCTTGGCCCACTTTATTGCAAAAGTGTTGTCAATCAAAAGAGTAGTTGAATGTACTTGTTTCTCCTGCAAATCCTCTAGAATTTTCCCAAGCCACACATTTTCCTTTGTTGCTTCAGTTTCTCCCACATATTTTGGCTCATTTGTGTAATCTGCTAGGAATGATTGTTTGTGTGACCGCCATGAGACAACTTCTGATCAAAGACTCATAACATAACTTGAAGTAGTTACCCCAGTTTCTTTATCTCCAATGAAGTCTGAATTAGAGTATCCAAACAAGCTAAAGTCGCCCACCTGTGTATACTTAAGCCCAAAGTATTTAGTTCCCTTAAAGTACTTTAGAACTCCTTTTACAGTATACCAATGACCCTCACAAGGCTTTTTCATAAACCTAGAGAGGATTCCAACAACAAGTAAAATGTCTGGTCTAGTAACTGTCAGGTAGTTGAGACTTCCTACGAGTTGTCTATACTTTGTTGCATCCTCAAATTATTTCCCTTCAGTGGATGTAAGATTTAATTTTTTTTCCATTCGAGTAGTCAAAGGATTGCACTTATCCATGCCGAACATGTTCAATAGATCTCTAGTGTACTCCTAAGAGAGGAATATAAACTTCAGATGTTGAGTTACTTCAATACCAAGATAGAAGCAAACATAAACCAAATATGTCATTTCAAAACCTTTCCTTAGTTCTTTCTTTATGGATGCAATGTGGCTCTCATTATTCACTGTCATCAAAATATCATCTGCATACACCAAAATATATACAACTATTTTGCGACCTTTCTTGAAAAATAAAGTTGCATCATCAAGATCATAATGTTTGAAGTTGAGTTTTAGAAGATGTTCATTTAATTTCTCGTACCAAGCTTGTGGTGCTTTCTTGAGGCCATACAAGGATTTTACAAGCTTGCATACTTTATGTTCCTGACCCTCCACAAAAAATCATTCTGGTTGGGACATAAGAACATTCTCTTTCGAATCTCCATTCAAGAAAGCAGTTTTTTGCATCCATTTGATGTACCTTCCAACCATTATGTGCTTCCAAGGAAAATAGTGTCCAGGTGGTAGCCCATTTTGCTGTGGGGGAAAAGTCTCGTCATAGTCGACCCCTTCCTTCTATCCAAAACCTTTTTCCACAAGCCTATATTTGTGCTTTTTAAGTGAGCCATCTTCTTTATACTTGTTTTTAAGGACCCAATTGTAGCCAATTATTTTGGTTCCAAATGGAGGATCAACTAGCTTCCAGGTGCCATTATTTATCAAAGCATCATATTATTTTTCATCACTTATTTCCATTCATCATGAGAGGCTACTTCTTTGAACAAATTTGGTTAAAAATATGTAGACAAATTCAATTCACAATCATAATAAACATCCATATCAATAGGTGAATCAATATTGTCTACATCACCTCCAACTTGTCTAGTTGAGCTTCTTATTCTTGTTTTTCCAACCTCATCAGGATGAACACTTTCAAGTGTCTTTGTTAGCCATTTTGGAAGACCTTTTTGAGATGGCCCAGGCTGCTCAGTTGACTGAGATGGGGTTGAGTCAAGATTTAGTATCCCAATTCTATCAATCACATCACTCAAAGTGTCATCAGTGGTTGGAGCTTCATGCAGGGGAGAGAGTGCTTCAAAAGAATATTCCACATATTGATCCAGTATAGGGAGCCCCCCTTCAAGATGTGAAATCTCATTATCAAATTGTTGAAAAGACTTTGCATGTTTGAATCTACCCAAGCAATCAAGTTGCCGCTCAAGAACATTGTCAGTCTTGGAAGATTCAAGAAATATCACATTTCTACATATTATAAACTTCTTGTTCACCTCACCATAGAGATGGTATGATTTGGAGGTATTTGAGTACCCCAAGGAGATACATTTACGACTCCTTGCACCGAGTTTGTTTCTTTGTTCCTTATGTATTAAGGCATAACACGTGGAACCAAAAACCCTGAGATGCCTCACCGAAGGAATGTGGCCATACCAAATTTCATAGGGACTCTTGTTTTTTATAACATTAGATGGACACCTATTATTTATATACACAACACGTGGAATTGCATCAACCCAAAACATTAGTTTAACATGATTGAAAAACATCATGGAACGTACCTTATTTAATATTATCCTGTTCATTCTTTCAGCTATTCCGTTCTATTGGAGATTATAAGGCATGGTTGTTTGATGTTTGATCCCATGTTGGCGAATATAGTTTTCAAATCCATTTGATGTATATTCTTTTCCATTATCAGTATGAATAGATCCAATATGAGATTGTGCATCATTTTGAATTCATGCATGAAAGTTCTTGAATGTCTTAAAAAATTTAGGTTTTTTCTTCAAGAAATAAACCCAACACATTATGGTGTAGTCATCAATAAATGTCATAAATATTTTTATTACCATTTCCAAAAGGAACATGCATTAGGCAACACAAATCATAATGAATGAAAATATTGTTTGTTGTGCTTTCCTAAGATACAAGCATCACATTGCTTAAGTTTCCTAGGAATTGTAGGGAAACCAGTAACACCATTTTTCTTCAATAAACGAAGCCTATCATAGTTCAAGTGTCCAAATATAGCATGCCATAAAATACTTTATGGAAATGTACCTTCATCATAGTAAGAACTATATGAAAAGTTGTGTGCATGAGCAAAGGTTCCTTGCAGCTTCATAATTATTTCTTCTTCTATACCAGCCATGACAAGTGAGTGATATGATGCTTTTATGACCTCAACCTTGCCATCAAATATGTGAATGGAGTGTCCTTACTGGTGGATGTGGACCAAAGTCAACAAGTTTCTCCTCAGCTTTGAGAGGTATAGAACATCATGTAGAAGAAAGTGTGGAAGACCAGACAATTTGATCCTAATGGTTCCAAGCCCTCATGGCTTGAGTTTTGACTTAGATACAAAGTATAATGCTCCATCAACATTGTCAGTGAATTATTCAAAGAAGTCTCTCCAGAAAGTCATGTGGCAAGTTTCTTCTGAATCAAGAAACCAATCAGCTTTCCATGAAGGAAGTGAAGCATTGAATAAGTCTTCAGTTACTCCAATGTTGCAATGTGCCACAACATAATGAGCGGACTCAAGTTCTTTTCCTTACCTTTTTTCAGGTGCTTTAGCTTTTCCTTCATTTCTTTCCTATCAATTTTGTCCCAAGGCAACTTACATGTAGAAGCATCATGCCCATCTCTATTTCCTTGTATGCAATGCATATCAAACCTTTCTTGGAAATGTCTTCCCCCTTTGCCTCTAGAATTCTTCCTTCTTATTCCTATTCAACCACCACTTCCTCTAGAAGAATCTTGTCCCTGATTCTTCTCTTTTTGTGCAAGGTGATGAGCCCAAGTATTGCAACAAGAATGCTGCAAATCCCAAGGCTACCAACTTAAATTATCAACTCGGGGTTCGTACAAAATTAAGAGGTGTCGACACTATATGTGAAACATGCAATGTGTCCTTCTTTCATTGATATGATGCAATGAAGTGAATATCATGAAATCAAACACTAGCCTAATTGCAAAATGTAAAAGTTGCATTGAAAAGGAAACCTAGTTTATGCAATAGAAACAACAATATTGGAAATGGAAACCCTAGGTTAAGATGTATGAAACAAAATTTAATCATGAAACCATTCTTCAATCAATGCATTCAAAACAAATTTTGTCAAAAACTTTCATAAGGTGCTTCATGAAGTAATCATGAAAATCATCATTGTGCTCTTCAAGTCATTAATATGTACATTAACCATAACTATAGAGGTGAATTGCAATGGAGAAGAGGCAAGGATTCAGAGGTCTTTTAGTCTTAATCAATCATGGTTCAAAGCCTATAGGTCATAAATCAATCCTAAGGGACAAAAACCAATCTTTTGGAGCAAATATGGTCAAGTTTACACGTGATACAAGAGTGCTATAGGTACAAGAGGTTCTACAAGAGGCCTTGTTTTGGTACAGGATAGAGATAACTTGTCGAATGCCCAAGAAAATCAAATGAAAATTTGATGGGAAAAAAATTGTTATTAATTAGGATGTCCTAGGACTCCATTCCAAGTGGAATCACTCCAAAACACCCCTATTAACACGTGCTAAAAAATAACAAAAAATTACTTACTCTAAAAACCAAAAATTCAAGAACTAGTTAGCTAGTTAAACTACCAAATGCCTAACATAATCAAGTGAAAATGATATGGGTTAAATTTTGTTATTAACTTGAATGTTTTATTACCCAATAGAAGTTGAATAAACTAAAATGAATCCCATTAATCTGTTCTAAAAAATAGTAGAAAATTAATACTATTTTGCCACAAGGTACTTCCATAAATTCTAGATTTGTGAACTAGCAAACCAGTCGAAGTAGCTCAATGATGAATATGATTTTTAAAAGCTATTATAATGATGCATCATTCTTGTGACTTTTTAAATAAACTTAAAAAAAAATCACTTCAATAATTTAACCAATGTGACCTACAATGAAAGAAGCATGAATAGTAAATGCAGAAATAAGAGATGCAAGTGAAAAAGACATTCAAAGGAAATAAAGAAATTGTACAAGAGGGATTTGAGGCTCCTAGGATGGCCAAGCCCAAGGAAAATTAGATTTCTATGAAGGAAACCAAGCTTTAGAAGCTAAAAATGACACCAAACTTCATTATTTGAATCAATCCAAGTACATCCCTGCTAGAAATAAAAATGGAGCTATTAAATAACAAGTTATCTCCACAAGGTCTAAGAAATACATGCCCCTAGAGGCTAATTCGAATTTGTACTTATACAGAATGATGGGGTAGTATTCTCCTTAAAATGAGGAAGATTTCCCTCCAAAATCCCTCAAATAGTGGATCTGGTTCCCAACACTAAGAATATACATTAAATGACAGGGAATACATTCCTAGTTTTTCTCAATAATTGGGGCTCCAGAATTTGTCAATGATTTCATGATATTTTGATAATTTATTATCCAATCTCGATCCTCCTTGTAACACCCCCTCCTCCGAGGCCTACCCAAGCACCGACTAGCTGGGGTAAACATGCGACGAGAAAGGCTACTATAAGGGATTCAACCTCCTTGGCGACCTTAAAGAAATGGAATCGACAGAACACCTTAAACAAATCGATCCACATCAACAACAACACACCCAAGAGACATGTTAGCCACCTAGACATCCTGTCCCTGAGTCCCACTGGTTTTTTAAGCCTTTTAACCCTTGTTCGCTCTTATGCCAGTGTCCCTGGACTCTTTTTAGCAAACCTGTGCCAGTGTCCCCAATATTTGAGCCACTTTTCTAGCCCATAATCCCCGCCTTTGCCCAAAACTTGTTATAACCTTAATAATCCATCAAAGATATGATGACAAGATAAACAAATCAAAAATCAACCTCAAGAATAGGCATGAGCATCCCCAACCGGATTGACATTTTGTCAAACATTTGGCATCAATTCAACCTACAGGTATAGGATACAAGATAGAGCATAAATGACTGAAATAACTTATGAAACATAACCAAAGGGATCAACACCTTCTCCATTATACTATTATATCATCAATTAGGTCTTGCATCCATCCATTTAAAAATTACAAGTAAATAGTTGAAATAACCATGAGATGAACCAGTCATATAACCATGCTTATAACCAACATAAAATCATATAAATATCAAAGATATGAAAACCATTAAATCCACATATAAACCAATGCAAAAGTAAGAGAACTTAGCTTTTATTAATCATAGGCAAATCCGACCAGGTTCGAGACTTCCACGTACCACCCGACCATAAACATGGTTGAACCAAATCTCTCTTTCAGCCAGTCACCCCCGTGCCATATTCCAAGAATGAATGTGGGATCTCATAGAATAACCAATCCAAGAACAACCAAGGGAATCCAGAGGTTAAAACACCTCCACCCTCATTATACCATGATCACACACCAAAACCGATGCTCCAATCACAACCGAACCAAACTTGGAATGCTATCCGGAATCCATCACCATCCTTGAGGAATTTTCCATCTCCTTGCCTCTCAGGATTTACCGCACTCCAATCCCAGATCACTAGGCCATAAACTGAGACTAGACTCGCAGGATTTATCACAATCCAAACTTGGATCACTAGGTCCTAAACCAAGACTTCTCCCTTAGGTTTTACCATGTATCCTACCAAAACCGGTCAAGGGATTCCTAGGTATTTGGGAATGAAACTTGAGACCACCTCCGCCCCGAATTTTGAAATCCATCTGGAAAAACAAAGCTCAAAACCAAGATAAACATCCCAACATACCATGGCATCGGAAAAAGGCAAGACTAGGCTGAAAACCATTGTCATAAATCAGCAAAACCAAGCCACCGACAACAAGAGAACCATACACCAACATGCAAATCCATGCATGTCCAAACCAACTAGGAAATGAAACATGAAAAAGGTTACCTACAAGTATTCCTGCTGCAGCTACTTGATCCTACTTTCCTTTCCTTGATCCTTGCTTTTCTTCCTTTCCCTTTGCTTGCTTTTCCTTCCTTGCTCCAAAGCTAGAGTGCTCCAAGAAAACTCTAAGTGACAAAGAGTGAGTGAGAGAGACAGAATAGTGAGAGAGCTCAAAAATTGAACTGACAAAAGGTTACCAACTAATCCTCAGAAGCCTTTTTATTAATGAGGTCCCTCTTTTCTTCATTTTCCATTATTTTCCTTCAATTTCCTCCTCACATGCAACCTGTGACCTTTCACCTTACTTTTCTCCTAATTTCCTTTATTTTCATAAATAAATGTTCTAAAATGAATTTTTGCCTTTTAATGCCTTTTCCTTAGCCTTTGCCAATTTTCCTTAGCCAAAACACACATACAGTGATGCCGACTAGGATATCTTTTCCCAACATTCAACTTGGAATAAGTGTCCCTTAACCATGGTCTTATTTTGCCTTTATTAACTTTTATTACATGGAATTTTCACCAGGGATGTTACAGAACCCTCTCCCTTGGGGAACACTGTCCTTGGTGTTAAACCACACCATGACTTCAACAAAACCTCTGAAAAGAAAACATATTGCCCATGGATTTTTATAACTTAGCTCGTTGCAGTTTTTACAATGAAAGACCTGCTCAAAAGCAAAACATCATGACAACATGACATTATAACAACCATAATAACATGAAACCCATACTGCTTATTGGAGATTTATAACTTAGCTTATGGCGGTATTTACCTCCATATACATATACATACATATACCAAAACATCAGCAAAACATATGCCAAACATATACCAACTGCAAACCGAAACTGTTTTGCCTCAATTGACAAACAATGAAGGATACAGGGCCCGCGTTTGATCTGCCATATCTCATGTATCTTCTTCAGGCCCAAAGTGCTTCCACTACACTTTAACTTTCTCTATGGCTATGTTCCTAAGCATGAGATGTTTCTGTTGCAATATTCACTAAGGCTCTGGCTGGAACTCTCCTTCTTTCTCCATGTGCGATACAGACCAATCAATAACATGATCAACATCATTTATATACTTCTTAAGCAATGAAATATGGAAAACATCATGGAATTTCACTGTTGGAGGTAGTGCAAGTCGATATGCCACTAGTCCAATCCTCTCAAGGATCTCGAAAGGCCCACAATACCATGGTGCCAACTTGGCACATGAACCAATCCTCAAAGAGATTTTCTTGGGATTGATGTGCAAATACACATGCTCCCCAACTTGAAACTCCTTGAATACCTTGTGTTGATCTGCATAACTCTTCTGTCTATCCTGTGTTGCCTTTAGATTCTTATTTATAACCTGCATTTCTTGCTCCATGTTTTCCAACATATCCGGTCCAATAAGTACCCTGTTCACTAGATCACTCCAACTAATGGGAGTGTTACAACTCCGTCCATACAATGCCTCGAAAGGACTCATCCTCAATGACTCCTGATAACCATTGTTGTATGCGAACTCAACCAATGGAAGATACTCCTCCCATTTCCTTTGCTGGTGCATCATGTACATCCTCAACATATCCTCCAAGATCCTGTTGACCCTATCTGTTTGTCCATTTGTTTGCGGATGGTAAGTTGTAATGAAGGCCAACTCTATATACAAGCCTACAAATAGCAGCTTCAAAAACATGGAAGTGAACTTTGCATCCCTGTTTGACACAATCTTCTTTGGAACACCATGTAATCTCACTATCTCTCTAATGAACACCTATGCTACCTCATTGGCTGAATATGTAGTCTTTACTGGAATGAAGTGAGATACCTTGCTCAACCTATCAACCACGACCATAATAGAATCATGATGCTTTACTATCGTCGGAATACTTGTAATGAAATCCATGGAAATGACCTCCCATTTTCATTTCAGATTCTCTATAGGTTGTCGGAAACCACCTGGATTCTTACATTCCGCCTTGACCTGCTAACAATCTAAACATCTAGCCACGTACTCTGTCACTTCCTTCATATTCGGCCAATAGTAGAACTTCTTCACCGCCGTCAATGTCTTTTGATATCCTTGATGATCCCAGTATGGCTTGGCATGAAACTCCATCTAGATAAGATTCTTGAGCTCACTGCAATTCAATGCATAGATCTTGTCTCTAAGCCTCACCAAACCATATGTCATGAGACGATAGTCTGCATCCCGATCACCTATACCTATACATGCACCTGCACATGTACCTGTACCTACACATGTACATGTACCTGTACATGTGATTTTCTATAAGTTGTGCATAATATCCATTTATTTGTCATCCCGTTGTCCTGCCTGCAAGATCCTATCCTGTAACTCTTTCCCATAAGAGCTCATAGCTGCTATATGATTTACCTGTATCTTCCTGCTAATAGCATATGCAACTTTATTCTCCTTCCCTTTGATGTATCTGATCTCGAAGTCGAACTCACCGAGGGTAGCCAACCATCTAGCTTGCTTGGCATTTAGATTTGACTAGTCAAAAAAATACCTCAACCCACTGTGATCGCTCATCAATGTAAACCTCATGCCCAGAAGATAGTGTCTTCACATCTTAAATGCATGTATGATCACTACTAGCTCAAGATCATATGTCAGATAGTTCTACTCGTGCTCATTAAGTTTCCATGACTCATAGCACACTACTTGTCTTTCTTGCATGAGAAATCCACCAAGTCCTCTCTTGCAAGCATCTGTACACACTACAAACTCCTTTTCTGGATCCACAATATTTAGCACTGGTGCATGTGTCAACAACTACTTAAGCTACTCAAAACTAGCCTCACATTCTTCTGTCCATTCAAACTTCTTACCTTTCCTTTGCAATGTCGTGATAGGATATGTAATGTGTGAGAAGTTCCTAATGAACCTCCTGTAGTAACTTCCCAATCCCATAAATTATCTCACCTCATCCACATTCTTAAGAGCTGGCCACTCCATGATAGACATTATCTTTTCTGGATCTACTGATATGCCATCCTTGGAGACCACATGCCCCAAATAACGTACCTCAGTCTGAAAAAAATTGTACTTTCTAAGTTTAGCATACAACTGATGCTCTCTTGGCAATCTCAACACTGCTGCTAGATGCTCGACATGCTCTTCCTCACTCAAACACATAAATGTAGCTGGAGCATTAGTCAAACTGAATGGAACAACAACAAACTCATAATGCCTATACATGGTCCTGAATGCAATCTTGAAGATATCGTCTTCCTTGACACGTACCTGATGGTATCCCGATCTCAAGTCGATCTTAGACAACACTACTACTCCTTTCAATTGATCAAACAAATCATTAATCCTCGACCAAGGGTACCTGTTCTTAATTGTTACCTTGTTCAGCTACCTGTAGTCAATGCACAATCTAAGAGTACCATCTTTCTTCTTTACGAACAACACTGGTGTGCCCCAAGGTGATACACTTGGCCTAATGTACCCCTTGTCCAAAATTTCCTTCAGCTGCAACTTTAACTCAACCAACTCAGGTGTGCTCATCCTATAAAGTGCTTTTGATGTTGGAGATTCGCCTGACACCAACTCAATAGAAAAGTCTACCTCCCTGTGAGGTGGAAACTCTGTAATGTCCTCCGGGAATACATCTTGAAACCGTTGCAAAACTGGGTACCTGCTTAACACGTGTGCATCTTCAACCTCCTTACTCTTGTCACTATAAATGTGTAGTGCAAACATCACACAACCTTTTCTGCAACTATGCTTAGCCTGCATAGCGGTAACCATCCTCACTGGTGTAGGCTTATTCTTCCCCTGCAAAATCGTTTTTTCCCCACTATCATCCACACAGTCAATGGCCTTGTCAAAGCTGTTGTAGCTCCCAGAGACAACCTTGGATTAATTACAAGGACAATGACTGGGCACATCTAGATTTTGTGCATCTCATATGATTTTCTAGAAATGGAGACATCACATATAGTATATATATATATATATATATAATGGGTTGGTTCATTCACCTAAAGGAGTAAGACATGAATTTATTGGTGCTTCTTCCATATACAACTCTCATAAATAGGCATAAAACACTGGAGGCCGAGTAGTCCAAGGACTTACAGTTTAATAATCTTTTGTAGAGAAATGATAGAGGATAAGGAGGAGTAACTCATCATATGGAGCTTACAACATCAAGAATTCTATGCTTTAACACATAGAGCTTGCAGCTTTAAGAATTCCTATACTTATCTGAGTTAGAAGTAGAGATAATGGGCAGAAGAGAGGTTGTGTGCTATGATTCATGAAGAGCAACCTTTAAAGACATAATTTCAATAATCCATACAGGTACTAGCATTAACAATGTCGATACAAATGAATCTGTGAGGAACTTATAGGCACATGCATAACATTTTAATACCAATGAATCTATGAGGAAGTCTTGAAATATTTCTAACAGCTGTGATTGCATGAAATTAGAGAAGAAACATGAACATAATGGGTTTTAACAGAGGGATAACATACTATAATACTTGAAGGGGGAATCACCACCATTTCTTCATATACTAAGGATCTGTATCCTGAAGTCCGAAAATTACATGTAGAGTTTTCTTTAGAATTTTCTAAGCCTTTTTTAAGTCTTGCTTCCTCCTATTTATTAGGAGAGGAGGAGTCAGGACATTCATTATATCAAAAATATCTTCAGCAAAGTCCCAACTGTCAGGATGACTAGCTGTCTCGGTTGGGGATGGCTCTGTGGCCCAAACATATTACAGAATTAATGGCCTCATTAAAAGGAGGCAAATTGCAAGACAACAAACAAGTAAACAACCAGATAGAAAAGTAAATGAAAAGTATCTGTGCCCATCCTGTGATCACCTTTGCCTCAGGCTATAATTTTCTCATGATATGGCCTCCTGTGCTGCTCCACTAACCCCATCGCTTCTGCCTTTACTGCTCGAATGCCTTGTTCTGTGGAGTATGGCTTGGGTCGACTGTAAGTGCCTATTTCGACGGTTCTTCGTTGTGTAGAGGAGTGAGGCTTCATGATGAGCTATTAAATCTTACTGATCCCCCCATATTGTCTTCAACACTCTGCATCATACTTACTTTAATTCCATAGCTGTCGACCCATCCGTATTAAGAGCGATGTACTGTGCTATCGGGGTTGTAAGGCAATGGGACTTTTACTCTTGAAAGTGCTGCAGAACGGTAGACTCTGATGCTCCTTGGCCCCCCTTGGTTTAGCCCCTTTCTACTTATCTTATCATATGGTCGGGGGCTATAACCAGGGGCCTAGCCCTTGGGTGCTAAGGCCATTGGTCTCCTGTCTAGGGGGCCTTTTTCCTTTGTTACACAGAATACACATCTTGGCACTTGATACACTTTACCTTTGGCATCTCCCTTTCTAACTTGCGATTGCAGATCAATGGGATTAGGCCCACCAAAGATATCACAATCACAACCTCGAATAGGGGGACCTCTTACCTTATTTCTCAACATTGGCCGACTGTCCGGATGCGGGAACTTTATAAGCTAGATCGCATAACATATCACGTTCGAGAGGATCCTCGCTTATCGCAATCGCAAGCCTAGAAGGAACTTTTGCGGAAGAGAGACTTTGCTATGTGCGAACGTTGATTGTCGATTGGCGGGGGGTGACGTCATCACTACCACATGTCACCCCTGTGAGTGGTGACACATTTCACCCAAAAATGCCCCTATAAGACCCCCGAAAATGTCGAATTTGAATGCCATGTGTCCTCCATACTTCCATGTTATTTTCGTATTGCAACGTGGAGGAGGGAGAAAAGGAGCCGCCCGTTCCTGTTTTTGCATGTATTTCCTTTGTAAAATAAAATTGGCCCCTCTCCCGCTATTAACACTATTGGCGTATTCCCCCCCACAATTCCTTAAGAATGGCCCATTGGGCCCGCCGATTGGCAATTTGCCGATATTCCAGGAAGTCTAATATGTGGGACTGCGATATCGCAGGACTGTGGGATTGTAGGACTGTGATATTGCGGGATTGCGGGACTGTGATATTGCGAGATGCGGGACTTTAACATGGCTGATCTGCGGGATTCGCTGTGCTCGGGGCCCCCGACTTATGATAAACCATACTGCCACGTGGAGGAGAGAGGAAGGGCCCACTTGTCCTTGTCTTTGCATGCATTTCCTTTGTTAAACTATTTCGGCCCTCCCTGACGATTTCACATTATATCGACGATTCCCCCACCCCACAATTCCTTAAGGATGGCCCAACAAGTATTGCGGGGGCCATGTGGGACTGCGAGATGCGGGATTTGCCCACCGCTGATCGCCGATAAGCCTATGAACTCCTAGGGCCCGTCGATATGCCCGATAAGCCGATGTGCGAGATTGTGATGATGCGGGATGCAGGATTGGGGGATTGTAGGACTACGGGGTTCTGATTTTATCATGGTCCTGTGATATGCGATTTGCCTTTGTATTTGGTCCTTTCATCCTTGCTTTCTTGGTTTTCAAAGGTTATCTTTAATTTGATTTAACTTCTGATTCCGTAGTCCCTTTTTGGACTTCCATATACTGTTGGAAAGCTTATCACGAGAAATATGCAATGGATTAGGACTGACTTGGCTCTTAGATATTCTGTGGCCTAGGAAGGTGGACTCAAACTTCACTGCTCTTGGGCAACCTTGACCAACTAAAACCCACAATGTAGTGAGTGACAAAATTGGCTCCAACTGGGGACATTACCTTGCTGGCAAGGTGCTAGGAACCTGCAAACTAATAGCTTTCCTTCCATTGGGCATGGAGTCATTCTTAAACAAAATATAGGTTTGTGAAAACAGATTTTTTCAATCATAAAATCAAAAATTCAAATAACAATCACAATACATACACACCGGTATTTACAATGAGTGTAAAATAGATAGCTCTAATTTTGAAAATAAAATTTGAGGAACTGACCATTTACTGGCAGTTCCAGCAATTCACCATCCAAGTTTTCAAGTAGGTAAGTGTTCTTTCCCCTCTCTTCTGCAATCTTGAAGGGGCCGAACCATAGCGGATCAAATTTCCCATGTTTTCCTTTGTCTTCCCATCAGACATCCCACCTGAGAACTAAATCTCCTAGCTGAAGAGGTCGGTCCTTTGCCCTCTTGTCGAACAAAGATTTCATTTTCTGTTGGTAATTGGACAGCTTGGTCCCCACATGTTCTCTGCTTTCGTGAAGCTCCACCAGCTGATTTATCCTTCTAGTCAAGGCATTCTGATCTTCCTCTACTTCTTGTAGTAATTTCGCCACTGACATTGCTAATTGGATCGGGAAGACAACAACCTTGTCGTATACTAGCTCAAAAGGTGATTTCCCAGTGGATCGTTTAGGTGTTACTCGGTTAGCCCACAGAGAAAATTTAGTTGGGAGTCCCAGTTCCTTTGATTTTCAGTGATGGTCTTCTTCAGCACCCTCACCACAATTTTGTTTGAGGACTCAGCCAATCCATTACCTTGAGGGTAGTTCGTAGTGGAGTGCCCAATAAAGATATTGAATTTATGGTAGAAGCTGGTGAAATTGGAAAATTTGAAGACTTGAGCATTATCCATGATAATTTTAAAAGGACACCAAAAGAGGGATACTATGTTCTCCTCCATGAATTTTATCACCACTAAGTTTGTAGCATTTATAGCTAGGATGGTGTCTACCCACTTGGTGAAATAGTTTGTGGTTGTTAGTATCAACTTGTGATGGCCATTGGATGGTGGGTTTATTTCTCCAATGAAGTCGAGTCCCCACTATCTAAAAGGTTCCTCCACATGTACTGGAATCAGGGGGAGGGGAGCAAACTTCTATCTTTCAATAAACAATTAGCATTTCTGGCACGATCTGACCTTACAGTAAACATCTCCAAACTACATAGGCCAATAGAACCCTTCCTTAAGAATTTTATGCGTCGTAGTTTTCCAGCTGAAGTGTCCTCCACAAAATCCTCTGTGAAAATCTTCTGTCACCTTATGGGTTTCACCCTCCACCAAACATAACAGAAATACCCCGATCGGGTCCTTCTAGTAGAGTAGGCCATTGGATATGACATATTTTTGTGCTTGCAACCTCAGGGCTAGATATTTGGATTTATCTACCCCCAACGGCACCTCAGGAATAATACATAACGAACCATGTTCTTATACCAAGGAGATCCCTCATATTTGGCATAGATTTTATGCTCAGATGTTCTAATCCCGTTTTGGTGATCCTCTGGCCTGCCTTCCTCTGTGATCAGGTTTATCCCTAGAGCTTGGCAGTTGGATTCAGATAAAATCTTGGCTAACCCCTGGCCTTTAATGAGCTTGGTGGGCTTTATTTCTAGCTCATATTCTTGTATTTTAACTATCTACCTGTCCCTATTTCCTTTGTTGTCTCCGTGCACAAGGATGTCCTTGACTGCTGTCATTGGGACAAACACTGTGATTTCCGGTTGCAGCACATACATACAAAATGCCTTCATAGCTTTGACTAGTGCATAGGCTTGTTTCTCCAATATATTATATTTTAGTGCAACATCTCTTAGGACTTGGCTGAAAAGGGCGATGGGTTGCTCATAACCTTCTTTGTTTTTCTGTAGCAACACAACAACGATAGTATGTGGAGAGGCGAAAGAAAATATGTAGAAAGGTACTAAATAGTCAGGGCTGGCTAGTACCAGGGCCTCGGCCAAAGTTTCTTTGATTATGATGAAATAATCTCTGGGGCAGAGCTCCACCTAACTTCATTTTCCTTCTTGAGCATGTCCATAATACCCTTGACAATTTCTGCGTAGTTGGGTATGAACCTCCTCAAGAAATTTATTCTCCCCAGAAAGGCTTGAACTTCTTTCTTATTTCTGGGCAGGGGAATAAGGCTGATGGCTTTGACTCACTCAGGATCGATCTTTACTCCTTCTTGTGCTACTATGTGTCCAAGTAGCTTCCCCTCACTCAGGGCGAACTAGGATTTCTTAGGATTCAGAGAGAGACCATACCTCCTACATTTTTCAAAGGTGAGCTATAAGTGGAGGATGTGCTCTTCATCAGTTTTGGAAAAGACTATGATGTCATCCAAGTAGACCACCACGAATTTGTCTTGCTCTCCTATGAAAGCTATGTCCATGGCTCTCTGAAATGTGGCCCCTTCATTTATCAGCCCAAAAGGCATGCGGGCATACATGAACATTCCCCATGGGGTGGTGAAAGCAATTTTCTTTTGATCCTCAGGGTGGACTGCCACTTGGTTGTAGCCAGAGAATCCATCCATCATGGACATTCTGGCTGAGCCAACCACCTTTTGCAATATATGATCCATCTTGGGCAGTAGGTAGTTATCTTTCAGCGACGCCCTATTTAGATTTCATAAATCAACACACAACCTTATGTCTCCCCTTGTTTTTGGACAGGGACTAGGTTGGCTACCCATTCAGAGTACCTTAAAGGCACTATGATCTTTGCATGTAGCATCTTTCTCACCTTTTTTTCAATGGAGGGGAGTAGAATGGATTTATCTGCTCGAATTTTTGTTTCCACAGTTTCATTTCACTGTTCAAAGGAATCTTATGTTGAATGATGTTAGTATTAAATGCTTTCAAATCCTCATAAGACCAAGAAAATACATCCTTGTAAATTTTGAATAGATATAAATACCTTTGTCTGTATTACAAGGGGATTCGTTTTGATAGCTTGATCATATGGGGTTCCTCCTCTGATATGATGTTGCAGTCTTGTACTTGATCATCTATCTTCGGGGCTATTGGCTTGGAGACTATGTCATCCTTATTAAAAATCCTTTCCAGTGAGACCAGTCCACGAGGGATGGTATTCCCTTTTAATTGCAAAATTTTGCACCCAACTGTAGAAAATATGTGTAGGTTAACCTGATAATGCAATATAAATCAAAGTAGAATACTATAACCTACTTCTACTATCAATTTGCAGAAGCTTAAAGATTGATCTGAACAATATAACCATAAGAAGAAGAATCAATGGCACAATACACATGAAAATACTTTGGGGAAAGCCTCAGCTAAAAACCCCATACTATTGTATTATCATACATGGTGGAAATACATATGAATTATACAATGCCTTAGCTCTCATAGCTAGCCAGCTCTCAGTGCAATCCTCACAAATGCTCATAGGAAATCTTGGCTTCTCTTAAACCTTCCTCTTTGCCCTCCAAGCTCCTATTTCCTTGCGTTGTTCCTTGTGGAAAATTTTCTCATTACCGAGTGGAAAACCTGCTTCAAAACTACGCAATCCTCAAGGATAAATCCTTACCTGCATGCATGAGTTTTCTCCATGAGAAAACACATGCAACTGATAGTACACTATCCTTGAACATTTATCTCAACTGGGTCTTTCTCAGAATAGACATGCATGAGTTTCTGATGAGGGAATCTTCAGTTAACTGGAGTAGCACTAGTTGAGTGCATTAATGCATCAACTGACTGTTAAATCATTGTTAGTTCCTCAAACAATTTGGAACTAATTTAACTGGACTTAACTCAGTAAACTGAGTTAACTAATTACAACTCAATCTTATCTCCTTAATCTAGGGGATAACTCTTGCATGACTTCAGAAAGACTTCTAACTTGAATTTCTCCAACTAATTAATTTAAAATAAATTAATTAATTATTTCCAAGTAGATTTTAAGACTAAATTCGATTTTAATTCACAATTTCATTCAAGGACAAATTAAATTGGAATATTCTTGTTGCCATATTTCAACACTCCCTCTCAACAAGAAAGGGATTATCTGCCACCCCGTTCCTGTCTCTATGGAACTCGAATTTACACTTTGACAATGCCTTTGTCAAATGTCAGCATCTTACTCCTCTGTTGAAATATACTGCAGCAACATGATCATCCTCACTAGTGAAAAGCCACGGGCAACAAATCTTGCCTTATGCTTCTCCACACTACCATCAACAGCTTGCTTTACCTTGTAAAGCCAACGGGAACTCACAACTGACTTGTTCTCCGGTCTCGGAACCACATCCCAAACACTGTTACGAACTATGGAGTCATACTCCTCCACCATTGTTGCTTCTCAAGGCCTTGATCTTCTTCCCTGACTCTTTCTTGACCAAAGCTTTGAACTCACAAAACTTTGTGAAAGTTTGGTCCTTCTTTTGCATGAAATAAATCCAGCATTTACGAGAATAGTCATCAATGAAAATCACATAATACCTTTGCTTCGCTGTGGATGCCGTCGAGAATGGTCCACACAAATCAGTATGAAATCACTCTAAGATAGCCTCTGCTCGACTGTCTTGATCATGAAAGGAAGACTTGATGTACTTTCCCAAGGTAGAACCTTTGCATGTATCAACTTGCTCAAGTTTACCTTTGGGAAGTCCTGTAGATATCTGCTGCATTATCTTCAAAGCCCCATGATGCAAATGGCCCAACCGCCTGTGCCACAACTCGCCAATGTCTTGGCTTTGCACCAATTCTACTTTCATACTCAATGCTGCACAATCATCTACCTCTATTTTATAGAGATTCTTCACTCGAATCCCTATCCTCTTGGTCTAACCCGTGTTTATGTGTCTTAGGAATGCCTTTCCTTTATTGAAGACAACATCGTCCAAGCACATACATCACATCTGTCAAGGAGAGAGGAGCTCCATGCTCCCTCTGAAAAGCAACCGTGCGCACTCCTGAAACACTATACCTTCCGTCGTCACCTATCTCTATGCGCATCTTGAGGACTTTCTCCTCCAAGGCACTGAATAAATTTTTGTTGCCGGTCATGTGGAATGAGGCTCCACTGTCAAGATACCAGACACAAACCATCATCGATGACACCATGCATGTGATGAAGGTAAAGTCCATTTCAAACTGAGAGGATACTGCCTCACCTTCTGATCCTTTCGAGGATCCCTTCTTGAATTTCTTCGATGGGAAATTAGTCGCACAATGTCCCATCTTGTGACAATTAAAGCATCTTACTTTAGACATGTCACCCTTCTTCCCTCCATGAGAAGAATCCGATTTGAAATGGGAAGCCTTCCCCTTCCCTTTCCTTGCCTTACTTGCTTAGGCCAGATTTTCTTCATCATCATTCTTGGATGAAGAACCATCTCGTGTGCTCCTCCTAATCTCCTCCTGCATAAGATCCGACCATAGTGTTTCCCAATCCAACAGTTTCTCCCTTCCATTCATAGAGTCCTGGTAGCTATTCCAACTCTTTGGAAGGCTAAGGAGAGCGAGGCTCACCATATCATCATCAGCAATAGTTATTCCCACATTGCCAAGCTCATCTCTGCAGGTGGTGAGCTTCTTCAGATATGTGGAAATAGTATCGCCCTTCTCCATCTTGATTCTTCGAAGCTTATCCTTGAGCGCCAATTTCCTCTTGTTGCTACTGTTCTGGTAGAGGTCCTTCAATGTCTTCCACATTGAAAATGGAGTATCCTTCCCATGGAGACTTGAGACAATATTTTCTCGAACTCCCTCAAGGATGATCCATCTCGCCTTCGCCACACACTTCTTCCACTCAGCCAACTCTTGTGCATTAGTTGAAGCTGGCTTTGGGATTTCTTGATCAATGAATTCCTTCAAGCCATTGTCTTCTAATACAAACTCCATTCTATCTTTCCATGCTATGTAATTTGAGCTACCTTCCAAGGCATACTCGAGTCTCAAGCCATAGAACGCCATTGGCCAACCTTGAAGTATGATATGAATTCGATTTGCACCTGCAACCCCAAACTTCAAACTTCAAATTCTCTTCTCAGTATATTGTTCACAGCTCCAATACCATGTAGAAAATCTGTGTAGGTTAACCTGATAATGCAGTATAAATCAAAGAAGAATACTATAACCTACTTCTACTATCAATTTGCGGAAGCTTAAAGATTGAGTTGAAAAATATAACCAAAAGAAGAAGAATCAATGGCATAATACACATGAAAATACTTTGGGGAAAGCCTCAGCGAAAAACCCCATACTATTTTATTATCATACATGGTGGAAATACATAGGAATTATACAAAGCCTTAGCTCTCATAGCTAGCTAACTCTCAGTACAATCCTCACAGATGCTCACAGGCAATCTTGGCTTCTCTCCAACCTTCTGCTCTGCCGTCCAAGCTCCTATTTCCTTGCCTTGTTCCTTGTGGATGATTTTCTCATTACCAAGTGGAAAACCTGCTTCAAAACTGCGCAATCCTCAAGGATAAATCCTTAACTGCATGCATGAGTTTTCTCCATGAGAAAACACATGCAAATGATAGTACACTGTCCTTGAACATTTATCTCAACTGGGTCTTTCTCAGAATAGACATGCATGAGTTTCTAATGAGGGAATCTTCAGTTAACTGGAGTAGCACTAGTTGAGTGCATTAATGCATCAACTGACTATTAACTCACTCTTAGTTCCTCAAACAGTTTGGAACTAATTTAACTGGACTTAACTCAGTAAATTGAGTTAACTAATTACAACTCAAATATAACTCAATCTTATCTCCTTAATTTAAGGGATAACTCTTGCATGACTTCAGAAATACTTCTAACTTGAATTTCTCCAGCTAATTAATTTAAAATAAATAAATTAATTATTTCCAAGTAGCTGTTAAGACTAAATTTGATTTTAATTCACAATTTAATTCAAGGACAAAAAAATTGGAATATTCTTGTTGCCATATTTCAACACCAACCACTGTGTCTTTCCACGAAGTGGCTTCTTTATCTTCTTCTTGATCGATGGTGGAGTGGGAAAAATCCCAAACGACTTCTATGAATCTTTTTATTTGCTCGTCATCCTCAAAAATCTACCAGGGCTTGATATTATCAGGTATTGAAGGTTTGTACCTGACTTCTACCTCATATCTGAGGAGCAGATTTTGCGGGGGCCTGAAAGTGCTTGTAGCTACAACAAGGGAGTCTGCTATTTTGTTTCCTTCCTTGGGTAGAAATTGGATATTGAAATACAGGAATAAATTATTAATTAGGTCCCATACTTCATTCTGGTACATCCTTAGTCTAGGTTGTTGGCCTGGAATTGGTCTCAGATCTGCCTTACAACTAGCTCAGAGTCTCCATAGACCGATAGGCATTCAATGTTCATATTTCTTGCCATTTGTAACCCAAGGAGAAATGATTCGTACTCCACCACATTGTTGGTCGTCTCAAATCTGAGCTTGAATGAGAGGGGTATCATGCTGCCTTCCAGAGATACCAACAATATTCTAGCTCCATTTCCCTCTTTCGTGTTCGCTCCATCGAAGTAAAATTTCCATACTTCGTTTTCATTTAATTGCTGGTATTTCAACTACTTTGTCAGGTGTACTAATGCTTCTTCTAAGAGGTTCTCATATTCTTCTAAGAATAGGCAGGAGAGGTTGCTTTCTTTTCCATGAGATGGGGAGTTTTTTGAGCCTTTAGCTGGGGTCACAATTTTCACAAACCTAGATTCTTTGTACAACCTCCTTTGCTCGCCTCCAAAAGTGGGAATTGTGGCATAAGTCAGATCTAGCTTGATAGAGCCCCCCACCTTGGAACCCCAAGATCTTGATAAGAGCATTCTGAACTGAGGAGGAATATCGACCACCACTATGTCCATTACCACACTCTTCACCGGGATTTGAGCTAGGTTCATGACCAGGTCCTTTATCATCCCTAAGCACTTGACTCTCTTGGAGTCAAAGGAGTACAGGTCCTTGTATGGTCTGGTGATCTCCAAGCCCAACTGTTCCATTACTGCTAGTGGCATGAGGTTGTGTGAGGCTCCAGAGTCCAACATGCAGTTGTGTAATAAAAGATCATGGATCACCAAAGTCACATAGAAAGGTGCAGTAGAAGGATCAAGTTCTTCTACATGCGGCCCAAAAACAACCATTGGCCTCTCCTCTTGGAGATTTAAACTATCATGGGTTGGTGCTGAGGTAGAGGGATGCATGAATTGAGAGACTTGAGCTTTATAAGTAGGCTGCTTTAGAAGCTCAATCAGAGGGACAAGAATATTTACCTTTTCAAGCTCCCTCTGGAGATTGAATGTAGGTTGGACTTTTTCTATACTTCTGGGCTCTGTTCCTTCTTCATTACCACTAGCATTTTTCAGCAGAGCAGGTGCCTCCTTGTCAATGTGTCCCTCTGCACTATTTCTTTCCTTATTTGCAGAGACTTTCATCTTGGAAGGGTCAAGATTTAGCTTGCCTTTCCCTTTGTCTGGTACTGGAGGAATAACTTGGGGAATTGTTTGCAATAATAATCTATATCATCCTCATCTGCTACTTCTCCATCATGACTGACCTCTTGGTGAACCATATTCTCCTGTTCTTCTTCAGGGAAAGCAGAATATAAGTTTCCCTGCATCTCCTATGTATCTGAAAATTGCTCATCGGGACCATGTTCTAAGTATAAAGGACGAGGGATCTGGTCAAGCTGTTTTTTTCTCTCCCTTGCAAGTATTTGCAATGGAGGTCTTCTATACTGCGGGTTGTAACCCCGGTTGTTGACTTGAGCATTCTGTTTGGAGAGGCTCTTGTTATCAATCTCAAGCTTTCCAACCTTCTGTGATAAACTCCTGATGAGTTTTTCTAGTTCCTCCATCTTCAGGTATGGTGATTCTCTATCTCAACCAAAGGAAGATGCCACTTATTTCCCTCTTTTGTTCTCAGTAGGTTCTTACTTTCCTCTTGAATTTCCTGCTGAGACAAAATTTGTTTCCACCTCAAGTGCATCGATTTGGAGTTGATCTGGAGTGATTGACTTCATTTCCCTTAGAGTAAAGCCAAATTTAGACTCAAATTCTCCCAAAAAGGCTACTCGGGCTGCAATTGGAGGAGACTTTATCTCAACTGTCAGGTTATTGTATTGCTTGTTGAACCTATTTATAAGTTCTGAGATATCCTCTTTTGGCTTCTTCTTTATGGCGTTAAAATCTGTGAGGAGGTACTCATGGTTCTTCTTTTCACCCCATTTATGTGTGAAAGAGTTTTCAAGTTCCTCCTAAGTATTGATGGAGGCATTGGGTAGGGATTTGAACCATTTTCTAGCCTCTCCATCAAGGGATTGTACAAAAAGTCTCATGACCACATCCAACTGTTCCACATTTATGTTCTCGGAAAAAGCACTGAAGGTTTCAATGTGACTCTGTGCCGTGTTATCATCTTCCCCATTGAACCTAGGCAGATGCTTTAGGTAGTCCTGGGGCATTGCACTCAGAGGCTAAGGTAAATTAAGAGGTGCATATTTATTTAGCAAAAAGCTTGGAAGAGCCATCTGGATTAATGGAGGGGGATTGAGACTTGACTGAGGAACTTGGCCCAAAAACACAGTGGTAGGAGTGGCTAGACTGAATGCAGGGTATGTCAGGGCCTTAGGAACAAATCCTGAGTAGTGAGTAACAACGGGCTGAGAGCTAGATGAGGAAGCTTCAAAGGCTGGTGAGATGGTAGTATCAGCAGGGGGAGTTTTCTCTTTCTAGACTTTCCTGAAAATTATTTTTTCTAGGTCAGATACGAATGGGGCTTTCTGCTGAGATGTATCTGAGTGAGTGTGAGGTATTTTAAAAGCCAGGGTGATAATTGATAATGGGGGGTTGTGGAGTCGCCAAGGTGATGTGAATGCAATTAGAACATAATTCGTTCACCTACACAAAGAGTGTTCAATTTGTTGTATCCGAGGGGAAAAATCCTTCAATACATTCCCTGGCAACAACGCCAAAAGATAGAGGATAAGGAGAAGGAGAAACTCATCATATGGAGCTTACAACATGAAAGATTATATGCTTTAACACATAGAGCTTGCAACTTTAAGAATTCCTATACTTATATGAGTTAGAAGTAGAGATAATGGGCAGAAGAGAGGTTGTGTGCTATGATTCATGAAGAGAAAACTTTAAAGACATAATTTCAATAATCCATACATGCACTAGCATTAACAATGTTGATACAAATGAATCTGTGAGGAACTTACAGGCACATGCATAACATTTTGATACCAGCGAATCTATGAGGAAGTCTTGAAATATTTCTAACAATTGTGATTGCATGAAATCAGAGAAGAAAAATGAACATAATGGGTTTTAACATAGGGATAACATACTGTAATACTTGAAGGGGGAACTACCACCATTTCTTTATATTCCGAAAGATCTATATCCTGAAGTTATACAATATTAAAATTACATGTAGAGTTTTCTTTAGAATTTTCTGAACCTTTTTTAGTCTTGCTTACTTTTATTTATCAGGAGAGGAGGATCTTGGACATTCATTACATCAAAAATATCTTCAACAAAGTCCCAACTGCCAGGTTGACTAGTTGTCTCAGCTGGGGATGGATTTGTGGCCCAAACATATTACATAATTAATGGCCTCATTAAAAGGAGGCAAATTGCAGGACAACAAACAAGTAAACAACTAGACAGAAAAGTAAATGAAAAGTCTCTGTGCCCATCCTGTGATCGCCTCTGCCTCAGGCTGTAATTTTCTCATAGTACGACCTCCTGTGCTACTCCATTGACCCTGTCACTTTTGCCTTTACTGCTTGAATGCCTTGTTCTATGGAGTATGGATTGGGTTGACTGTAAGTGCCTGTTTTGGCGGTCCTTCACTGTGTAGAGGAGTGAGGCTCCATGACGAGTCATTAAATCTTACGGAGCCCCCCATACTGTCTTCAACACTTTGTGTCATACTTACTTTAATGCCACAGCTTCTGACCCATTTGTCTTAAGAGCCATGTATCGTGCTATCGGAGTTGTAAGGCAGCGAGAATTTTACTCTTGAAAGCACCGCAGAATGGCAGGCTCTAATGCTCCTTGGCCCCCTTTGGTTTAGCCCCTTTATGCTTCTATTATCATATGAATGGGGGCTATAACCAGGGGCTTAGTCCTCAGGCGCTAAGGCCATTGGGCTCCTGTCTGGGGGGCCTTTTTCCTTTGTTACACAGAATACCGCATCCCGACGCTTGATACGTTTTACCTTTGGTGTCTCCCTTTCTAACTTGCAATCATCGATCAGTGGGATTAGGCCCAACAAAGATATCACAATCGTAACCCCGTAAAGGGAAAAATTTTACCTTATTTCTCAGTGCTGGCCAATTGTCTGAACGCGAGAGCTTTATAGGCCAGATCACATAACATATCGCGTCTAGGAGGATCCCTGCTTATCGCAATCGTAAGCCTGGAAGGAACTTTGGCAGAAGAGGGACTTTGCTATGTGCGAACGCTGATTATCGATCAACGGGGGGTGATGTCATCACTACCACGTGTCACCTAGAATGCCCCTATAGGACCCCTAAAAATGTCGAATATGAATGCCACATGTCGTCCTTACTGCCACGTTATTTCCGTATTGCCACATGGAGGGAGAAAGGGGGCCGCCCGTTCTTATTTTTGCATGCATTTCCTTTGTAAAATGAAATTGACCCCTCCCCTGTTGTTAACACTATTGACATATTCCCCTCGCAATTCCTTAAGAATGGCCCATTGGGCCCGTCGATCGCCGATTTTCCGATATTCCAAGAAGTCTAATATGTGTGACTGCGATATCGCAAGATTGCGGGATTACGGGACTGCGATATTGTGGGATGCAAAACTTTGACATCGTTGATCTATGAGATTCAGTGTCCCTGGGGCCTCCGACCTCCGATAAACCATACCACTAGAGAGAAAGGGCCCGCGCTATCCCTGTCTTTGCATGCATTTCCTTTGTTAAACTATTTCGTCCCTCCCCGACGATTTCTCATTATATCGGCGATTCCCCCCAGCTAACACATGTCACATGTGGGGAGACGTGCGAACATAAACTGATGCTATAATCCCCGCCATGAACTCCCGAGGCCCGCCGATATGCCCGATAAGCTGATGTGCGGGACTGCGATGATGCGGGATCACGGGATTGTAGGACTGCAGGTTTCCAATTTGCTCATGGTCCTGCGATATGCGATTTGCCTTTGTATTTGGTCCTTTCCTCCTTACTTTCTTGGTTTTCAAAGGTTATATTTAATATGCTTTAACTTTTGATCCCGTAGTCCATCATTGGACTTCCATATACTGTTGGAAATCTTATCATGAGCATTATGCAATGGAGTGGGGATAACTTTGATCTGAGAGCTTCTGTGGCCTGGGAAAGTGGATTCAAACTTCACTTCTCTTGGGTAACCTTGACCAAATGAAACCCACAATGCAGTGAGTGACAACAAAAACAATCCACTTTGGTCCTGTGAAGGTATAGCTAATCCATATCCAAAACCATACTATATGATCCCAATGGCAATACATTCAAATTTGTTGTTGTAGGCATACCATTTAACTCAAATGCACAAGCTCTTACCCAATGGCGAATTCAGTTCTTCATACCTGTAGCCAACTGTACTAACCAATATTCTACATGCACTTCTTTTCTCAAACGTCACTTATCCACCAGGTCAAGATTAATATAACTATAGTTAGATCCAGGATCAATCAAAATAGAAACAACTTGATCACAAAGTTTACCATCCATCTTAATGATTGATGCCTGATGATCCACCTACATGTTACCCACAGTTGCATAGATCTGAGGAATGTTATGACCAACATCACTAACTTTATGTGCCTCCTAAGCACTATAGATCTGGGGTCTACCACCACTCTGATACTATGGTCAATACCTCTTATGATGATCCTTACCACATATCCAACACCGCAATGGTTCCCTAACACTGCCTCTAGCTTGCTGCTATCCACGTCCCTTCTCAGCTATATTGAACCTCTTGTAAGGAACTGCATTTTATTTCTCACTTGAATCTTGAGGTATTCCTCTCTTTGGTGGCCATTTTCTTTTATATCTATCATTTCTTTTCAAGTCATGCTTAGCCCCAACTTTGCGCTTCGACTGCTCATAACAATGCTTCAACTTTCGGATGGCCTCCTCCAATGATCTAGGCTCATTGAACTCAATCTGGTCTTTGTATGAAACTGGAAATCCACTAATGAATCTCTGAACCTTGGCCTTCTCCTCCTTGAGGTAAGGCACATATCTCAACAACTCCAAAAACCTGCTAGTATACTCATCATCTGTCATAGAACCCATCTGCAACTCATAAAACTCCTTAGCCCTGTCATCATAGTACCTCTCCGACAAGTACTTCTTCTTGAAGAGCCTTTCAAATGCATGCCAAGTCAAATCTTCCTCATGTATACCTTTGACATTCTTCATGTCTTCCCACCAAATATCTGCTTTACCTTTGAGACTGAAAGTGGTTATCTTTGCTTTCATGTTTTCTGAATAATCATGCAATCAAAATAATTTCTTCATACCAAGCAACCATGCCTTTGCATCTTGCAATTTATTCATTTATCCTTCAAAGGTAGGTGGCGTTTCCTTATCAAACTCATTTTCCAAGTATCCCCTATCACTCCTCCTGTAAGGATGATAACGATGATGATCATGATGCCTGTCAGAACCAGAACTAGAATAGTACATGTGTCTATCACCTCTCCTATCGGAGTGTCCAACAACCTGCCATCTCTGATCATGTCAGATCTATTTGACCTGTGTCTACTAGGAGACCTACTACCATATGCCCCATTGGTTCTCTCCCCATTTCCATGGTTGATCTGAAGTGGTCCCTATGGCTGCAAATCTAATAAACTCTGAAGTAGTATCACGTTCACCTCTGCTTGTTTCTCTTGTGCCTGCATGATTTTGTCATTGTCTGCTTTGCAACTCCTTATTTATTCCTTCAGGCTTCTCGATGTGTTTACCAAGTTATAAGAGTGCCCCACACCACACTGGCCATTTGATGGATTGGGAGATTCTATATAGTCTACCATCTTGCTAGCCATATGATCTCTTTCCTGCAAGGCAAACTATGTTAGCTAAACCAAATCACAATAAACCAATGTACCTTAGCATAATTCAAGGAGGATACCTTGTCTACAAGATCATGAAATTAGCGTGTATAACATAAACATAAAAACATATAGACATATATCGAATAAGTGTATCAATGCATAAGCATCATTCTAGCCAGGGTCTAGTCATCAATGCAAGGCCATATCAACAATGCATGCTATGACCTCATGTATGACAACAACCATTACTCCAATGTACACATTGCCACATGCAAATATCAACATGCATAATTAATGCCTAATCAACTACACATACGTATGAATGCATGTAGTCGAGCATAAGCGATCAATTCTTGTAACCAAACTACAACACTGATACATGTAATCAAACAACCAAGAATGCAACATAACATACAAGGATGTAATCAAGCTACATATAATAATATAACTAGTCATATACTCCTGACGATGCATTCCACAAAATCAACATCAATTTCCTCATGAAAACCTTACTACAATCATGATCAACATGATGCAATGCAACAAGCACATGGAATGCAAGTGTAAGAGGCACACATGCAACTGACATGCACACATGACCAAGCACCTTCACCCAAGGAGAGCGCAACCATGCTCTGATACCAATCTGTAACACCCCCTCCTCCCAGGCCTGCCCAAGAAACCGACCAGTAGGGATAAACATGCGACGACAGAGGCTACTATAAGGGATTCAACCTCCTCGGTGACCTTAAGGAAATGGAATCGATGGAACACCTTAAAAAAAACCATCCACATCAGCAACAACATCCCCAAGAGACATGTCAACCACTCAAACATACTGTCCTTGAGTCCCACTGATTTTTTTAAGCCTTTTAACCCTGATTGCTCTCGTGCTATATGCAAGACAATGTCCAGAAGCCAAAGTCTCTCTCACAAGCCTATGTTCCAGCATCCCTGGACCCTTTTCAGCGGACCCGTGCCAGCGTCCCTGGACCCTTTTCAGTGGACCCGTGCTAGCGTCCCTGAGATTTGAGCCACTTTCTAGCCCAGAATCTTGGCCTCTGCCTGAAACTTGTTATAACATTCAGAATCCATCAAAGACATGATGACAAAAAAATAAAAAACAAAACAAAACAAAAACAAAAAAAAACCTCAGGATTAGGCCTGAGCGTCCTCAACCGGGACTGGCATTTTGTCAAACACTTGGCATGAATGCAACCTACAGGTCTAGGATACAAGACAAAGAATAAATGTCTGAAAGAAATTATGAAACATAACTAGAAGGATCACCACCTTCTCCAGTGAACTATTATATCATCAATTGTGTCTTGCATCCATCCATTTAACAATTACTTGTAAATACATGAAATAACCATGACATGAACCAATCATATAACCATGCTTATAACCAACATAAAACCATATAAATATCAGAGATATGAAAGCCATTAAATCCACATATAAACCAGTGCAAAAGTAAGAGAACTTAGCTTTTATTAATCATAGGCAAATCTAACTAGGTACAGACTTCCACTTACCACTCGACCATAAACATGGCTAAATCAAATCTCTCTTTCAAGCAGTCACCCCCGTGCCATATTCCAAGCATGAATGTGGGATCTCATAGAACAACCAATCCAAGAACAACCAAGGGAATCCAGAGGTTAAACCACCTCCACCCTCATCAAACCGTGATAAGACCAAAACCTGTGCTTTGATCACAATTGAATCGAACTTGGAATGCAATTAGTATCCTTGAGGAATTTTCTGTCTCCTTGCCTCCTAGACTTTATCGCAATCCAATCCTGGATCACTAGGCCCTAAACCAAGACCAGTCTCTCAGGATTTACCGCAATCCAAACCCAGATCACTAGGCCCTAAACCGAGACTTCTCCCTCAAGCTTTACCATGTATCTCGCCAAAATTGGTCAAGGGATTCCTAGGCCTTTGGGAATGAACCTTGAGACCACCTCCACCCTGGATTTTGAAATCCATCCGGAAAACCAAAGCTCAAAACCGAGATAAACATCCCAACATACCATGGCATTCGGAAAAAGGCAAGGCTAGGCTGAAAAACACTATCATAACTTGACAAAACCATGCCACCGACAACAAGAGAACCATACAGCAACATGAAAATCCATGCATGTACAAACCAACTAGGGAATCACACATGCAAAATGTTACCTGCAAGTATTCCTGCTGACGCTGCCTGATCCTGCTTTCCTTCCTTGATCCTTTCTTTCCCTTTGCTTTCTTTTCCTTCTTAGCTCCAAAACTAGAGTGCTCCAAGAAAAATCTAAGTGACCAAGAGTGTGATAGAGAGAGAGAATAATTAGAGAGCTCCAAACTTGAATTGCCAAAAGGTTACCAATTGATCCTCAGAAGCCTTTTTATTAATGAGGCCTCTCTTTTCTTCATTTTCCAATATTTTCCTTCAATTTCCTCCTCACGTACAACCTGTGACCTTTCACGTTACTTTTCTCCTAATTTCCTTTATTTTCATAAATAAATGTGCCAAAATTCCTTTTTTCCTTTTAATGCCTTTGCCTTAGTGTTTTCCAATTTTCCTTATTCAAAACACACATCCAATGATGCCCACTAGGATATCTTTGCCCAACATTAAGCTTGGAATAAGTGTCCCTTAACCGTGGTCTTATTTTTCCTTTATTAACTTTTATTACATGGAATTTTCACCAGGGATTTTACACTCTTGTAGTAGGGAGCAAGTCCTTAGATTATCTCATCCTCCAATCCTTCATAATCTGCCCAATATTCTCATAATATTCTACAAAAATAAATAATATTAGGCACAATTATGAAATTACCTCTAAACATTCCAAATGAACATATTAAAGCTAAAGATATCTCATCTAATGCAAAAACGAGAGGTTTAATGTGCTAAAGGATGGTCAGATGGGCCTTAATTTATGTCAAAGTTGGAGGCCCATCATACCGTCCTGCTGAAAGGGTTTCTCATCCTTTGAGAAACTTAGTGACCTAATTGTTCCTCATTCATGGCCTCGGTGGCCTCCTTAACATCCCAAGCTACCTCAGAAGGAACTTTGGCACATCTTCTCTTGCTCCATCCTCTTCCTGTTCTTCTCCAACTCCTTCTTCTATAGATCCACCCTTTACTCCAAGTTCTAATTAGGCTTGTGCTTGTGTATTAAGAAACGTCTCCCTATTAATGTCCACAATGTTTGTCCATGATACAATTTTTCAAACATTATCCACAACATATTTGATAATTAAATTCCTTGATGAGTTCGTGGACTCTCTTCAATTGGAACTACCCTCCTCATGACTTGTCACTGTGATTTTCCAAGGTTTGGAAACCCAATACTCCCAATCTGCTACAGAGGTAAAAGAGAATTTTTATTTATACTGGTTATAGGAAGGAAAACTTCAGACTCAAATAAAAAACAATTCCATTTCCTTTGTTATCTTTCTTAACCCAAAAGAAACATTCTCATTCAATTTTTTTATTCTCAAACTGCTATCCGACTTTTGGTTGAAGGAATGAGAGGCTTTGTAGGTTTCTTGTCCACAGATGGTAGAGAAAAATGTGTACTTACCCTTCTCTTGTATTTACCTCTTCAAATGTAGTGTAAAATTGCTCAAAATCAGGGTTTTTGCAGCTCTCTAGACTTTCTTGTAGCACACTATCTTTCCTGTAGCAAATCTGTTTCTCCTGTAACACACAATTTTTCTCTCTTGTAACTTCACTATTTCTCCTGTAGCAGCTATGCTCGATCCTATAACACATGCAAATCAACTTTGTATCTCTTCTATAGCACCCTCGACAGCCCCTGGTAGCATCTAGCTTGACATTCAATGCCTTAATGATCCTCTCTAATTGTTTTGGGAATGAGCATAGATACAACTAAAGTTGAGCCTTGTCATTTTACTTCTTTCTGTGATAGTGGGATTGGTGCGCTTGTTGATCTGGTCCTCATTCCTCATAATTATCACTTTCCCCACTTTGACTTCTCCATGTTGCATGGTTATTTGAGTAAACTGTAGTCTTACTAGTTGAGGGTGGCCAAGTTTACTGACCACCTTCAACCTATAAAACCTTCTCTCGTGTGCATTGAAAACAATATTTTAAAACCATAATATGCTCAACAGGAGAGGTGAAGAACAATGCATACCTATGCCTACCTATGATATCAAATTGTTGGAGATGCCTGCATGTTGGTGTTATGTAGAATTCTTCTTAGAAGTGTACGAAAATAAACTACTTTAGGCTATGGATGAAAAACAACCCTAATAGTAAAAATGGATGTTAAACATTGTAGCTCTGTGACAAATGATAAAAACAAAACTACCAAAGCCATGATCTATGCAAAAAAAATAGTTAAACAACAAAATGGAATAGTAAAATAAGCGCAAATAACTCCAATAATCTAATGGAAACCAGATATATAAATAATATATTTTATTAAACGACGCCTGTGGAGGAACAAATAATGTTACCAGTCCCCGTATATGGGATGGGTTCTTGGCTATCCTCAATGTCTTCAGCTTTTGTAGAGTCTCTCTCCTCTATAATGTGTAAAACCGAGCAAACAAAATGTTTGAGCTCGATGAGAACTCAAATGGAAAAGAAGATGGTGTACGGAAATGATAATAATCAGAGCTACAATAGTGAGTGCAACAATGAAAATGATCAAAAGTGAAGAATGAATGTAAGACCCTTCTATTTATAACAAAATGTTAGGTTATGCTTGAATAATGGGAAATAATAAAATATTATTAAGCAAATTCTAGGATTAACCATTTGGAATATTTTATTATATTTGGTTAGAGGGAAAGAGTATTTAAACTTTTATTTAGAAATAATAAATAAATAAATGATTTCTTTATCATCTCAAGGAATATGGTTAAGGAATAATAAACAAATAGTTATTTATTTAAGTATTCCTAGGGGATTTAGTCAAACTTGACAAGGAATAATAACTAATTAGTGATTAATTAATTATTCCTAGAGAAAAATAAGATAATTAATGATTTATCTATTTATTTCTCATAACTGGGTCAAATATGACAAGGAATATTAGTTAAACAATGGTTTAATTAATTATTCCTAGGACATAATTAAATAAATAATGATTTATTTAATTATTCTTCACGGGTTTAATTATAAATGACTTAACAAATGTGGTTTATTAAGTAATTTCTTACAGTGAAAGCAATTTTACTATGGTAAAATTGGCCCTACATGGTGCACTTCGATCCATTTAGTAAATTATGGCTAGATAATCAATTTTTGGTGATAATAGATGCCCCCAACGTACGAGTGTTAGGAGAAAAACGTATGACCGAAGTACATTGTAAGCACACAATCACTAGACAACGAAGTGAAGTCAGAGAGAGAGGAGACCAATGGAGTTGAAGCAAAAGAGTATAGTTATAGAGGGGGAGAGACCAATGTAAGTCTCCTTTTATGTTTTTGTATAGGATCTCAGTGAGGCGGGGGAGGCATACCTATACCTGCCGAGATAACTTAGTACAAAAATAATAATGCACCTAGGAAAATGAAACTGAGAAATAAATTACATGTTGAATGACACATGACACACTGGCATAAATGAGCCAAAAAATAATACAATGTGTTCCACATACATAATGCGTTGGGAAAAACATGAGCGAGGAATGAATACAATAACATATGAGTACATGAGATATAATGGCCCTTCCCTCAAAAAATGGGTGGGAGGGAGGGTAGAACAACCAAAGAAGCCCCGCTGAACAGGAAAGGGATCTACAAAACTGAATGGACCATCTCAAGGAGACATGCATGTTATGAATGTTGCAAGAAGCAGAAACCGAATCCATCAAATCTGTGGAACTACATCTAAGGCTGTAGCATAATGGGAAGGCATCTGGGCATGTGGGGGGCTACCTGAAGGGCCACCCCCTCATGAGGTCTGAAACATCTCACACATACCTGAGAATCATTGGTACAATCTGCTGCATCATTGGACCATCAAGTGTATGAATCATGAACATGAACAGTCAAGTCAAAGGGCAATGATGATTCCCTTTGCTTGATCTAAGGCACCGAATAAGAGCAGAAGTTGGAACCAAGATACACCGCCCTCTAAGTCGTTCTTCTAGAATAGACGTGTTGATGTTGACAGAATAGGGGCCGCCATAGGTGAGGAAATGAGGATCCTCGCTAAGGCAAGAGGGAAAATAGTAATGTGACTAATGGAATGACAATAGGGAAAATGGGTAAAATGGGACTGAGGGATAAACAAATGACTTCCCTTGTCAAAGCATGAAGTGCATGGTTGGCCTGGCAACGACTGACTCGACTCTGGAGGGGATGGTGGACAGTATGACTGAAGGCCAAAATGGGTAACACATGATGAATGGTATGAAAATATGGATGGAATATACAATGGGGCACGAAACAAACTCCATGGATGCAAAGGTGACTCATCGCGGATGCTCTAAACAAGGGTGACTCAATGATGCTGCCACACAGAATAGGCTTGGTGGGGACCATGAAAACATGAGAAAATGATGGTTGCCCATGATGAAAATCGACACGTGAGACGACAAGCGCCAAGGAAGGGTGGTCCCCAAAGTACAAGCATCGCATATGAAGAAATTCAATTTTAAGAGGCAATGAAGTGACCCTTCTTGGAAAAATGGCTTCCGGGTGAAGTTTCAAATCATCAAAAAATAAGAAAGACCCATTATAGTACTCGATGAGAGATTTCTAATGGTGCTGATGGTTCATCAAACTGAGCTATAGTTTGGTCGCAATGAGTGAGAGAAAAACTGTGGGTTTTTTTATAAAAGGACGTTTTCCCTTCAATTTGATTTCATTTGCTAAGTGAGTTGTAATGAATTTGGAGAGGAGGAAAAGGCCCTAAATATTGTGGAGATCGTAGTTGAAAAATCAACCGTTAGAATTAAGATCTACGACTTTCAGGTAGGTTGCCTTACTCAACTAAAGATGGCCTTAATGCTTCTTGGAACGATGGTTCCTGGTGAAGAATTAAGGGAAGAGGAAAACGAGAATGAACTACTAGAGGAGGTCTAGAATCATCCTCACTCGCTCAGTCAAACATGGGGATTATGTGGAGCCCAGTATGATATGGGCATACCAGAGTTATTCAGAGTGGTGGACTCCAAACACATTTATTCTTATATGTTGATACATAATGTGGTTATGCATCTTTTATATGACGACGATGGTTTGCCATGTGTTGTGTTTATGGTTGTCTTATGTGGTATACATGTGATAAATTCCAATCTAGAATGTTATTTGCAGTGGTATCTACATATTTATTTTGGGCTCTAGGAACATGACTAAAAGTAATGGTTTCAAATTCCCGTACCAAGAGCTTAACTCATAGATGTTTTCTAAATAGGACTTGGTTATGCACATGATACACACCATTCAATTGCCTGACAAGTATTAAGGAATCTAAATGAACATGAAGATGGAGGATGTGATGATCAAGGACATCGATTAACAAACCTATCACTTTATCATATCCGGCTTGGTTATTGGTGGCAGATCCAATGCACACGCTGTTCAAATGGACTAACGTATGCAATGGGGTGAAAATGGCCCAGGCTGCTGAGGCTAGATTCCTAGAGAAGCGACTCGTGCCGTCGGCATATATGATATATGGTGTAGATGATGGATCCATCTGAAAGGTGCAAAAGACAACATATGAGATAATTCACCTACCTAACTGCATGATATAAATAAAGACACACAAATCAATGCGATATGCTATAGGTTAAATTTCTTGAGGTAGAGTGCATTTGGAGGATTAGGAAGGAGGTGACCTTGAAAATGCTCCAGAAGAGATGTCCCCTTGCTTAAGTGAAAGGGTAATTAGGGGTAGACCTAACTTCCATGATATCTTCATCGAAATGGGAGATGGGCGGATAGGAGGAAGACTGACTACATTATGCGGCCGAGGTACCTGGTGCATCATCTTGAGAAAGAAGGTTCACATACACATCATCTAAAATGGTATACGACGAGCTAGTAGATGGAAAATCTACCGATGTTGAGACCTGGATTTCGGCGAAGGAGGTTCGATAGAAGCATGGGCAGAAACCTTAGAAAGGTTTTCCTGTGAGGAACTCAAGGATGACGACAGGTAAAGGATATGGCTTGTGGAGTTCGTCATCTTGACATCAGGGGGAGGGATCACGATGGTGGGACTAGAGTCTCCCTGTTCTGGTGTACTAGTGGTACCAGAATCCACAAGTAGAGGAGTAGATGATCCACTATGAGTGGCCTCGAAGTCGTGAAGCACTTGGAGGCAATCACAAAATTCATCGAGATGAGGGAAATAATGGGAATAATGACCATAATGATCGTACAAGGCACAAGGGTGATTTGTGCGTAACGTTTTAAGTCTTTTGGCTGAATTCGGTAAGGTAACTTGGACCTTAGGGATATTAGACTCAGGAAACGTTTCATGAACCAAAGGTTTGAGACGAGGAAGTTCAGGAAAGTTATTGGTGGCATGCCCAACAACCTCACACAAAGTGCACGAAGTTGTCATATTTGAAGCTTTCGGAGCTGGAGGTGCTTAGGAGGCCTTGTCCTTAGGTTCTTTCCTCTTGTCTTTGCCCCCCTGTCCAGATGCTTTCGCAATAGGAGTGGATTCTTGTTAAGGTTGTGATGGAACTAGAGCAACGACATGGGTCGTAGGTACCGCATGAACTGGGGTCAAAGCATGATATGGTCTTAACTGACCAAGCAGAGTGATTATTAGGGGATTAATGTACCACATTGGGATCCCCAAAGTCATATTAGAGAGAGTCAATGAAGCCATGATAGGGAGAGAAAATATTCCAGTAGGAGGAAACAAAAAAGGTATTTGTCCTGCAGGGTAATGTCCGGGGGGAATAAAACTCCTGGATAGTTAAGACCTGGAGGAATAGTTGCTGGTGGGAATAAAGGAGAGGCACCCACAAATGGAGGAGGTCCTGGGGGGGTTGATCCGGGTGGATCGGTTGAGATGGTAACAACAGGGTGCTGAGGAACTGGTTGTTGGCTAGAGGTACCAGACTGCTTTTGAGCATCCCGTGATGCTTGTAACACACAAACACTCAAAGAGCTAGGGTCAGAGATGGGAGGAGGAGGACTAGGGAAAGCACCCAATAAAGAGGAATCTTTGTAGACTCTAGGTGAAACACTGGTGAGAGGGGTGGCAGATTGCTTGTTAGACATCGATAAGATAATGAAGTTAGGGAAGGTCAAGGATGACGGCTCGTAGTATGTCAACTAATCAATAGTGACGATCTTCCCTTCATGGGGGAAGCACATCTTGCGGAAAACCGCAGACGCGATGACTAACATGGAATAAGTGTAACTACGACCTAAGAGAATGTTGTAATCTAGAGGGGCATCAATAACCTCGATGTCTACATGGACAGTCTTGCCTGCAAGAGTCACTGGAAAATTGCGATACATGTCGAGAGGCTGGGAGGAGTGATCGTCCCAAGTACACAAAGTGATGCTTGATGGGGATAGTTCAAGTGACTTGAGTTGATTCCAAATGGAAACAGACATCATGCAAGTGGATGCACCTTCATCGATAATTCATCGGGAGATGATGGCATTATGGACTCGGACTGGTATCTGGAAAGCAATGGATGGAGGTAATGAAGGATGTTCTGACGTATCAATAGGAAAGAAAATCAAACGATCATTTGAAGGATCTACTGCACCCAAAGCAGTTAGTAGAGATTTATTTTGAGATGGGCATGACTAGAGCACCTCCAGTGTCGACATGGCAACAGGTGATTGCGCCAAGTTGTCTACTATACGTAATGGTCCATTGGGGATCTTAGGAATTGACTCAAATTTAGGTTGAGGGATCTGTAACGGACCATTTGGTGTCATAAGAGGCTCAATATATTCTTTGGTTTTGGTCTCAGTTGTGGACGAAGATGATGGCTTGTCATATTGACACGACCGAGTTTGCAAGTTGATATCAGAGGTATTGACCTCATTAGAATTCATCATGAGGATATGGTAGTCACCAGGACCAGAAGGTTGGGGAGGGTGGGTTGCTTGACCTTGTTGAGGTTGAGCAGCAACAAATCCTTGCTGAGGGAAAGGATTTGTGAGCATAGTTGGTTGAGATGGCGCAGGATTCTGAGGCAGTTGTTGCATGGGCAGTTGACCTCTAGAAGTTGCTTGGGCTTCCCACATTTGGTGCATCTGGGGTAAGAGGGGACACTCATGAGTATAATGGCCATGTACACCACAACATGCACAAGGCTTGTTTGTATGAACAACCTTGTTCTGCTTGGGTTGGTCGCCTTGTTGCTAGTTGTTGGTGTTAGGCTAGTTCCCTTGGGGTTCATTAGGTTGATTACCTTGGTTATCCTTGTTACTCTTCCCCTTATTCTTTTTATTTGAATTTTGGGGATTGGTCGCACTCTATAGTGCATACACTTGACCCTGAGGGGGTGGTGGCTGCTAGGGTTGAGGATGCATGGGATGCTGCGGCGCTAAAGCCTAAGGGGCTGGAGCGCTCGACGGTGCATAGGTATAAGATGGTGAAGGGGAAATTGTTTGGTAGACAGGTTGAGCACAAGCTGGCCGTGACATTTGCTGATGTGGTTGGGTGAATGCATATTATGTGCTTTGTCTTGAATACACGTTGCTGGCAGGAGGGGGATAAGTGTTGGAGGAACTGGTGCCCCCCTGTGGATAGCCATAACTCTGCTAAGTATATGGCGAAGGATGTGAAATAGCTCCAATGATACCATCGGTGGCGTGAGATGCCCCTGGTGCATTGGCACCACCAGGATGAGGGAGGTCTGGTATAACAGTATAGACATAACCGTATTAAGCATAAATCAAGTCATATATCAGAGTAGTCTGGAGAGCCTCTTCCTTTGTCTGAGGGAAGTGAGACACGAAATCTTTGGCAATAGGCACTAAATGGGTCCTAAGGAACCAATCGAGGTAGACACGGTCTTCGGAGGGTGGGGCATGACACATGCTCCTCCTTCTACGCCATTCTTGGACATGATAAAAAACATGGGTGGTAGAGGACTGACGAAATGCGGTCAAGAGCTCTGTACCGGTGTCATATCGGAGAGGTAACTGAAAATATGAAAGGAACACTTTAGCAAGCGTTGCAAAAGTGGAATGAGAAGTGGTGGGCTGGTCAACATACCACTTTGCAACATCTCCAGTGAGCGTGCATTGGAACAACCGAAGATGAATGGAATCATTGGTGATGGAATTGGATGAACACCACATATGGAAGGATAAGACGTGATTGGTGGGGTCCTCTCCAGAATTACCCTCAAAATTGGGAATGTCGGAGGGAAGTTTAGTCGACATAAATGGACAACTGGCATTGTGGTGTATAGGGTCATTAATCAATTGGCTAAAATCTAGGAGGCTTAACCCAGCTATGAAAGGTAGCATTGGAGTTGCCATAACGGTCCATGTAACAGTTCCGATAGATGTGGCTACGGGGTAGAACCGGCGCCATCACCAGGTTGGTTTCCTCCACCTGCAGTGGGTCCTGACATGATGATGGTATGCGGTGAAGGAGGCTCGGAATCAGATGAGAAATTAGATGAACCAGAAGAAGAGCCGATATGGGGACTCAGGGGAAGATTAACTGGAACCCTAAGGGGAGGAGTAATACGTCCAAACAGAAACTAGGGATGAAGGCCTAAGAGTCTTCGCGGTAAATAACTTGATGATGCAATGGTTGAAAGACACAAGTGACACATAAATGGTGAAGGGAGATAAACAAGATGTTTTTGCCTCTGTGTGGGGAGATAAATTAATTAAGTTAAGTCTTGGCTTGGTAGTGTAAACCAAGCGCCCTTTGCTTAAGGTGTGCTTGTGTGTTCAAGTGTGTTTATTAATTAAGCCTAGATCATGTTTGAAAAAAGAAAAAGATTGCTGAAATAAACTGAAATTGAAAACAGAAAATAAACAACAAATCAACTATCTAAACCCCACCCAAACTGGGTTTGCAAACACTGTGCTGGTTGGTGGTGAAATCAACTGAAAACACACGAAAAAGGCTAAGAGATCTAAGCGTCAGTGTGACTGGGATCAAATGACACTATGCTACTAGAAAGTGGTGCAACAACAACAAAAAACCAGTGAGGAAAATCGCTGCAAAAGATAGGGAGATGGGTGTGAAACCTAGGGCAAACACCAGCACCCTAAGGCAAATGAAAAAACAAGGTTCAAGAGGTAACTTTGAATGGAAACAACTTATCTTTGAAGATCTGAAATAAGAAGGTAGAAATTTGGAAAATATGGCTGAAAGCTATACAAAAACTCAGACTTCTTACTCACCTAACTCCTCCTATAAAGGTGGAAGCTTACTAGAATCCCTAACTTGGGATAAATTCCACTTCAACAAGCGAAATAGAGTAGATCAAGGCCTAAGCAGGCTAAGACAGTGGTCAACCAACCCAGTAGACAACTCTTGGCAAAACCCAGAAACAGATCAGAAAAAATCCCAGAAACCCTAAAATTACAGGTACTGGCCTGTTTAGGGGGATATCACACTTTTTGGGCCAAAAAGTGAATTATGGACATCTAGATCGCACTTTTGGGGTAGAAAAGTGTTATTTATTCTCCTCATTTCTCGGGTGGCAAGTCTCAGAAAAATTTTCCATCTCTGTCGTGGCTGGTTCCTATGACCTGCAGAAATGACTAGAAAACTTACAAAAGTTAGAAATTTGATTGATCTAGGGTTAGAATGCTAGTAAACAATATTAAGAGACTGAAAAAGAAAAACCCTAAGCTGAAAACTGAAGGTCACCCAGGTTTCTGAATTAGAATTAAAAATGCAGTGGAGTCGCCAATTGTTACCGACAATAAAAAATGCCCCAGTGGAGTCGCCATTTGTTATGTAGAATTCTTCTTGAAAGTGTATGAAAAGAAACTATTTTAGGCTGTGGATGAAAAACAACCTTAACAATAAAAATGGTTGTTAAACAGTGTAGATTTGCAACAAATGATAGAAACAAAACCTATCAAAGCCCTGATCTATGCAACAAAAATAGTTAAACAACAGGTCAGAATAGTAAAATAAGCACAAATAACTCCAATAATCCAATGGAAACCAGATATATAAAGAATATATTTTATTAAACGACACCTGTGAAGGGAACAAATAATGTTACCGGTCCCCCTCTATGGGATGGGTTCTTAGCTATCCTTAATGTCTTCAACTTTTGTAGAGTCTCTCTCCTCTATAATGTGTAAAACCCAACAAACAAAATGTTTGAGCTCGATGAGAACTCAAATGGAAAACAAGGTGTGCGACAATGATAATAATGAGAGCTACAACAGTGAGTGCAACAATGAAAATGGTCAAAAGTGAAGAATGGATGTAAAAACCTTCTATTTATAACAAAATATTAAGTTATTCTTGAATAATGGGAAATAATAAAATATTATCAACTAAATTATAGAATTAACCATTTGGAATATTTTAATATATTTGGTTAGAGGGAAAAAGTATTTAAACATCTATTTAGAAATAATAAATAAATGCTTTATTTATCATCTCAAGAAATATGGTTAAGGAATAATAAACGAATAATGATTTATTTAAGTATTCATAGGGGATTTAGTCAAACTTGACAAGGAATAATAACTTATTAGTGATTAATTGATTATTCATAGATAAAAATAAGATAATTAATGACTTATCTATTTATTTCTCATATTTGGGTCAAATATGACAAGGAATATTAGCTAAACAATGGTTTAATTAATTATTCGTAGAATATAATTAAATAAATAGTGATTTATTTAATTATTCTTCATGAGTTTAATTATAAATGACTTAACAAACGTAGTTTATTAAGTAATTTCTCACGATGAAACAATTTTGCTATGGTAAAATTGGCCCTACATGGTGTACTTCGCTCCATCTAGTAAATTATGGCTAGATAATCATTTTTTGGTGATAATAGTTGGAGTTGGTCTTCATAACATGATGATATTGAAGGTGTTGATTTCCTTTGCTTGCTTCTACACATGTCTTCATAGATTGATGATTCTTTGACTGATAACTATTGTGTGTGTAGGTTTTTTCGCATTGTCCAATCTATTTCTGGTGGAGTAAATGGGCTGCTTCCTAAGGAGGGTATTCAGAAATGGCTTCATGATGCTCAAGGTAGCTGGACATTCTGCTTTGTGGGTGAAAAAAGAATTAATGATGAGTTATGTTGTAATTGTACAGGTTGCTACAAGGGGAATCTCCTTCCTATGGTAGTCACTTAAATCCTCTTTTGAGACCTTATATTGCATGTAATATTGAGGGAAAGTCATAAATTTATAATGACGAGGTTAAAATCATCAGGAAGTGGTGTAGGTCGTGGAAAAATTGAAAGCAAAGAATTTTTGTGTTTTTTTTTTAAATTTAATTTTATGTATGGAAGAGTGGAAACTGAAGTTGAATTTTGGCTAGATGGAGTGCATGGGTGATGAAAGTGATGTTGGTGGACCTCTCTCAATATTTCCTAAAGAATACATGACCTTTTGGCCTCTTTCTCCAATCGGATCTGCTTCCTGTAGCACTTTTGGTTGCTCCTGTAGCATTTAAGGACAATCTCCTATAGCATAATTGTTTTATCCATATCTCTCAAACGATATATTGGTTTGACCTAAAATTTGGTGAGAATTCTTCCATCATCCTTATGCATCTCCCCATAAAAAAACCGGCCAACGGATGCATGAATATCAAGAAAAAATAAAAATTTTTGTAGGTGATGAAGGTCAATTTCTCGAAAAGTATGCATCAAATTTGCTGAAATTCCTTAAGCATGTTACCATTATCCATATGCATCTCCCCATGAAACAAATTTGCCAATGGATGCACAATTTTCGAGATATGGCAAAAACAATTTCTGTTCTGTGTATTTTGGCCTCTTGTAGCAAAACAAAACCTTCGTGCAACATTTTAGGACAACAAAGAAAATGAACAGGAAAGGCTTGGAAATGATGGGTGAATTTTGGAAATTGATGAGAGTGATGGATTGACATGACCTTGGTCTTGTTAGAGCATTTGAGAAAGGAGGAGAAAGCCTGAGTTTGACTTTCTTTAACAAAGTTTTTTTATCAACTTTTTTCTTTTGGTGCTAAAGTCTTGTTCTTGTTTCTTGCAAAGGTTGGAGAGCACCTACATTCATCGGAGAGAGATACATGGAGCAAATAAATTTTTTCTTTTTATTTTTTTCATTTTTTTCTTAGGCATACTAGTTGCCTAAATGAGGTTTTTGTTGAAAATGCAACAAGAAAATCCTAATTTATTTTGTCCTTGAATTAAACTGTAATTGTAATTCTCATGGAAACTTGTAATAGTTAACTAAGTTAAGTTGACTTAGTTGGCTCAGTTAATTTGAGCTGAGAGTCTATCTAGAGTCATATAGAGTGGTTCCTAAGTTTTAGGGGCCCATAATGAGTTCTTTTGAATTGCAATTATTTAATTCAGTTAAACTAGTTCCAGTTGATGGAGGAATTAGTGGGAGATCCAGTAGTGGGGTGTAACCTGCAGTCGTGGGGTGTAACCAACACTGATCAACCCGTAGACTAAAGATTCACTCATAATTAACTCATGCATGTCAGATATGAGAAAGACTCAGTTGAGGTTGGAGTTTAGGGACAATGTACTATCAGTTGTATAATCATCTGAATTGTACATGTGGTGCATGCAATCAGAGAAAGGCCTATGATGGATTCCGAAGTTATGGATGAGGAATTTTCCAATGAAATATGGGCTAATTCCCAAGGAAGTTGCGCAAGGAAATATGAGCTTAACAGGCAGCAAATTTGGCTAAATATTGGCTGGATCTTGTTTGTGAAGCAGTGAGATAGATTGAGATAGTGTAGAGGTTGCTCGGGCTTGAGAAAAGCATTGTAATATTCTCATATTTTGTGATTAATGCAATATACAGGTAGTAGGTTTTTTTAGCTGTTGCTTTTCCTAGAAAATTATTGTGTTATGTGTGATTGAATTCTTTCTCTTTTATGCTTCCTGATTTCATCGATCAATTATTGTTTGCGCTGATGAGTAGAGTAGATTCAAGTCAATTGTTTTAGCATATTAGAATATGTAGTTTGAATCTAAAAGAAATTTCTACATGGTATCAAAGTTTAAATCACTTGAGAAGAGGAGAATACGAGTTTGTATTTTGCAGGAGAAATTGAATTTGCAGTATCATACTTTGAAGCTAGTAGGATGTCATTTTACGGATTGAGACTCAAATATGCCCTTCAGGGTAGTTCGAACTTGCTTGGAAGGATAGGATGGAAGTAGTGTTGGAAGACAATGGGCTTAAAGAATTCATAGAAAATTATATTGCTAAGCCAGATGATGCTTAGGATATAGCAGAGTGGAGAAAGTGCGTGGCTAAGGCGAGAAGGATTATCCTAAAAGGAGTTCAATATCATATTGTCTTGAACCTCCATGGTAAAGAAACTCCATTTGCAATGTGGAATGCCTTGATGAACCTGTTTCAAAATAGCGGTGACCACCAGAAGCTGGCACTGAAGGACAAGATCAGAAATATCAAGATGGAGAAGGGCAACACAATACCGAAGTACTTGACCAAGTTCACGCAATGTGGGGATGAACTTGGAAGTGTCGAGGTTATAGTTGATGAAGACGATCTGGTGAGCCTAGCACTTCTAGGACTTCCCACAAGATGACACAACTACCAAGACTCAGTTAATGGGAGGGAGAAGCTACCAGAGTGGGAGCGATTGTGGTCTGACTTGGTACAAGAAGAGATTCAACGAAACACCAGATATGGATCCTCATCTAAGCATGATGATGAGGAGAACTATGCCTTAGCTAGAAAGGTGAAGAAAGGGAAGGGGAAGTCATCCCATTCCAAATCAGATTCCAGTCAGGGCGACAAGAAGAAGGACATGTTGAAGATTAAATGTTTTCACTGTCATGAGCTGGGACACTATGCCACAAAGTGTTCGCACAAGAAGGTCAGTAAGAAGCCCTCAGGAGGAGCAACAGGTGAAGCTCTTGCTTCAAAATTTGAGTTGGATTTCACCCTCATCACTTGCATGGTGACATTGGTGATGGGTAGTGTGTGGTACCTGGATAGTGGAGCTTCATTCCATATGACCGACAACAAAGAGTTCTTCAGTCATGTTGAGGAGAAAGACTTTGAGATGCACATCGAGATGAGAGATGATGGGAGGTATAGCACGATTGACATTGACACTATTACCTTTGAGAGGGATTCTTGTACTTCTTTCACATTAAAATATGTCATGTATGTTCCAGGTTTGAAGAAGAAGTTGGTTTCAGTTTCCATGTTGGAGGATTGTGGCTACGATGTGATATTTAGTAAGGGAAAGACTTTCCTTCGTCACATAGGCTCAGGACAGGTGAAGCAGATCAAGGTTAGGGTGAAGAACCTCTACAAATTGGATGTAGAAGGCTGCGCTTCTTTAAGCACTAAAGCAGAGAAGGTGCAGAGTCGAGACATCGGTGAATTATGGCATAGAAGATTGGGTCACTTGCACCATAGAGTTTTGAAGATCATGCAACAAATTTCTAGAGGACTTCGTAAGGATAAACTAGCGTAGGGAGACACATTCAAAGGGTGTACATTGGGGAAGTACACCAAATATTCCTTTCATGATAAATATAGTCAAGCACAAGAGATCCTTAATAGAGTTCACTCAGATGTTTGTGGACAGTTCTCGACGACATCCATGGCCAAGAAAAAGTATTATGAAATATTTGTTGATGATTTTTTCTCATTAGTGATGGATTTTATTCATGTAGAAGAAATATCATACGTTCGCTAAATTTTGTGAATTTAAAGCACTTGTTGAGAAAGATACTTGCAGGAGAGTTAAAGTTCTTAGAAGCAATAATGGTGGAGAATATGTGTCAAATGAATTCAAGAACTTATGTGCATCATAAGGCATTCGATGGGAGTTAATAACACATCATAACCCACAACAAAATGGGGTGGATGAAAGGAAAAACATAAGTATTGTGAGAGAGGCACGAGCAATGTTACATGATTAGGGCCTACCGTTTCACTTGTGGGTTACAACACACAACACAACTGTTTATTTGCAAAATGAAAGCCCTTGTTGAATTATTGGGATGAGCACACAAGAAGAAGTTTTTTTAGGTAAGAAACCACATGTGGCACATTTCAGGATCTTTGGTTCATCATTCTACTATCATGTTACTAAGGATGCATAAAAAAATCTAGAGCCAACAACTGAGTTGGGCATATTTGTGGGGTACACTGATACACCTCATAGCTATTGTGTTTACCTTCAATCCAACAGGATGACAGTGATTTGTAAAGATGTGAATTTCAATGAAGAGAAGACCATGAGATGTTCCATTGAGAGGGAGTTTCAGTTACATGAAGAAGAGGAGCTTTTAGCTCCAAAGGAGGAACCTCAGGATGATGTGGAGTAGCCACATGAAGAGGAGTAGAGAGTGGAAGCACCCACTCATGCAGAGACTTCTAGAAATGGAAGGAAGTGCACTAGAGAGGCTGTCAGATTGATGCATGATGCTAGAGAGAATGTGGGAGCACCCACATCACAGTGCAGGAAGAAGAGGCCACCAACTCGGTACATTGGCTACATGGATCTAATGAGCGAGAGTGTAGAGATTGTGCCTTCCTCATTCGAGGAAGTAGTGCATCAACCAATATGGGCTGATGCCATGGTTGAGGAGTATGACTTCTTTATCGGAAACAGTGTTTGGGAAGTGGTCCCAAGACCAGTGGAAAATTTAGTGGTGAGTTCCAGATGGCTTTACAAGGTAAAGCAAGGAACAAATGGGAGTGTGGAGAAACACAAAGCCATATTTGTGGCCAGAGGGTTCTCTTAGGTGAAGGGAATTTATTATGAGGATACCTTTTCTCCAGTAGCAAGGTACTCTTCAATCATATCTATTCTAGCACTGTCAGCGCAGATGGGATGGAAGATACATCAGATGGATGTGAAGACAACATTCCTCAATGATATGATTGAGGAAGAGGTGTATATTGAGCAACCAAAAAGATTTGAGACCTTCAATAGAGAGTCACATGTGTGCAGACTCAAGCAAGTGATGTTTAGACTAAAACAAGCACCCTGTGCTAGGTACACTAGAATTGACAGTTATTTCGCCGGGTTGGACTTCACCAAAAGTGAAGCAGATGTAAAACTTTACCATATTGTTGTTGAAGGTAAATTGTTGATTATAGTATTATACATCAATGATTTGACTCTAACAGGTGATGAGAAGCTGATAAAATATTGCAAAGAGGATCTTGCAAGAGAATTCGAGATGAAGGACTCGAGGCTCATGCATTAGTTTCTTGGTATGGAAGTATGGAAAGGAGACGAGGAGATGTTTGTTTCGCAGAGAAAGTATGCCAATGAGATACTGAAGAAGTTCCACATAGAGAGCAACAAACCCATGGAGACTCCTCTAGCAGGTAACTAGAGTAAGGAGGATGCTACCTCAGGTGAAGTAGTGGAGGCTACTATTTATAGTCAACTTGTGGGTTCACTTATGTATTTGGTGAACACATGACCAAACATGTGTTTTGTAGTTAACCAACTTAGTCAAGCCATGGTTAAGCCAACCAAACTTTTTTGGAAGGCAACTAAACATGTATTGAGATACCTTAGAGGCCCCACTCAGTTTTACCTTTGGTACAAATAGACAAAGGGAGTGAAGCTTCAAGGCTTCACAAATGTAGAATAGGTATGGAATCCATTAGACAAGAAGAGCACATCAGGGGGAATCTTCAATATTGGGTCAACAATAGTTCCTTGGTATAACATGAAGCATAGATCATTTTCACTCAGTTCAACAGAAGCATGGTACATGGCTGCTAGTCAAGAAACTTGTGAGGCTATCTAGATGAGGAAGATCCTTGTTGGGTTATTTGGTCAGCATATGGATCCTACAATAATTTACTATGACAATCAGAGTTGTATCAAACTCTATGAGAATCCAGTTTTTCATGACCGGTCCAAGCATATCGACATCCGGTATCACCATCTACGAGATTGTGTTCAGAGGAGAATCATGTTGCTGGAGTACATTCCTACAGAGGAGCAGGATGCATATATTTTGACAAAGGCATTATCAAGATGAAAATTTGAGTTTCATAGAGGTAGGATTGGGGTAGAAGATAATCCCTTTCTTATTGAGAGGGAGTGTTGAAAATGCAACAAGAAAATCCTAATTTAATTTTGTCCTTGAATTAAATTAGGAATTAAATTGTAATTCTAATTTTCATAGCAACTTGTAATAGTTAACTAAGTTAATTTGACTTATTTGACTCATTTAATTCGATTTGGGAGTCTATCTAGAGTCATGTAGACTGATTCCTAAATTTTAGGGGCCCGGGTTGATTTCTTTTGAGTTGTAATTATTTAATTCAGTTAAACTAGTTCCAATTAATGGAGGAATTAGTGGGAGATCCAGTAGTGGGGTGTAATTTGCAGTAGTGGGGTATAACCAACACCAATCAACCAGTGAACTGAAGATTCACACATAATTGACTTATGCATGTCAGATCTGAGAAAGACCTAGTTGAGATTGGAGTTTAGGGACAATGTACTATAAGTTGTATAATCATCCGAATTGTACATGTGGTGCATGCAATTAGAGAAAGGCCTATGATGGATTGCGTAGTTATGGATGAGGAATTTCCCAATTAGATATGGGCTAATTCCCAAGGAAACTGCACAAGGAAATATGAGCTTGGTAGGTAGCGGATTTGGCTAAGTACTGGCTGGAGCTTGTTTATGAAGCAGTGAAATAGATTTAGATAGTGCAGAGGTTTCTCAGGCTTGAACAAAGCATTGTAATCTTCTCATATTTTATGATTAATGCAATATAAAAATATCAGGGATTTTTAGCTGTGGCTTTCCCCAGAAAATCATTGTGTTATGTGTGGTTGAATTCTTTCTCTTTTATGCTTCATGATTTCATTGATCGATTATTGTTTTCGCTGATGGGTAGAGTAGATTTAAGTCAATTGTCTTAGCATATTACAATTTGCAGTTTGAATCTACAAGGAATTTCTACAGTTTTCAACTAGTAGGTCTACGTAGGCCTTGAAGGAGGTTTTCACCTAGGATATTTTCTTTTTCTCTTTTTTCTCTTTTTTCCAACCCACTGACCAACTCATGGAGGTTTTCAATCAGTGAGACAATCTCAGGAATCACAAAAGAGATTTTCACCTGAGATTTTGTCCTTTTCCTTTTTTTTCTCTTTATCAATTTTTTTTTTATCCTACTCTACTTGAAAAAAATAAAATCTCTTTCAAGTATAAGAATACTTCAAAATGGGCCATGTGCACATTAAGATGGAAAATAAACTCATGTGTAGGCTCAAAACATATGCTTTGACATGTACCTGAATATTAGAGACCAGATGCTTTAAATTTAATGATATCAAGCAGTGTTGAAGAAGAGAGTGATGTTCCATACTATTGATTTTCTGGAACCAAACCTCATTATGCCCTTGGTTTGCTTGCTCATCTAGATCATTATTCATGTCTTCTTTTTCTGTGCCATTCAAATCTTATACTTCTTCTTCTTCTTCCTTTTTTTTTTTTTTTCTGATTAGTCCCTTGCACACATAAAGGATCTGATGGTAAGCATAACAAAAACTCTTCAATCTCAGGCTCCAATGGTTGCTCTCCATAAAATGTGATACATGATTCTTTTGGATCTTCTTCTTCTAGATGTTGTTCTTCAATGACATCAAGAAAATATCTTTTTTGCAATACTCTTCCTGAGCTAAGATGAATACCATTTAGATCAAGAGGAGTTGTTTGGAAGTGTTGTACCTCAACATTGTAAGTGGGTTGAGTTACTTCATTGTTTGGGTTTGGAAATGGTGGTATAGGTAGTTGAGTGGGAGTGGATCTTTGAGATGGATGTGGTTGGGGTTGTGGTTGTGGTGGAGGTGGATGGTAGGGATAACATGGAGTTGGGTATGGAGGATATCGAGGATATTGTGGATTGCTCCCATAAGTTCCTTGCCAACCTTGTTGCCAAGATTGGTTTTGGGGTTGAGATGGCCAAGGTTTCCAAGAAAGGACTGTGTTCTAATTACTTTGAGATGGATGTGCATAACCTTGAAATTGTGAATTAGGTTCTTGCATCATATCAGGTTGACTAGGCTGCCATGGTCTTCTTTGAGCTACATAACATAGCTGCTTTGGTGATTGACTTGCTCCATTGTCCTCTTGGTAAACTTCCTTCAACCTTGGTAATGATGGGAAATATTTAGTAGCATGTGATTATGCATGGATAACACAAATATCAACATCCTCTTTTTTCTCATTTTGCATTCTTAACATTTCTACTTGTTCACTTAGATTGCCAAGAATTTTTGTTTTAAATTTATCAAGCAAATTTCCAAGTTCATCTTGACTTACCGATCTTGATGTTGATTTACTTACCCTTGCCCTTCCTCTTGAGATGCACTTGCATGTTTCACAAATTTCTTCAAATGATAATTGGTATACATCACCTCTACTCATGATATCAAGGAGATAAATCCACTAATCCCTTAGTGTTCTAAGTAAGACGGTTTTTATTGTGTCAGATCCTAAATGATGTAATTTTTCCCTAGAAAGATTATACATGAACCTCTCTATAAGATCTTCAAGGCTCATCTTCTTGTTGAGCCATTTTAAAGATTTATTCTTTAAGATCACGATCTTTATATTTTTCTAGAAATATATTTTTCATATCCTTCCATGATCTTATTGAATTAACCCCTAAACTCATGAACCATTTAAAAGCTCTATCCTTCAATGTTGTTGGAAACAATTTCAATTTTTGAGTGTTTAGTAAGTAACCATAAAATCTACAAAGGATTTCAAATTCAAAGAGAAAGGTTTCCGGATCCTCTAACCTCATACCATGGAAGTTGGGAAGGAAATATGGAGGGATGTTCTTCATATGAACACTACTATCAATATCTTAAATGGGAAATCCAAGAGGATATTCCTCATTGTCCTCATCTCCATCCATTTATCCTACCTTCTTTTTCACCTCTTCTTCTTCTACCTGCAAAAGTGGATGGTGATGTGGTTATTAATACACCACATGATCAAATTACGGGGGGGTTGGTGTTGGAGAAGTATTTTTTAGTTTAAAAAAAATTAAAATTGAATGAGAATGCGAATACAAGGCAATTTTCTATTCTTGAAATGAAAGATGCTCAATGCAATTTTTTTGAGTGTTTTTCTGAAAGTGAAGGAAATGAATCAACTAGGGAAGAAAACAATGCATGCTTTGACACGTCTTCAACAATGGAGCCAAAATGTGATGAGCCCCAATATCACAACAAGAATGCTGCAAATCCCGAGGCTACAAACTTAAATTATCAACCCGGGGTTCGTACAAACTAAAAAGGTGTCGACACTTTATGTGCAACATGCAATGTGTCCTTCTTTCGTTGATCTAATGCAATGAAGTGAATATCATGAAATCAAACATTAGCCTAATTACAAAATGTAAAAGTTGCATTGAAAAGGAAACCTAGTCTATGCAATAGAAATAACAATGTTGGAAATGGAAACCCTAGCTTAAGATGTATGAAACAAAATTTAATCATGAAATAATTCTTCAATCACTACATTCAAAATATATTTTGTCACAAATTTCATAAGGTACTTCATGAAGTAATCATGAAAATCATCATTATGCTCTTCAAGTCATGAATCTGTCCACTAACCATAACTGTAGAGGTGAATTGCAATGGAGAAGAGGCAAGGCTTAAGAGGTCTTTTGGTCTTACTCAATCATGGTTCAAAGCCTGGAGGTCATTATTCAAGCCTAAGGGACAAAAACCAAGTTTTTGGAGCAAATCTTGTCAAGTTTACACGTGCTACAAGAGTGCTACAGGAGGCCTTGTTTTGCTACAGGAGCGAGATAACTTGTTGAATGCCCAAGTAAGTCAAATTAAAATTAGATGGGAAAATTTTGATTATTAAGTAGGATATACTAGGACTCCATTACAAGTGGAATCACTCCAAAAAACCCCTATTAACACGTGCTAAAAAATAGCAGAAAATCACTTACTCTAAAAATCAGAAATTCAAGAACTAGTGAGCTAGTTAATCTACCAAATGCCTAACCTAATCAAGTCCAAATGATATGGGGTAAATTTTGTTATTAACTTGAAATTTTTATGACCCAATACAAGTGGAATCAACTTAAATGAATCTCATTAATACGTTCTAAAAAGGAGCAGAAAATTACTACTATTTTGCTATAAGGGACTTCCATAAATTTTAGATTTGTGAACTAGTAAACCAATCCAAGTAGCTCAATGATGAATGTGAATTTTAAAAGATATTCTAAGGATGCATCATTCTTGTGAATCTATAAATAACCTGAAAAAAAACTCACTTCAGTCATTTATATGACCTACAACAGAAGAGGCATGAATAGTAAATGCAAAAATAGGAGATGCAAGTGAAAAAGACATTCAAAGGAAATAAAGAAATTGTACAAGAGGGATCTGAAGTGACTAGGATGGAAAATCCGAAGGAAAATTAAATTCCTATGAAGGAAACCAAGCTTTAGAAGCTCAAAATGGCACCAAACTTCATTATTTGAATCAATCCAAGTACATCCTTGCTAGAAATGAAAGTGGAGTTGCTAAATAACAACTTTTATCCACAAGAAGACTAAGAAGTACATGCCCCTAGAGTCCAATTCGAATTGGTACTTATACAAATTAATGGGAAATCATTCTCCCTAAAAGGATGAAGCTTTCCCCTCCAAAATCCTTCAAATAATGGATCTGGTTCCTAACACTAGGAATCTACATTAAATGACCTGGAACACATTCCTAGATTTTCTCAATCACTAGAGCTCTAGAATTTGTCAATAATTTCATGATATTTTGTTCATTTATTATCCAATCTTGATCCTCCTGTAGTAGGGAGAAAGTCCCTAGATTATCTCATCCTCCAAATCTTCATAATCTGCCCAATATTCTCACAATATTCTACAAAAACAATTAGGCACACATATGCAATTATCTCTAAACCTTCTTAATGAACATATTAGAGCTTAAATTATGTCATCTAATGCAAAAAAGAGAGGTTTAATGTGTCAAAGGATGGTTAGATGGGCCTTAATTTATGTCTAACTTGGAGGCCCATCACAAGGCACACAACTTCTTTAGTAGACTGAGGAGTTGTCTTCTTCCCAAAAGCCTTGTCTCTTTCAACAAACTTCTTCTGAAGGGAGTCAAAGGAAATCTCCTTAAGATTGCCAGTTTCTTGCAATGAATCAAGATAATGTGAATAGGTGGGATATAGTGCCTTGAAATAAGCTATGAGAGGAATATATATTTCAAAACCAGTGGCTTTTATGTCATGCATAATCAATCTTACTTCTGATGCTAAGGCAAGAGGGTCATCATTTTTCAACTCAAGATTGAACAAATTTATCATCAATTGAGCTACTTAAAGTTCATAGTGTGAGTCATACAATTCCGTCAACTTATTTAAGGCTTAAAAGGCATTTGAATGGAGAAATATGTCGAATCACCTCCTCATTTACTGATGCTGCAATCAAGGCATATGCCTTTGCTACGAAAATAATTCATAACAAAATAAATAAAGATAAATATTATAAATACTAAGTAATCAAGTAGTGATTATGTTAAGAAGTCATTAGTTAAGTGAAAAGGCATGTCTAAAAGACATGCTCGGTCATGAAAGGACACCTTCTTAGGTATATATATGCGGGTCCTCATTGTAACATTCATCACTTATACATTTTATATATATTAATAAATTATTATTATTAAATACCTCGTGTATTTTTACATTCAAGTCTACAAGCTATCAGTTTTTATGCTTCAGTGGTATCAGAGCCATGGCACACAATATAATCATGCAGGTCTTTGAAAGTTGTTCGCCACACAATGTGCCATTACGTTCATGTCTTGAAGGCGTTAAGAAATTTAATAAAATTTAAGAAGTATTTCAGTGATTAGAAAAATCTTGTGCAGAAGTTAAAACATTTGTAAAGAAAATTTATGCAGAGGAAGACGATAGCGAGGGTGAAGAAACAGAACAAGGTGAAGCAGGAAAAGAAGATTTTGACCAGAATGATGATAAGAAAAATGAATATGTTGTAGAAAATGGTCAAGATAATGATTCTAATGAAGGTGATATAAATCAAGATGAGGATTATCTTGAGAAACAGGAAGATGAACAATATCATAACAATGAGGAAGAAGACATTGATGATGATGAAGAGAAACACATGAAAGAAGCAGAAGAAGAAGATTTTGATCAAAATGATGATAAGGTTGGCAATGAAGATGTTGTAGACACTTCAATGGAGGTTGATATGCCAGACAAAATCCAAGACATGCCAGGAAGCATAGCAGAGCTTCGTTTCTCATATAAGGAGACGATGAGTGGGCGAAGGGGAAGATATTATCGAAATGAGAGGAACAAAGGAAATCGTAGTCTTGTGGGATCAACATCATCTAGGTTCAGAGATCCAAATGCCCAAAAACCCAATTACAATAGCGAGGATGACATAAATATAAGGCCCAAAGGGGAGAACAAGTTATCATGATATTACAGGCCACCTCAGAATTATGGTTCTAGAAGAAATGTTAACACTAAGAGATCCCCAGCTTACCATGACAATTCTGATGGATCTTCGGGAATTCCCGCTGCCCAAAAAAATGTTGTTGTTATCAAGCAGAAAGACCACAATGTTGGAGGAGTTGAAAAACTCAATCAGACATCAAGGGAAAGCAAAATAGAGAGAAACCTAACTTTTGTATCAATCAGGAACATTCCTGCAGACAAGGATGATCTCATGCCATGTATCTTAGGCACTTGTCATGACATATGTTCTGCTAAGGAGAGGGCACAAAGAGAGAGACTGGGAGACATGGAATTTTTTGAAAGGTTGAATGGAGACTCACAAAAGACTTATGCTAGCATCGCTGTTAAAAAGTTTTGCAGGACTTCAAATCCAGATACTCAACCATCAAATATACGGCCTCTTACAGTGTTATGGAACACACTGAAATATTTAGTGAAACTACTCGACACTTCAGAACATGAATTTGAAGTTATGCATGAGTTTTTGTTTGATCGCACACGTGGAATCTACCAGGATTTGACCATCCAAAATATTATTAATCACCAATTCAATAGCCTTGCATGAAAAAATGGTCACAACATAAGCTTCAACATCTAGGCTACAATAAAAATACAACATTTCTTCACCTGAATTTGAAACAGCTTTCCAAATGTCTCAAATCCCTTCTTGATCTATATCATGTCACCAGAAAAAGTGAATCCAATTCTCAAAATCAAGCTGAATTCTATTGTTACTATGTTCTTATGAATCTGGGATCTCACAAGCTATGGCAGGGAGAAACACTTGCTACATGGTTTCGGAGTATAAGACCATCACTATGGAAATCAAAAAAGATGTGGAGATTATTAAAAAGAAAGATTCAAATCACGCTTGATCAATCCTCGCCCGTCCGAATGGCGAAAAACCAAGGGAGGAAAAGAGGTTACGTTGGGTTCCTGACGTGGTATACCCCTGCTACACCATTACTAAGCGTAAAAACTCTAGTTTGTTGTGTTCTGTTGTTCCCCAGCCAATTAGACTGTGTATATTCCCTTGCCGCCATAAATTTTCTGACCACTGTGTCTGCTAGTTTAACCATCGTCATCTGGTCCATTGCCCTTCCACGCCACCATGGACGAGCCTTGCTGTTCGCATGTAGGCAGGCTTCGCAAGAGCCATGGGCCTCTGGGACGTAGCTGGAGCAGCAGAGAGAACGTATTAATGCGCACGGGTAGTGTTACGGTCAACAGACGTGACTTTTCTCCAAACGGATCCGTGGCCAGTGATTGCCGGTTTTTTTTTTTTTTAAATCAAATTTCTATTAATGTTAAAAAAGATATGGTATAGTATTATAGTTAGTTTAATTAATTATATAAAAAAAAACTATATTAAAAAATTATTATTAAAAAAAAACAATAATAATTAGAGTTAATTTAAAAAAAAATAGCGTTATAAAAAAAACAGAGTTATTAAAACAAAAAAAATAGAGTTATAAAAAAAAAGGTAAAATAATTAGAGTTATTAAAAAAAAATTGGGTTCAAAGAAAAAAATAAAAATAAAATTAGAGTTTTAAAAAAGAAAATTGAGTTAAAAAAGAATAAAAATTACAATTATTAAAAAAAATAAAAATAAAAAATCGATAACCCTAGATTCAAGATAGTGTTACCAAACGAATTATATAGGCAGAGGTGCCAATGGCGTCGAGTTACTTATGTCAAGATGACAAATGCAAATAGAAGGAAACTGCCGACAATAAGCTTTGAGGACAAAGCTTCTGAAAGAAGGGGCTATGTTATGAATACAATTCATAACAAAATAAATAAATATAAATAATATAAATACTAAGTAATCAAGTAGTGATTATGTTAAGAAGTCATTAGTTAAGTGACACCTGCTTAAGTATATATATGCGGGTCCTCATCGTAACATTCATCACTTATACATTTTATATACATTAATAAATTATTATTATTAAATACCTCGTGTATTTTTACATTCAAGTCTACAAGCTATCAATTTTTATGCTTTAGCCTTGCTGTTCTTGTTTTCCCAAATGGCAAGCTCCTTATCTGAAGTGAGTTTTTCCAGTGCATTGTCTCCTTCTCCTTCACAAATCCATTTCCACAGTTCATTGAAAAGGAGGGCGTGTTTTATTTTCCAAGACCACTCGTGATAGTTCTCTTTTCTAGAGAGAGCTACACCCACAATGGAGATGAGTGAATGCATCATATAGTCTAATCTAGCCTCAAAATATTATAGTGGTTGCAACAAAAATTGATGTATTTGTAATGAAATTGAGTGGCTATGCCTTCAAAAAATCATTAATATATCTCCATTATATATACTTTTTTTTTAACATGACATTCCAAACCGTTATGTAATAATATGCCATGATCTCCCTTTTAAAAAATCATATATATATATATATATATATATATATATATATATATATATATATATATATATATATATATATATATATATATATATATATATATATATATATATATATATATATATATATATAACACAACCTCCAATCTAAATCAATGTGTATACGACCTATTCATCACATAATGTGTATTGGCCCAGAACAAAGGAGCACAACTTTTTTTTCAACTTCTTCAAAAAAGGAACTATTCATTGACCTCCCCAAAAAAACTTTCAATGCACCACATAGTCTTGTTGACGGTGTTGGACCCGCCAACATGTCAAGGGGATCTCCCCGGTAAGAAGTCCCAATTAGATCTCAGATCATTTGGTGTAGGAGTCCCAGTGGTGGGTCGTAAGGTAATGCCTTGACCGCAACATCACACAGAGGCAAGTAAGATAACTCTGTCAGTAGCAAGGGTGTGACTGATGCAATGAATCAAGGAAGGTGTATGAGAGGTTCTAACATTTCGAAGGGGAAAGGAGGTGAAGGTGAGTTGCAAGTTGAAAGGGATCAATCCCAACTTGGCTAGGAACACACAACACAAAGGACATGCACAACTTTCGGCGTAGCAGTCCACTCGGATGTGACAGTCACATCATACAAGGTAAGATAACATGTACAACACTCACGGATCAGTCTGAGATAAGTGCAATGGTTGTTACAATGAGGTTCAAGTGAAAGGTTTGTCTGGTGTCTAACCAAGCAGTCAACATGGATGGTGACAACATTAACAACAAGATTCATATAATTGCATGTGAATCAGTTCATACACAAGTACGTAAGTTAAACAACATATATCATTAAGGCAACCAAAGCAGTCCAACTACAATAACAACATATGCATGAAAATGTGTTGGCTCTTATTATATAAAGAAGTGTAAGTCACAATCATACAATACATCCATGTAAACCTACTAGCCCCAACAGTGGAACGTTACAATCACATCCGCCTGCTCCTCCAAAGAGATGTACTAGCTCTGTGTAGTGGAGAAGCCAAGGCGTGTTACAATATTGTCAAAGACTTCTTCAAGATAGTCTTAGAACAAGCTGGGCTGACCAAAAGCTTGTACAATGAGTTATGAGGGACTATTTATAGCAAAGGGTGGGGTGACCCTTGACATTCCCCTTTGTGACAGTTCAACTACCCTCATGACTCTGCACCTACTCTATGATTGTTACATCCAACCATTGACACCTGACTTACACTTGACATGACTCAACATTACAATGCACATGTACTCATGTTAGACAACATGTCTTGACACTCGGGCCACTGTGATGAGACAAACTCTTTGACATGCTTGTGATGGTGAAGGTGGTGAGCTGATGCTAAGCTTGGTCATTCGTGGTGGTGTGTATGCACCTCATGGTGACGTCTTGCTGAAGCAAACTCTTGCCTCCGTTGCAACCAGTGCATTGGTTCGGTCCCTTCATCCAACTCGTCTGCTAACATGCACATGGTCTTCTTGGGTGCGACTGAGTCAGCAACACACTGATGCATAGTGTCCGTTCTGATCTCCAAGCATGTGCTGGTGGTCATGCACATCAACTTGCCGAAGTACATGTTCAACCCCAATTGGACTTTCTTCTTGTCCTCACGTTCATGAGTGTGTTGAATGGGTTGGATTGCATGCATGCGCATAATGACATGCATGCTGCTGAATCCCTTGCATGCAATCACTAACACTGCTTACCATGTCTGCTTCATGTTAGTTGTTGGGATGGATCTTTAACTTGTATAAGCATAGTTCATCTGTGAGTGCACGATGCACCCACTGCTGTTCCTGATCTTGTTGCAGCTTATTCGTCTATCTGTGTAGCTTCATGTTCTTCCTTGAGTTGTTGCTTCAACACATGAACCTCCTTCTTTGTTCCATCTTCTACCTTCGTGTGATCTTCATGTCGCGTCGTCACTTCATAGCTGGAGTCTCCAAAGTTGCTTTCATCATCAATGGACCTTCTTGAGGTTGCAACCTTGTTCTTCCTTTGAGTTGTCAACAACCTTCCTCTTGCATTTTTTGCATTTGGTATGTTGTCTTTAGCTGCTGTTCATGATGTTGCTCGTTGTGATGTTGCTGTTGTCATATCTTGATGTCCTTGTCTACGAACAACTTAATGTATTCGTGGGTAGGCAAGTCCATAGACACTTGATCGACTGCATTCCCAAGTGTGCTTTGAATGGTGTCTTCGTCTTTGCTCTCTTGGAAACCATTGTACCTGTACTATTGAGAGGTAGATGAACACCTGCGATACTTGGAGACATGGCAACACTCATGGCAAGCAATCTATCAGTAGAAAACCAAAATGAACATGAGAACTGACTTGCAACATATAGGTGAATGAGCATGAAGGTTGTGCAATTTCAGCAGGGAGGTCAGGAGACCGACTACCAAGACTGCACAAGGAATAGTTTGGGCTGCTGGGAGACTGACTGGATGCTGGAACTACGCAATGCACAGTCTAGTTTGGATGTTGACTGTTGGAATTGTGCAATGTGCAATTCCAGCTGGGAAGGAATGCTGGTCCAGGAACAAATTTGCGCAATTTATTGGGCTAAGTAGCCACCGTCCTCCAAAAATGCGCAAAATAGTGTTGGAGGCCAGTGCTGGGTAGGAATGTGCACATATGGAGAGGAAGGTGAGCCTTCCTTCCCTAGATTCCACAATGCAGCCTTGGTGAAGGTAGAGTCCGGGCCAAGGTTGGCTCGACTCGCCAACGGGCAACAGAAAGCAACTAAGACAATAAATGCATGGTGACACTAAGTGATAACAGAAGTGATTGACATTGCATGCAAAAAATGAATGAAATATTCAACAAACAGATCAACATGCATGTGAGTGAGGCAGTTTCCCGGTTGGGCAAACGTCCGTGCAAAACAGTTTCATGCATGCGACAACAGTGAGATAGAAACGAAAACTGAAACAGATCTAGGACAAGCTAGTATATATGTAAACGAAAACAAGCGTTCAAATAAATCAAGCAAACAATACTCCCACAAGCAAAAACACAAAAAGTGACAGAAATGCAGCACAAGGCATGGGAAGCGAGCTTACCCCAAAACAACTGAGCTGAATGTGCCAACTGCTCCTAGATGTGATGTGGGATGTCATAGATGCAAGGTTGGTGTGAGGAATGAGCTCTACAATGTTCGGTTAATGATTTTTGATAACATCGAGGTTGTGACGCTCATGCCATGAATGTAGGGGAAGCGACACTTGGTGGGAGGTTTCAGAATTTCTCCTTGCATGTAACCTCCAACTACTAAACATAGGTCCCTGAAAGAAGGGATGCCTTTGCATGTTGCCTTGGGAGAAGTAGCCCATGCATGCAAGTCTATTTTACTTAGTCCCGAAGGGAGCCGGTTAACTCTGCTGCACATGCAAGAGACTGCTCAACTGCTGGAGAAAAATGTGCATTTGTGGCTCGGAGCTGGGCTGGCTGCCCAAGAGATTTGTATAATTCCTAGGCACAGTAGCTGGCTGCTGCCTAGATTTGCGTAAATCCTAGGCTGAATAGCCTACTGCTAGGAAAATTTACGCAAATCCTTTTGTGAGGGTTGGCTGGTAGGATTGCGCAATCCTAGAGCCCAGCAGGTTGTCAGAGAGGATTACGCAATTCCTGGAGGGAAGGTTGGTTGCCCTCCAGAAATGTGCAATTTTCAAGGGGAAGCTGCTCAGCCTGTAGCTGGACCAAGTTTGGGTGAGCAGCCTGTGAGGGGAATGGATCAACTGTGATTGACAGGCTGCCTTTGTGCGAGGAAAATAATGAAGCTTGAGTACTTGATGAAGCAAGACAAAGTGTTGTGTAAGGTTGGTAGGGAGGCTCCAAAATAGGCTAAGGAAAAATTTTGGAGGGTGGTTGTAGCCGCTACAACACTTGGCGACACACTGGTAGAACTCTAGCTCTCTGCATAGACCTTGTTCGTGAAAAGCAAGTCTAACACCTCCGGAAGTATTGTTCAGTTCTTAGCTCATCTTGGTTTCACACTAACTTGATTGTAAGATGTAGCATCTGCCAAGCCCTTGGTCGATTGACACACATTCCAAGCCAAGGCAACACAGTTGTTTCGATTGGGGTTGAGGGGTATATAGATGCACAAGTAGTATAGTTGTTAGAGTCTTAGTTTCATCTCTGGTGTTGCTCCACTACTAGTAGGCCTGGACAGTACCTCGGTGGAGTCACATAGGAACACAAGCATGGCTCCGCTGCCAGCGAGCTTGGTTAGTACCCCGACGAAGTTACTTGCATCACCTCCCTGCTTCGGAAGCCTTTCTCTTCTTTCGCCTTATTTATTTTTCATTTTTCATTTTTTTTTTGTCACTGTACATAACACTTATTCATTTTAGAGGTGGAAGAGGGTTCTCGACTTATTGAGAGCAGAGGAGGTTGTTCCAGCAGAGAAGTAGTTTATTGTATCTCTGGCATGCCTATTAAGGTTTTCCCCCTCACCTTACTCTACTTGACTGAGTTGACAAGGGTTAACCCAAAAACAAACGACTATAGAAGGTGACACTAGTTAGTGCATAAGAATTGTGTTTTCACCAAGGTTCACTTCAAACAGTACGTGTTTTCCTTCGACGTATCATGGACTAAAATTAACAAGCTCATCACACAGAGGCAAGATGACAGATAACCAAGTAGCAATAGCTGTACAAGCCCTCTTTTACTTTACCCAACTCAAGAGTCATACATGGTTTCATGCAAAACTATCCTACGAACGAAACAAGTGAACTGAAAAACATCAAAGCAAAGCAAAAGCAGAAGCGAAAGTGAAAGCAAAGCACATAAGCAAGCAAGCAAGCAAACAAACAAGCCAACAAGCATGCAAGAAACTAATTGAAATCAAACACTACTCCTAATCCTACACTAAAGGTGCATGGGCCTGATCACGTGAAGTGATACTTCCAATGTAGCCATCGATGCATTGGTAGACCCATGTTGGTGAAGGCTTGGTTCGCGAACAACCTAGTGGTACGAACCAACAAGCAAGAAAGATATAACAATGAAGACAACCACACATCATGTTTCAAAGTGCCCATGGGACATGAGTGAGTGCATGTGCATGACAGACAGTCCGTGGACTTATCATGGTGTTGTGTGACACTACATGCAACTTTGAAGCATAAGCACACTATTGACTGTGACATGCAAGAAAACAAAAGAAACAAAGGTAACTTGCATTGCGCACGAGTGCTTGCAATGTAAGACTCCTCCAATGCATGAGCAATGGGTTCGTGTAGTTCTAGTGGAGGAAGTAAAATCTGAGTGTTGAATTGATCTTGAGTGCATACAGATGAGTGATGAGGAGCCTTAAGTGTTCGAACAATTTCCTGATCAGAAGTGAAACTAACCTCAAAACAACGAGGGCCTGACATAACCATCAGCTCGGGCTGAAGTGCCTTGACGGTCTGTGGGGTTTCGACTTTGTTGAAAGATGGATCTTCGAAGACCAGTGGCTTAAAGAGATTAACAATGAGTGAATCAACATCGTGATCAGATGATGAAGTGAAGAGATCACGACAACCAAGATCATAAAATTCACGATGTTGATCGGCATCCTCATGGTTGGATGAATCACGCAGAGAGTTAGATGAAAAATGAACAAACTCATCCTCTGTGTTTCCAGAAAAGACAGATGAAGGATTGAGTGGATTTTCAAGGAGTAACTTATCTTCTCTGTTGTCGAATGATGGAATAACATTTGATGAGTCTTGCGAGTGATAAAAAATGGGTGCATCCGTGGATGAAGATACACATGCAAAATCATGGATGGCAGGTTCACCAAAGAGTTTAGGAAAAAACGGAGGGGATTCGGAGATAAGGGAGTCATCCTTCACCGAGTGTTGATGTTCAAGCTCCCACTGATACTCTTCATGAATGAAAGCACATGTTGGTTGTGCAACACCGACTCTGTCAGTGGGTTGTTCCTCATTCACAACAAGTGAAGAGTCTGGAATGGACGAACACAAGACAACATCACTCGGAGGAACACTTGAGTGTGAAGACGGAGGTCAAAGAAAAGAATGCATATGAGAACTCGAAGGACTCACAACCAAATCTGTGTGAAAATCAAGTGGAGTAATGTTGTGAGAGTGTGAAGGATGAACAAGTGTGTGAGCATGATCCTCAACATCACTAGGTAGTGGTGGAGATGCTAAATGAGAGGGAGGCAAATAGTTAGTTGAGACAATGCCCACTCCCACATGAGATTGCATAGTTCCATCAATGAAGAATGTTGAGCGAGGCTTGATATCAAGCTTCCTCTTGGGATGAGAAGATTTCTTAAGGAAATACTCGAACCAGTCCCAAAGATAAGAAAATTTCATCTAGCTCTTCGGAGCTTGAAACTGCAAGTCACAGAAGTGCTGCCAAAAATAAATAACGGATTCATGCGGAGCCCTCCGTTGCTGTAACATTTTCTAGTCAAGATAGTTTGGATCAAAATGATAGAATGTGTCTTCGATGAGATCACAAGAATGCTCAAACGATTGCATGGTGTCAGTCGATAGGCTGAGCACCCAACGAAATGGAGATCCGCGAAGTGTGTATGCAAGCAGCAAACTGACTTGTTCGTCAGAAACTTCATCTTCCTCATAAATCATGAAAAGAAAGTTATATAAGTGCTCAAGCCAGACCACTTTGCCTTCACCATCATATGCGTGAGTGGACGAGAGATCGAAAAGCTTCCACGAGATGGAGACATCTTCACGATTCGAAAAACACCTCAGGAGAAGAAGAGTGCAATAATCCATGAAAGATATGAAAAGGTTCAAAACTGGATGAGAGGACACAACTTGTCATCAGGCCCTCCTTCTAGTGCTAGAAATGTTGACGGTGCTGGACCCGCCAACATGTCAAAGGGATCTCCCTGGTAAGAAGTCCCAATTAGACCTCAGACCATTTGGTGTAGGAGTCCTAGTAGTGGGTCGTAAGGTAATGCCTTGAATGCGACGTCGCACAAAGGCAAGTAAGATAACTGTGTTAGTAGCAAGGGCGTGACTGATGCAGTGAGTCAAGGAAGGTGTATGAGAGGTTCTAACACTTCGAAGGGAAAAGGAGGTGAAGGTGAGTTCCAGGTTGAAAGGGATCAATCCCAACTCAGCTAGGAACACACAACACAAAGGACATTCACAGCTTCCGGTGGAGCAGTCCACTCGGATGCGGTAGTCACATCCTACAAGGTAAGATAACACGTACATCACTCACAGATCAGTCCGAGATGAGTGCGATGGTTGTTACAACAAGGTTCATGTGAAAGGTCTGTCTAGTGTCCGGCCAAGCAGTCGACACAGACGGTGACAACAGTAACAACATATCAACACATTAACAACAAGATTCATATAATTGCATGTGAATTAGTTCATACAAAAGTACGTAATTTAAACAACATATATCATTAAGGCATCTCGAGCAGTCCAGCTACAATAACAACATATGCATGAAAATGTGTTGGCTCTTATTATATAAAGAAGTATAAGTCACAATCATACAATACATCCATGTAAACCTGCTAGCCCCAACAGTGGAATGTTACAGCCACATCCGCTTGCTCCTCCAAAGAGATGTACTAGCTCCGTGTTGTGGAGAATCCAAGGTGCATTACAATACTGTCCAAGCATTCTTCAAAGATAGTCTTAGAAGAAGCTGGGCTGACCAAAAGCTTGTACAATGAGTTATGAGGGACTATTTATAGAAAAGGGTGGGGTGACCCTTGACATTCCCCTTTGTGACAGTTCAACTACCCTCATGACTCTTCACCTACTCTATGACTGTTACATCCAACCATTGACACTTGAATTACACTTGACATGACTCAACATTACAATGCACATGTACTCATGTGAGACAACATGGCTTGAGCAAGCCTTGCAAGACATCACTGACACTTGGTTCGCTGTGATGAGACCAACTCTTTGACATGCTTGTGATGGTGAAGGTGGTGAGTTGATGCCAAGCTTGGTCATTCGTGGTGGTGAGTCTGCACCTCATTGTGACATCTTGCTGAAGCGAACTCTTGCCTCCATTGCAACCGGTGCATTGGTTCGACCCCTTCATCCAACTCATCTGCTAACATGCGCATGGTCTTCTTGGGTGTGGTTGAACTGACAACACACTGATGCATAGTGTCCATGCTGATCTTCAAGTGTGTGCTGGTGGTCATGCGCATCAACTTGCCAAAGTACATGTTCAGCCCTAGTTGGACTTGCTTCTTGTCTTCGCCTTGGTGAGTGTGTTGAATGGGTTGGATTGCATGCATGCACACACAATGACATGCATGTTGCTGAATCCTTTTACATGCGATCACCAACACTGCTCACCATGTCTGCTTCGTGTTAGCTACTGGGATGGATCTTTAACTTGTAGGGGTGCAGTTTCATTCGTGAGGGCATGATGCGACCACTGTTGTTCTTGATCCTGCTGCAAATCATTCATCTATCTGTGCAGCTTCATGTTCTTCCTTGAGTTGCTTCTTCATCACATGAAATTCCTTCTTTGTTCCATCTTCTACCTTCACGCGATCTTCATGTCGCGCTGTCATTTCATAGTTGGAGTCTCCAAAGTTTCTTTCATCATCAATGGACCTGCTTGAGGTTGAAACCTTGTTCTTCCTCCGAGTTGTCAACAACCTTCCTCTTGCATTAGTTGCATTTGGTATGTTGTCTTCAACTACTGTTCATGATGCTAGTCGTTGTGATGCTGCTGTTGTTATATCTAGATGTCCTTGTCTATGAACAACGCGATGCCTTCGTGGGTAGGGAAGTCCATAGACACTTGATCGACTACATCCCCAAGTGTGCTCTGAATGGTGTCTTCATCTCTGCTATCCTGGAAACCATTGTACCTATACTACTGAGAGGCAAATGAACACTTGCGATACCTGGAGACATGGAAACACTCATGGCAAGCAACTTGTAACTCGAAAACCAAAATGAACATGAGAACTGACTTGCAACATACCTCGATGAATGATCGTGAAGGTTGCGCAATTTCGGCCGGGAGGTCGGGAGACCGACTGCCAAGACTGCACAAGGCACAGTCTTGGTTGCTGGGAGACTGATTGACTGCTGGAACTATGGAATGCATAGTCTAGTCTGGTTGTTGACTCCTAGGATTGCACAATGCGCAATTCCAGCTCGGAAGGACTGCTAGTCCAGGGACAAATTTGTGTAATTTCTTGAGCTAAGCAGCCACTGTCCTCCAGAAATGCACAAAACAGTCCCGGAGGATAGTGCTGGGCAGGAATGTGAAAATCTAGAGAGGAAGGTGAGCCTTCCTTCCCCAGATTGTGCAATGCAGCCTTTGTGAAGGCAGAGTCCGGGCCAAGGTTGTCCTGACTCGCCAACGGGCAACTGAAAGCAACTAAGACAGTAAATGCATGGCGACACTAAGTGATAGCAGAAGTGATTGACAATGCATGCCAAACATGAACGAAATATTCAACAAATAGATCAACATGCATGTGGGTGAGCCAGTGCGCCAGTTGAGCGAACGTCCATGCAAAACAATTTCATGCATGCGGCAACAGTGAGATAGAAACGAAAACCAAAATAGATCTAGGACAAGCTAGTGTATATGTAAACGACAACAAGCATTCAAATAAATCAAGCAAACAATACTCGTACAAGCGAAAACAAAAAAAGTGATAGAAATGCGGCACAAGGCGTGGGAAGTGGGCTTACCCCAAAAAATTTGAGTTGAATGTGCCGACTACTCCTAGATGTGATGTGGGATGTCAGAGTTGCAAGGTTGATGTGAGGAATGAGCTCTGCAATGTCCAGTTGACGAGTTTTGATAACATCGAGGTTGTGACGTGCATGCCAAGAATCTAGGGGAAGCGACACTTGGTGGGAAGTTTCGGAATTTCTCCTTGCATGTAACCTCCAACTGCTAAACACAGATCCTTGAAACAAGGGATGCCTTTGCATGCTTCCTTGGGAGAAGCAACCCATGCATGCCAGTCTATTTTGCTCAGTCTCGGAGGGAGCCAATCAACTCAACTACACATGCAAGAGACTGCTCGCCTGCTGGAGAAAAATGCACATTTCTAGTTGGGAGCTGGGCTGCCCGCCCATGAGATTTGCGCAATTCCTGGGTAGAGCAGCTGACTGCTGCCTAGATTTTTGCAAATCCTGGGCTGAATCTCCTGCTGCTAGGAAAATTTGCGCAAATCTTGTTGGGAGGGTTGGTTGGCAGGATTGCGCAATCTTGGAACCCAACAGGCTGTTAGAGAGGATTGCGCAATTCTTGGAGGGAAGGTTGGTTGTCCTCTAGGAATGCACAATTTTCAAGGGGAAGCTACTCATCCTGTAGCTGGAACAAGTCCAGGTGAGCAGCCTGTGAGGCAAATGGATCAACTGTGATTGATAGGCTGCCTTTGTGCGAGGAAAATAATGAAGCTTGAGTACTTGACGAAGTAAGACAAAGTGTTGTGTAAGGTTGGTAGGGAGGCTCCAAAACAGTCTAAGGAAAAATTTTGGAGGGTGGTTGTAACTGCTATAACACTTGGCGACACACTGGTAGAACTCCAGCTCTCTACATTGACCTTGTTCGTGAAGAGAAAGTCTAACACCTCTGGAAGCATTGTTCAGTTCTTAGCTCATCTTGGTTTCACACTAACTTGATTGTAAGATGTAACATCTTCCAAGCCCTTGGTCGATTGACACACATTCCAAGCAAAGGCAACACAATTGTTTCAATTGGGGTTGAGGGGTATATAGGTGCACAAGCAGTATAGTCGTCAGAGTCTTAGTTTCATCTCTGGTGTTGCTCCACTGCCAACAGGCTTGGATAGTACCCCAGTGGAGTCACATAGGAACACAAGAATGGCTCCACTGCCAGCGAGCCTGATCAGTACCCTGCGGAGTTACTTGCATTAGCTCTCTGTGCAGGAAGCCTTTCTCTTCTTTCGCTTTATTTATTCTTCAATTTTCATTTTGTGATTTTTCTTTTTTTTTTTCATTTTCACTGTGCATAGCACTTATTCATTTCAGAGGCGGAAGAGGGATCCCGAATTATTGAGAGAAGAGGAGGTTGTTCCAGCAGAGAAGTAGTTTATTGTATCTCTGACATGCCTGTTAAGGTTTTCCACCTCATCTTACTCTACTTGACTGAGCTAACAAGGGTTAATCCAAAAACAAACGACTAGAGAAGGTGACACTAGTTAGTGCGCAAGAATTGTGTTTTCACCAAGGTTCACTTCGAACAATATGTGTTTTCCTTCGACATATCATGGACTAAAAGTAACAAACTCATCATATAGAGGCAAGATGATAGATAACCAAGTAGTAATAGTTGGAAGAGCCCTCTTGTACTTTACCCCTCTTGTTTCAAGAGTTATACATGGTTTCATGCAAAACTATAAGAAGCGAACTGAAAAACATCAAAGCAAAGAAAAAGCAGAAGCGAAAGTGAAAGCAAAGCACGTAAGCAAACAATGCAAGCAACCAACTGAAAGCAAACACTACTCCTAATCCTACATTAACAGTGCATGGGCCTGATCATGTGAAGTGATACTTCCAATGCAGCCACCGGTGCATTGGTAGACCCATGTTGGTGAAGGCTTGGTCCGTGAGCAACCCAGTTGTGCAAACCAACAAGAAAGAAATATATAACAATGAAGACAACCACACTTCATTTTTCAAAGTGCCCACGGGACATGAGTGAGTGCATGTGCATGACGGACAACCTATGGACATATCATGGTGCTGTGTGACACTATGTGAAACTTTAAAGCATAAGCACACTCTTGACTGTGACATGCAAGAAAACAAAAGAATCAAAGATAACTTGCATCACAAACAATTGCTTGCAATGTAAGACTCCTCTAATGCATGAACAATGGGATCGTGTAGTTCGAGTGGAGGAAGTAACATCTGAGTGTTGTATTGATCTTGAGTGCATACAAATGAGTGATGAGGAGCCTTGAGTGTTTGAACAATTTCCTGAATGGAAGCAAAACCAACCTCAAGACAACAAGGGCCTAACATAACCATCAGCTCGAGCTGAAGTGCCTCAACGGTTTGTGGGGTTTCGACTTCGTTGAAAGATGGATCTTCGTAGACTAGTGGCTTAGACGGATTAACAATGAGTGAATCAACATCGTGATCAGATGATCAAGTGAAGAGATCACAAGAACCAATATTAGAAAATTTAGGATGTTGATCAACATCCTCATGGTTGGATGAATCACACAGAGGGGTAGATGAAAAGTGAACAAACTCATCCTCTGTGTTTCTGGAAAAGACAAATGAAGGATCAAGTGGATTTTCAACGAGTAACTTATCCTCTTCGTTGTCGAATGATGGACTAACATCCAATGAGTCCTGTGAGTGATCAACAATGGGTGCATCTGTGGATGAAGATACACATGAAAAATCATGGATGGCAGGTTCACCAAAGAGGTTAGGAAAAAACGGAGGGAACTCGGACATAAGGGAGTCATGCTTCGCCGAGTGTTGATGTTCAAGCTCCCACTCATGCTCTTCATGAATTCTAGTGCATGTTGGTTGTGCAACACCAACTTCGTCAGTGGGTTGTTCCTTGTTCACAACAAGTGAAGAGTCTGGAATGGATGAACACAAGACAACGTCATCCGGAGGAACACTTGAGTGCGAAGACGAAGGTGGAAGAAAAGAATGCATATGAGAAATCGAAGGACTCATAACCAAATCTGCACGAAAATCGAGTGGAGTGATGCTGGGAGAGTGTGAAGGATGAACAAGTGTGTGAGCATGATCCTCAACATCACTGGGCAGTGGTGGAGCTACTGAATGAGAGGGAGGCGGACAATCAGTTAAGACAGTGCCCGATCCCACGTGAGATTGCCTAGTTCCATCAACGAAGAATGTTGAGCGAGGCTTGATATCAAGCTTCCTCTTGGGATGGGCATATTTCTTAAGGCAATACTCAAACTGGTCCCAAAGATAAACAAATTTCATCTGGCTCTTCAGAGCTTGAAACTGCAAGTCACGGAAGCGCTGCCAAAAATAAATAACGGATTCATGCGGAGCCCTCCGTTGTTGTAACAGTTTCCAGTCAAGATAGTTTGGATCAAAATGATAGAATGTGTCTTCAATGAGATCACAAAAGTGCTCAAATGAGTGCACGGTGTCAGTCGGTAGGCTGAGCACCCAACGAAATGGAGATTCGCGAAGTGTGTATGCAAGCAACAAACTGACTTGTTCGTCAGAAAACTCATCTTCCTCATAAATCATGAAAAGAAAGTTATATAAGTGCTCAAGCCAGACCACTTCGCCTTCACCATCATACACGTGAGTGGACGAGAGATCGAAAAGCTTCCCCGAGATGGAGACATCTTCACGATTCGAAAAACACCTCGGGGGAAGAAGAGTGCAAGAATCCATGAAAGATATGAAAAGGTTCAAAACTGGATGAGAGGACACAACTTGTCATCAAGCCCTCCTTCTAGTGCTAGAAATGTTGATGGTGCTGGACTCGCCAACATGTCAAGGGGATCTCCCCGGTAAGAAGTCCCAATTAGACCTTAGATTGTTTGGTGTAGGAGTCCTAGCAGTGGGTCATAAGGTAATGCCTTGATCGCAACGTTGCATAAAGGAAAGTAAGATAATTATGTCATTATCAAGGGCGTGACTGATGCAGTGAGTCAAGGAAGGTGTATGAGAGGTTCTAACACTTCGAAGGGGAAAGGAGGTGAAGGTGAGTTCCAGGTTGAAAGGGATCAGTCCCAACTCGGTTAGGAACACACAACACAAAGGACATGCACAGCTTCCGGTGGAGCAGTCCACTTGGATGTGGTGGTCACATCATACAAGGTAAGATAACACATACAACACTCACGGATCAGTCCGAGACGAGTGCGACGGTTGTTACAACAAGGTTCATGTGAAAGGTCTTTCTGGTGTCCGACTGAGCAGTTGACATAAACGGTGACAACATTAACAACATATCAACACATTAACAACAAGATTCATATAATTGCATGTGAATCAGTTCATACACAAGTACGTAAGTTAAACAACATATATCATTAAGGCAACCGGAGCAGTCCAACTACAATAAAAATATATGCATGAAAATGTGTTGGCTCTTATTATATAAAGAAGTGTAATTCACAATCATACAATACATCCATGTAAACTTGCTAGCCCCAACAATGGAACATTACAACCACATCCAGCTGCTCCTCCAAAGAGATGTACTAGCTCCGTGCAGTGGAGAAGCCAAGGCACATTACAATACTGTCCAAGCCTTGTTCAAGATAGTCTTAAAAGAAGCCGGGCTGACCAAAAGCCTGTGTAATGAGTTATGAGGGACTATTTATAATGAAGAGTGGGGTGACCCTTGACATTTCCCTTTGTGACAATTCAACTACCCTCATGAATCTTCACCTACTTTATGGCTGTTACATCCAATCATTGACACTTGACATGACTCAACATTACAATGCACATGTACTCATGTGAGACAACATGGTTTGAACAAGCCTTGCAAGACATCACTGACACTTGGTCTGTTGTGATGAGACCAACTCTTTGACATGCTTGTGATGGTGAAGGTGGTGAGATGATGCCAAGCTTGGTCATTCGTGGTGGTGTGTATGCACCTCATGGTGACATCTTGCTGAAGCGAACTCTTGCCTCCGCTGCAATCGATGCATTAGTTCGGCTCCTTAATCCAACTCATTTGCTAACATGCACATGGTCTTCTTGGGTGCAGATGAACCGGAAACACACTGATGCATAGTGTCCATAATGATCTTCAAGTGTGTACTGGTGATCATGTGCATCGACTTGCCGAAGTACATGTTCAACCCTAGTTGGACTTGCTTCTTATCTTTGCCTTGGTGAGTGTGTTGAATGGGTTGGATTGCATGTGTGCACACAATGCCATGCATGCTGCTGAATCTCTTGCATGCGATCACTAACACTGCTCACCATGTCTACTTCATGTTAGCTGCTAGGATGGATCTTTAACTTGTATGAGAGAAATTTCATCCATGAGTGCATGATGCGCCCACTGCTGTTCCTGATCCTGTTACAACTCATTCGTCTATCTGTGTAACTTCATGTTCTTCCTTGTGTTTCTGAATCAGCACATGCAACTCCTTCTTTGTTCCATCTTCTGCCTTCGCGTGATCTTCATGTTGCGTTGTTACTTCATAGCCGGAGTCTCCAAAGTTGCTTTCATCATCAACGGACCTCCTTGAGCTTGCAACCTTGTTCCGCCTCCGAGTTGTCAACAACCTTCCTCTTGCATTAGTTGCATTTGGTATGCTGTCTTTAGTTGTTGTTCATGATGCTGCTCACTGTGATGCTGTTGTTGTCATATCTTAATGTCCTTGTCTACGAACAACTTGATGTCTTCGTGGGTAGGCAAGTCCATAGATAGTTGATCGACTATATCCACAAGTGTGCTTTGAATGGTGTCTTCGTCTCTGCTCTCCTAGAAACCATTGTATGTGTACTGCTGAGAGGCAGATGAACACCTGCGATACCTAGAGACATGGCAACACTCATGGTAAGAAATCTGTCATTCGAAAACCAAAATGAACATGAGAATTGACTTGCAACATACCTGAGTGAATGATCATGAAGGTTGCGCAATTTCATCCGGGAGGTTGGGAGATCGACTGCCAAGACTACACAAGGCATAGTCTGGGCTGGGAGACTGACTGACTGCTGGAACTGTGTAATTCACAGTCCAGTCTGGCTTTTGATTGCTGGGATTATGCAATGCGCAATTCGAGATGGGATGCTAGCCCAGGGACATATTTGTGGAATTTCTTGGGCCAAGGAGCCATTGTCCTCTAGAAATGCACAAAATAGTCCTAGAGGCTAGTGCTGGGCAAGAATGTGCAAATCTGGAGAGGAAGGTGAGCCTTCCTTCCCCAGATTTCGCAATTCAGCCTTGGTGAAGGCAGAGTCTGGGCCAAGGTTGGCCTGACTCGCCGACGGGCAACTGAAAGCAACTAAGATAGTAAATGCATGGAGACACTAAGTGATAGCAGAAGTGATTGACAGTGCATGCAAAACATGAATGAAAGATTCAACAAACATATCAACATGCATGTGGGTGAGGCAGTTTGCCGGTTGGGCAAACGTTCATGCAAAACAATTTCATGCATGCGACAACATTGAGATGGCAATGAAAACTGAAACAGATCTAGGAAAATATAGTATATATGTAAACGACAACAAGCATTCAAAGAAATCAAGCAAACAATACTCCCACAAGCAAAAACACAAAAAGCGACATAAATGTGACACAAGGCGTGGGAAGTGGGCTTACCCCAAAACAGCTGAGCTGAATGTGCCAAATGTTCCTAGATGTGATGTGGAATGTCAGAGTGACAAGGTTGATGTGAGGAATGAGATTTTCAGTGTCCGATTGATGAGTTTTGATAACATCAAGGTTGTGATGCCCATGTCACGAATCTAAGGGAAGCGACACTTGGTGGAAGGTTTCGGAATTGCTTCTTGCATGTAACCTCCAACTGCTAAACATAGATCCTTGACCCAAGGGATGCATTTGCATGCTGCCTTGGGAGAAGTAGCCTATGCATGCACGTCTATTTTGCTCAGTCCTGGAGGGATTCGGTCAACTCAGCTGCACATGCAAGAGACTACTCGAGTGTTGGAGAAAAATGCACATTTCTGGCTGGGAGCTGGGTTGGATGCCCAGGAGATTTGCACAATTCCTGGGCAAAGCAGCTGACTACTACCCAGATTGCAAAAATCCCAGGCTAAACAGCCTGCTGCTGGGAAAATTTTTACAAATCCTTCTAGGAGGGTTGGCTGGCAGGATTGCGCAATCCTGGAGCCCAACAGGCTATCAGAGAGAATTGTGCAATTCTTGGAGGGAAGGCTGGTTGCCCTCTAGGAATGCACAATTTTCAAGGGGAAGCTACTCAGCCTACAGCTAGACCAAGTCGGGGTGAGTAGCCTGTGAGGGGAATGGATCAACTGTGATCGATAGGCTGCCTTTGGGCGAGGAAAACACTGAAGCTTGAGTACTTGATGAAGCAAGATAAAGTGTTGTGTAAGGTTGGTAGGGAGGCTCCAAAATAGGTTGAGGGAAAATTTTGGAGGGTGGTTGTAGCCGCTACAACAAGTCTTGAAAAAGGCTAATGCACATATAGAATGATATACGTTCATAGTTTAAACTTCAATGCACCATTCAAAAGTATAATTCCAACACACCATTGACCGTAATAAGGAACACTACCACTATCATAAAAAACTTCATCGCATATAACAATGCATTGAACAAAACTCACATTGCATCCTCAGGCGCAACCTTCCAACCACTGCACCAAACGTAGACTTGACTCCATCGTGCCATCAACCTCCCACCTAGCATGCCATCAACGTACCAAAGTTATCATAACACCAGTCACGGGCTTCGAGAGTTTATGCCTCTCTCACCTCACCATACATATGACACGGATCAAAGTCTTCAATGCTTAAGTACCTTAGGTTCATGTAACTAGTTTGAAAGCTCTCATATCCCAACAACCACACCATCATACCCAACGCCCATCAAAACACATTTACTTCCCAACATATATCAGATCTCCAATGCAATATTTACAAATTTCATTCATCAACGCACAAATTTCAATTAAATCCACAATCTTATGTTGGGTTCACCAACAGAAAGTCTGAAGGTCCGCAATTCGATCTTGCATGGAGGCACCAACAACACCAAGAGTTTCAACTCGAATAATTTATGAGAAGAAAAACTAAAATGCAAAGGCAAATAGGAAAATGACAAGAAATGCAGGAGTTACAGGAGCAGGAGGAAGCTAAAAGAAGGGTTGGCTCTGATACCATGTCAGGCCATGTTGAAGAATCTAGGACATTGACTTCATGAGATTATTCTTAACATGATAATTATTATTTTTTAGCTTATTAGCATATTCTTTAACGTTAGTGTGTCTTCTTTAGCTCATTAAATAGCTATCATAACAAAGAGACAAGAACACAAGATGTTGGCTCCAAGCCAGGGCAAAACCTCTCCTCTTAAGAGTAAAACCTTGAATCTCTTCTTATAGATGTTTAGATGATGAATACCAAGACCTTGACAAAATAGACACAAGATTACCTCCAAGATGTTTGTCACTATCCTCTGCTCTGTTTGGTCCACAATTCATTGTACTCCTTCTCCTTATGTCTTTGTTGTCCAGTCATTGTTTTCGATTCCTTCTTTTCTCGACTACCATAGTTCTTCATTTACGTTGTTGTCTTGAGACAATCCTTCATGCTCTTTGCTGGTTATGACACTGATAAGACATGCCACCACCGAGATTTGAACGTTGTCGTTGTATATATCTTATATGGTCCACCACCAAAAGTAGAACGTTGTCATTGTATATATCTTATACAACCCACCACCGAAAGCAGAACGTTATTGTTGTATATATCTTATACAATCCACCACCGAAAGCAGAATGTAGACAATGTGTATATATACACAATCCTTTGATGAATTTTGAGATCTATCAAAACGTATAGATACAAATTTCCGAGACCTTTACATGATATATGTATAGTAGGCAGACTTCCTGAGATATTACCCGAGCTTACTATGTATGTGTATATTTTCTTCACTAGTTGTATGAAGAATGATCTGAAGACTTGTTTCATTTGACTCAACATCACTCCTTATATATATGGGTCAACGAGGGTGCATTGAGCCGACGCGAGTGCCTTAAAACTAGGTATACATATCATCAAGGATATCACTATCCTTTCATAGAGCTGACTTAAACGAGGATAGTGACACTGTTCTTGGAGCGTAAACCTTTGGCCTTGTGACTTTTATAATACTTATAATGAAACATAAAATCCTAAATAAATCAAGAAGAAGTCTTTGACCTATGGTAAACACATCTTGCTCATGAAACCCATGATGCAAGGAATAATAATTTGTTTTTCTTCTTTTACATAACATTATAATTACAAGTCATAATGAAAACCGAACCTAGTTACATTTTCTTCAACACTCCCTCTTAACTAGGGAGGTATTCATTAAATGGTACAAGGCTATTCAATACTAAAGAGATCTCATAAATAGAGTCGGACTAGTAATCCATCTGTATAACATCATTGTAACCAACATTGCCACATAGCAAGGCCTTGACTAACAGCTCTATCTCTTCATAGATCAGAGCACAACGTTGGCAAGACCAATGATTTATAGACACCTTTATCATTGTCTCTCAAGGTACATACCCACCCATGTGTTCACTAAGTATGAACTTCTAGGCTATTCTTGTCTTGTATACATGCTCTTGAGTATGTCCTCAGTGAAATAGATCCTATTGTATTTGATCATGTTTTTCAAGATAAAAGTATTGATTTGCAACCATACGACATGACATAATAAAACTTAAATTCAAGTATACATATATCATTTTACCTTTAGGTTGTCCAGGCTTCATTCAACAACTTCCTTGATTGAAAATAATTTTAACTCCTTGAACTGCTCTTACGTCATCATATTCATGAACTCCCCAAGTTGGATTATCTCTTGAAACACTTGCTTCATCCTGGGTCAATGAATATTCTAGTGAAGATTCCATCAGAGAATCTTGAGGATCTTAAAGATCCCTATTCAACAAATGTTTCCCTTTTGCATGATGAGCCTTCTTCAAATGTTTGAGTTCTGCAAAGTTGTAATCTACAACTTGCCTTCTTTCATAGAAACCCTAAGTTGTTGAGGTATCTAACTTATCCTTCACGAGATCTTGTTTCTAATACTTCCATGATGTTACACCACATCCTATAATATATTGTAGTCACATTCTATGTAGGATCTAGGAGCCCAAAAAGAGACTTATAGAGAGACTAATTCAATGAATTCTACTCCCTCTTACCATGGGCTTTCATCCTATCCGGTGACATGAATTTTCACATAATGTTCATAGTTTCTCTACCAAATTTCCTAATGTCTACCTTTATGAATTCAAAGGAGACCTTGTTCAATGACTTCACTCATCTATGAGGACCATAACTATCATCCTTATTTCATGAGGATTATGGCTATCCTCTAGCATTTCCATTACCTTGCAAACCGAAGTCATTAAACCAAAAATTGATTAAACATGAGAGATACTTACTTGGCATGTGAAGAGGAGATCTTCAACTTGATGCTTCCTTTGCTTGAGCTGCTAATCATGAACTATATCCTTTTACCAAAACTTCTTTGGAGACCTTCTAGCATCATAAAATTTGTGATCTTGTCATCATTGGAACTACTTTGTGATCTTGAGATCATATTGAATTCTAATCCATCTCCATGGTATTTTTGACTCCTATATTTGACATGCTAGTGATATGAGACAATGATGTCCATGATTGATGTTCATTCAAATTGTGCACTGTGTTGTGAGCCCGAACTTATCACTGAATTCATCACTATGTTTGGATTGAAATATGTATTGGAGACCTTCCTTTTGATTTATCAAGATCATGGTTGTCTCTTCATAGATTTTACTAAGATCATAAATTATGCACCTTGACCAAGAATGTAAGTTGCGTTTATCATGATTGCCAAAAATCTTTACTGAGGATGTGACTGTGATAACCAAACCTGCCTTCTTTTCCTGAGTTTCTGAGCACCAACAATACTTTGTTTGCCTGAGATTATAATTTATGTCGAGACATAAATGTCTCCTTGTATCGAGGACTTGTATGGAATTACTCAAACGATTGCATTTTACTCGAGATCCTTATTAACTAAGCATCATAAGTAGAACTGGGATCACCATGTTCTTTCCATTGAAACTGAGTGGTGCTATAGGATCTTTGAGATCATCATTCTTATGCCAAGAGATTACCGAGATAGAGATGTGTTGAGGATTGCGATTATGAGACAATTATTGTATTGATTCCAAGACAGTACATAAATCATAAGAGTGTCGGGACATGGTATTCTCCTCTTTTACCGAAACAGAGTATCCACCAAGTTCATATACTAAGGTATTATACTTTGCTGTGCTCATCAAGATTGATGAGGAGTTCGAACATGTCACTATTCTGTGTCACCGAGAGCCTGTACCATATGATTAGAGTGATCCAAAGTTCTGTTTGTAGATTTCTTGTTGTAGACTTGTTCTTTCAATGTCTCTTTTTTTCCCTTCCTTAGACTGTAACCATACCTTTGGTACCATGTTGAAGAATCTAGGGCATTGATTTCATAGGATTATTCTTAGCATGATAACTATTAATTTTTAGTTTATTAGCATATTCTTTGATGTTATTGTTTCTTCTTTATCTCATTAAATAGCTATATCAACAAAGAGACAAGAACACAATATGTTGGCTCCAAGCCAGGGAAAAACCTCTCCTCCTGAGAGTAAAACCCTTGAATCTCTTCTTATAGATGTTTAGATGATGAATACCAAGAACTTGACCAAATAAACAAAATATTACCTCCAAGATGTTTGTCAATATCCTCTGCTCTATTTGGTCCACAATTCACTATACTCCTTCTCCTTATGTCTTCGCTGTCTAGTCACTGTTTTCGATTCCTTCTTTTCTCGGTTGCCACAGTTCTTCGTTTATGTTGTTGTCCTAAGACAATACTTCATGCTATTTTTTGGTTATGACACTCATAAGACATGCCACCATCGAGAGTTGAATGTTGTCGTTGTATATATCTGATATGGTCCACCACTGAAAGCAGAAAGTTGTGTTGTATATATCTGAGATAATCCACCACCGAAAGTAAAACATTGTCGTTGTATATATCTTATACTGTCCACAACCGAAAACATAATGTAGAAACTGTGTATATATACACAGTCCTTTGATGACTTCCGAGAGTTATCACAGCGTATAGATACAGACTTTTTAGACCTTTACATGATATATGTATAGTAGGCAAACATCTTGAGATATTTCCCGAGCTTACTATGTATGTGTATCTTTTCTTCACTGACTGCATGAAGAAATGATCCGAAGACTTGTTTCATTTGAATCAACGTCACTCCTTATATATATGGGTCAATGATGGTGTCTTGAGCCGACATGAGTGCGTTAAAGTTGGGCCGATATATCATCAAGGATATCATTGTCTTTTTGTAGAGCCGAATTGAACGAGGATAGTGACACCGTTCTCGGAGCATAAACCTTTGACCTTATGACTTTTATAATACTTATAATGAAACATAAAATCCTAAAGACATCAAGAAGAAGTCTTTGACCTATGGTAAACACATCTTGCTCATGAAACCCATGATGCAGGGAATAATAATTTGTTTTTCTTCTTTTGCATAACATTATAATTACAAGTCATAATGAATACCGAACCTAGTTGCATTTTCTTCAACAGGCCAAGAGTAACTCCAAATGGATTTGTTGCAATTGCATTAAGACATAATATGAATATATACAAGGAGAGGGAGACTAATCGGTTTCATCTCCCAATGTGTCTTCATCTTCCAACTTCTTTTATTTTTTCTATTTACAATATGTACATGGATTTCCTAATCCCAAAGATTAGGTGTCAACAATGTCTTTGATCAAGTTTTTTATGAATGGCTTTGTCTTGATATCATTTATCAATCTGGAAAGCCTCACTGATTTTTGGGCAGTGGTTTGGAGGCTAACCTAGAATTTAGGCTCAGAATCTGGGATCGCATGCTCTAAATTGGACATTTTAGGTTGAAATCGCATGGATGTAGGCTTGTGCATGCGATTAGATCAAACAGAAGGTTAACATTAGAATCTTGTAAAAAAATGTAATTCCTTTTTGAGATACGATGCAAATAATACCATCGAGTCGTCCCTACATGTCACGTAGTGACATAACAAAAGGGGGCATTTAAAATATGGTGCATGGTTTATGGTATAACATATGAGAGAAGTTACATATGTGAGTTGGGAGGAGAGGACATGGAAGAGGGGGGCACATGCAGAGTGGGACCCCATCTCCATTAACAACTCTAAACAAAACATACATGCTCCCTCATGTTTATAGATAAAACCTAGTTTAAATTTGAAACCATGCCTTATATAATATGAAAGCTTCCTCATGTAATGATCAGGAGCTCAAAATTTGCCAAAAGATCAAAGTGTCAAAATCTTGATAAGCTTAGCTTCAAATCAAAGAGCTCATCATTCTGAATCTAATGGTGTGAATGACACTCAAATCCAAGCTCGTATGCAGGAGTTAGAGCAAGTCAAAGTTCAGGTTTGACTTGGACACGTGGCAGGATTGGATGACATGGCAAAGGTCCCAACGAATGGGGAAGCGCCAAGTGGCAGGTTTCCATTGGGTCCCACATATCACATATTAGAGAAAAACAGAGGAGCGACTTAAGGAGAATCAACCCTAGGCAAGTGGCGATGCGATAATTACATATCACAATCGCACAAAGGGAAAGTGTTAAGAATCGGCCCCGACAGGATCCCAGTTGTGATTGCGATATCGCAAGATGGAGGAGGAATGAGAATTGGCCCTTGGCGAAGCCTGGTTGTGATGCGAAAAAATCACAATCGCAGATCGCAGCGAGAGCATGAAGTAACATCCTGGTTGCCGCTGATTGCGATTTGAGATGGGGGACTTTTAGACTCGATATTGTTATACGCTGTATTTTATAACCCCGACGAGTCCGCTGCTATTGCAGTGTATGGACTTTGATATCCGCTGAGGGAAAGTGCCGATTGCGATTGCGATGGGGTCCCTAGATGCGATATGTTATATGTTGTGTTTTATAATCCAGATGAGTATATGTATCACAGAGTGCCTGTTGTTTGGGCTTGGGACTATCCGCCGATGGTTGGATTTCACCGATTGCGACTTGTGACAGAGCTGCAGAACCATCGCCTTAACCGTCAGACTGACCACTTTGTATGTGACCACTCGACCTTAACTACGAGATAGGCTTGAAAGTTGGTGGGACCGCCAATTTCGGCGGAACTGCCAGATTTAACTCTAGATAATGAATTTAACTGGAAGTAAGCCAGATTTGGAGGAGAAAATTGTGGAAAGACTGACATAAGTCATAACTAAGGCAATTTTCGACCAAATGGGATGCAAAAAGAGGCTAGATAGCCATTTTTGGACATTTTGAACTGATTGGAACAGGTTTCAGGATCAAAGGAGCACTTCTAGATAGGATTTTTGCAAAGTGAAGCCTATGGGTGCTATGGTCAACTAGAGTGTTGATTCAGTTTATGGAGGAGTATGAAGATGGAGATGACCTTGCAGGGGTCTTTCAGCCTCCATGTGCTTTCTGCAGTAGCCATTACAATAGTGTTGTAGCTTTATTTCTTCTTTGCTCTATATGTGTATGGAGAAAGAGACTTGTTTAAGTACTTCAAGTGGATTGTAGTACTGTTTATGCTCTTGGAAGTTGGAGTATGGGGTCTTGATTTGAGATCCCTTAGCTTGTTGATTGTTTCATGACTAACTGTAGGTTGTCATGTGTTTAGAGTGAGAGTTCTTTGCAAAAGAATGTTTCCTTGAAGGGAAACTAGCCACTCTTTTTGTTAACACACTTATGTACTCTTTATTACTGAAGAATTTTGAGCATAATGAGAAGGGGTCATGCCTTTAGAGCTGATCCAAGGAGATATAACCCAAGATGGGTGAACTCCTTTATCAATGATTGGTGTATTACTGTTTGATGCATGCTTCCATTTAGTGTTTTGGTTTCATGTTTTAAGTTTTATTCATGAAACTAACTTAAGTAAACACACATAAAATTGATGTTTTTACTTGCTATTTTTGGAGTACAAACCTCAAGCACATTTTCATATTTTGAATGGGGAATTAGCACAACATTACTAATTTGCTCCATTTCATATCAGGTAATGCATACGTAAGGTCAACTTGGGTTTTCTACCTTGGGAGGATTGAAGAGTGCACAGTGTAAAATTTCTGGGAGCTGGGGAAGAAGATTCCCCTCCTTATTGCGTCGAGAGGCGCTCTCCAACCCAGTATGAGAGAGATGTTGTCACGTAATATTACATTTAAAATATTAAAATAATAATTTAAATTAACAAATTAAAAATAGTAATAACAAAAGAAATTAATGTCAGCCATAATTAAAATACTTCAATTTGCACCTTAATTTTACATAACTTTATATAGAAATATAAAATAACCAAAAGTAAAAAAATAATAATTTATCTTTTGTATGAAGAATAAATATAATTTCTTCACTACTTGATATGGAGATGAATAAAAAAAATTAATTTACTTTTTACTATGAGGAAGAAATGTAATTTCTTCAGTACTTAATATGAAGATGATAGGAAATAGTATTATTGATATTACATGATGTGTAATTCATTCTACATTCAATTTACATGTGACAATATTTTGTAAAATATTTCAATTTCTATCTTAAATAACATAATTTTATATCTATTTTATATAGAGAAAAATAAAGTGATCTAATTTAATTTTTTTCTTATATTTCCACTTTCTATAGCTGGGGAGGTGTAATTTATTTTATTTTTAACATGTAGTTGATATATAATATTTTAAAAATATCAATAACAAAAAAAAGTTTAATGTAGTTTATAAATAAAATATTTCAATACCAACATTAAGTAGGATTTTATCATAAAACATATATAGAGAGAAAAATTGAGAGAATTCTTATTATTAAATGTTTTCTAATTCAATATACATGAGATATTTGTAATTCTTTCAATGTTTAACATGGATTTGATATCTAATATTTAGAAAATAATAATAGTAAAAACAATTAAATGTAACGTGGTGAACTTAATTATAAATAATATATTTCAATGTGACCTCTATATATATATATATATATATATATCATGCTAATCTAGATCTACCAAGTTATGTCAGCCTATATTCATCTTAATTGGGGATCTATCAAAGTCAGAAAGATCAAATCTCTTTTCACTCTAAAAAAATGTAACATATTTCATCCATTTTAATACTTGATAATTCTAAAAATAAATATAGATGGGTTCTAATTTTTTCAAACCAGATTTAATATAACTCAAAACCATTTATTATAATAGAATCTATTAAAAAAATGAAAAGCCTCATTTATTATAATAAAATCTATTAAAAAAAGGAAAAACCTATAACCACTGAACCTGATAAGTTTTATATTTTAAACTTTGTAATATTATGTTAATAGTGCCTGGGAAGCTGTTAATGTTATCATTAAACCTCAAGTCTTCACAATGACCAAGTGTAATAATCTCTACGAGTCATAGCGAAATAAATACTCCCACAAATCACAAAGAAGACAAATCACAAAGAAGACGTATGAGCTGTTTACTGGTTGCGGGTGGGGCGGTTGGTTCTGGTAAATTTTACCAATTTGTAAATTTCAGATTTGTGTGAGCTTTCTTGTGTGCAGTTGCAAGTCAAATGGCATCTTATTTCGATACATCAAAGCCTTAACGACATGAGGGCGCTGATGAAGAAGGTGCCTTATTTGAAGTACTCTGACTGCCATTTTACAGCTAGCGCCTCTAAGCCGAAACCCAGTGGAAAACCAAAAAAGGAACTATTAAACCATGCTGGCATTGACAGGAAAGTCCAAGCACTCTGTGAACTAGGGCATTTGAAGGAAGCAGTAGACAATGCTATTCGCCACAAAGGCAATTCGTCTTATAGTGCGTATGCTTATATTTTGGATGAATGCATCAAGCTGAAAGAAATAGCAGAAGGAAAGAGACTGTATCATCACATGATGGAAATCGGGTTTCCTCCAGACGCTTTCTTGGGTGCGAAGCTTTTAATATTGTATACCAAATGCAGGTGTTTGGAGGATGCATGCCAATTGTTTGACAAAATGCCCGAACGAAACGTGGCCTCATGGAGCACCATGATTGCTGGATATGCACAAAACAGCGATGGAGAAAACGCTTTGGCACTTTTCCAAAAAATGCAACAGGCAGGTATAAAGCCCAACCAATTTCTTTTTCCAAGTGTATTGAGGGCTTGCGCCGGTTTAACAGCTATGGAACAGGGAAAACAGTTCCATGGTTACGTAATTAAAAGTGGGTTTCGGTATGATATGGTTGTAGGTAATTCAATCATTGATATGTATGTGAAATGCAGGAGTCTAAACTGCGCCCGTGATATGTTTGACGAAATGTCCGAACGAAATGTGGTTTCCTGGACTTCCATGATTGAAGGGAATGCTAAATGTGGCAACCTGGATGCTGCACGCCAATTGTTTGACAAAATGCCCGAGAAAAATGTAGTTTCGTGGACCGCGATCATGGCAGGATATGCACAGCTGGGATATGGGGAGGAAGCCTTGGGACTCTTCTACCAAATGAAGCAGTTGGGTGTGGAGCCTGATCAACTCACTTTTGCAAGCGTTTTGCAGGCTTGCGCATGCAGTGCATTGCTCAGTGAAGGTAAGCAGGTTCATGTGCATGTTATAAGAAGTGGGTTTGAGTGGCACTTTGTCTTGGCGACTGCCCTTGTTGATATGTATGCTAAATGTGGTAGAATTGAAGATTCGCATCGAATTTTTGATTCAATGTCAGCAAGAGACGTGGCCGCATGGAATGCAATGATTGCTGGATATGGTAAACATGGGTATGCCAGGAAAGCTCTCCAACTCTATGAACAAATGAGACAATCAGGCATAAGGCCGACCCGTATTAGTTTCACCAATGTGCTTTCTGCCTGCAGTCATGCCGGGCTAGTCGATGAAGGCTGTTACTATTTTAATTCCATGACTCAAGATTATAATATTATAGCAGAAGCCGAACAGTATGCTTGCATGGTTGACCTTCTTGGTCGAGCAGGACGTTTGGATGAGGCATTGACGTTCATCCAGAAAATGCCCATTGAGCCTACGGCTGATGTCTGGGGAGCTTTGCTTGCTTCCTGCAGAATCCACGGCAATATGTGCTTAGGCAAACTTGCAGCAGAATGGCTTTTCAAGTTAAGGCCAGATAGAGCTGGAACTTATGTGGCTCTGTCAAATATCTATTCTGCAGCTGGCAGATGGGATGAGGCTGCAAAGTTGAGAAGATTGATGAATGATAGGGGGGTTAAGAAGGAGCCGGGATACAGTTGGGTTCAAGTGAAGAACAGGGTGCATACATTCAGTGTGGGAGATACCTCTCACCCTCAAATCGAGCATATCTATGCAATGTTGGATAAGTTGGCTGGTCAGATGAAAACAGCAGGGCATGTGCCCAACACCAACTTTGCACTACATGATGTTGATGATGAACAAAAGGAACACATGCTCTACCACCACAGTGAGAAGCTGGCTATTGCATTTGCACTTATAAGCACACCTCCTGGTACATCCATCCAAATTGTCAAAAACCTTCGCATATGTGTTGACTGCCACACAGCTGCCAAGTTCATTTCGAAGATTGTTGGACGAGAAATTGTTATAAGGGATGCCAATCGGTTCCACCATTTTAAGGATGGGTTGTGTTCTTGTGGGGATTATTGGTGATTCTCAGCTAAAAAGTGACAAAAATTTCATTGTTAGCTTCTGTATAGTTGGCATTGGATTATCATATTTACAATTTTTGTCAGTGAGGAGATAGATTCTAGGTATTATCAATTTGATAAGGTCAGATAAACCCACTAGATGGTTATAAAAGCAAATACTTCATGAATCTCCGTGCCTCGGATAATACAACAGCAGAAAGCTATAGATAGAATGGATTCTGTGGGGTGTGGTGCTGACAATTGTGCGGTAAGCACGTATTAGTCTTTATTATTCCAGGCTTGCTGCATGTTATGACATATCTATTTTACTTCCTTTTCTATTTCAAACCACTATAAATGCTAGATCAGCTAAACTGAGGTCTAAGTCGTTAGGATTACCACACGGCCAGTTAGTAAAGGCATTCAACTTTTAAAGCACAGGTGCAAAGTTCAAATATTCTAGAGCCCTTCGCTATGTTAAAATGGATTACGGTGTAAATACAATGTTGGGGTTCATACCTCCCCATATATCAAACAATAGGGTTTACGTATCCAAGAAATTGCTATTTTCCTGAAATTCCGTCTTTGTAGTTGGGAAAATCATTAGTCAATTAAAAACATTGTTTGAATCCCCGGAATCTAGCATGAAATATATGCAATAACATCTCCTCAATCATCAAATTTATGTAAGGGGAGTGATTATGATTCTTACTCACATGTTTTAAAAAATGCATATCTAAGGACTTTCCTCACTCAAATTAATTTCATTATCCATTTGCAACTTTTGTTTTACCCTCTGCTTCCACTTTGGCATTTTCAACAACTCCATCGATGGCACTGGAATCTTAACTTTTGAAAACTTTTGGGCGAGGTCGAAAATGGAAATACCTTGAAATTCCTGAAAATTCTAGTTGTTCTTTTTTGGCTCAAAGGTTAACCATTCATCCCTGTATTTGGAGAACTTATGTTGTATGTGGCTGTTGTTTATTACTTCCTGGACTCACTTTTCTGTACTTAATATTGTAACCCTTCTGACCTATAATTTTCTCTATAATATATCTGATTTGTTCATCAGAAGACTTCTTTTTAAGGTGATTTGGTATTTTGTCCCTGTGCAGTGTGAATCATGCCTCTCTTTACCATTGTCTATCCTTGAGATAAAGGTATGAACTTTCCCTTTTGCGGGTTGTTTCTACAGAAACTTATTCAATGCCTATCTCATCACCATCATCCAACATCACATTTACTATTTGAGAGGGATCATCCATATATTCCTCTTCTTCATTGCCTGCATCTTGAAGGGTGCATTGTTCAGAAAACCTGCATCCTTCCTCATTATGGGGAGCTTCATAGGCTCCGCACTATCAAGAACTCTTTTTGGTCTCATGGGAGGCATTGCTACTACCTCCTTTTCCTATTCTGAAAAATGGCCCTTTTTAAGGTGCTTGTGGTCTCCACTACAATGGCTTAAAAATTTGAGATGATGAAGCTTGTTCTCTCTCCATCCTAGGCACTTTGTTACTCAATGTGTGCAGTAGATTGGTCACCCTGGCAAAATCCCTTTGTCATTTTGTCCACTTTGTCTATTATAAGCAGTGTTTTAAAATTCGGCCGAGCTGACCGAGTCGGACCCCTGGTCGGGCTGGCTTGGTACAAAAACCAGTCCAAAGGCCGGTCTGTTATTGAACCAGCCGAGCCAGTCACCGACTCAGCGAGTTCGGTAACAGACCGGCCGGTTCGGCCGAGTCAGACTTAAACCGACCGAGCCAGTGAAACTTGGTCAACGATGGAATTGGGAGGAAAAGCAGACTCCAAACTTGTTTTTTTGTTGGTTTTAGGTCTTTTGCTTGTCCATCTAACCTCTCCCAAGCCTATAAAAGCTACCCAACCCCCTCACATTTCCTCACAACTATCTCATTGCATTTGTGAGGAGTTTGTGAAGAGTTGTGGAGTTGGTTTTTGGAGCAACAGTGAGGAGTCTTGGGCAATCATTGGAGCAACAGTGAGGAGCTTCTTGGGCAGTCATTGGAGCAACATTGAGGAGGCTAGAGCCTAGAGGTATTTTTTTTCACTTCTCAAATCTGCGTTTGTTTTTTTTTGTTTTTTGTTTTTTGCAAATTTGGATATTGAAAAGAGTAATTTTTGTAAAAGAAATGAACATTGAAGAGTTGTTGTTGTTTTTTTTGTTCTTTTTTCAGATTTGTTTCCTTTCATTTCCAAGTCCAAATATCAGAGAATGGCTCCTAGAATGAAAGATGTTGCTTGGGCATATGCTGAGATGATTGATAATCAAATGCATTGCAAATTTTGTCATAGAAAAATTAAGGGAGGTGGAGAGGCTGAAACAACACTTGGCTGGTATTAGAGGCCAAATTGCTCCATGTGCAGCACCAATAGAACAATTTGGGAATATTAAGAAGGAGTTGGTAGAAAAATTTGAGAAGTTTGAGGAAGAAAAAGCTAGGCAAAAAGATATAGAGGTTGAAATTAGGAGGATGAGGAGTATAAAACACATGATGGCTGCCAACCACAATTTTGATTATGAGGGCTCTTCTTCTATCCCTTGCATTGATACATCCAACCCCTTTCACTATGTTCCTCTTTCTTTGGAGTTTATTTAAGAAAAGGGTAAGGGTAAAATTAAAAAGAAGGATGATATCAAAAGTTATTTCACACCTACCTCTCCCTCTGATAATGCATATGGTCCTCAAGCTAATATAGGTCAAATGCAACCCACTTTAAATGACCATTGGAAGAAAGAATTGAGAGAAAATGGCTGTGATTACATAGCTAGATGGTGGTATGATGCTGATATCCCCTTCAATGCTTCTTGTTCACTATGTTATGAATCTATGTTTGATGCCATATTTGCTGCTAGAAAGGGCTTCAAAGGCCCCACTATGCATGAGTTAAGGGGATCTCTTTTGCAAAAAGAGGTTTTGTGCATTGATGAATATTTGAAAGATTTCAAAAGCTCATGGCCAAAAACAGGATGTACCATCATGTCAAATGGATGGATTGATCAAATGAACCATACCATCATAAACTTTCTTATCTTTTGCCCACAGGGAACCATGTTTCTAAAATCAGTGGATGCATTTGATAGGGTGAAAGATGCACACTTGCTTCAGCGTTTGGATGAGGTTGTTGAAGAGGTGGGGGTGACTAATGTTGTTCAAATCATCACAAATAATGCCTCTAACTATGTTCTTGCTGATAAAATGTTAAGAGGAAAAATAAAAAACCACCTTTTGGACCTTGTGTTGCACAATGCATAGACCTCATGCTTGAGGATATTGGTAAAATAGATTGGATCAAGGACACTATAGAGCATGCCAAAAGCATAACAAAATATATCTACAATCATTCATGGATTTTGAACTTGATGAGGAAACACATAGGGGGCAAGGATATTGTGAGGCCTGCCATCACTAGATTTGCAACTCATTTTTTGACATTGCAATCTATGTTTTCCCAACATAGAAACTTGCAAATGGTGTTTTCCAGTGATGAATGGAATGAATGTCAATGGTTCTGCAAACAAGATGGCAAAGATGTGAGAAAGAAAGATAATGAAGAAATATTTTCGAAAAGGGTAGCAAAGATTGTGAAGGTTGCTGAGCCATTGGTTAAGGTGTTGTGGTTGGTGGATGGGGAAATATTGGCTATGGGTTTAATTTATGAGGCTATGGATCAAGAAAATAAAGACAACATATAACGATAGAGTGACTAAGTATGGGCCCATTTGGGAAATCATTGATCAAAGATGGAGCAATCAACTCCATTGCCCTATACATGCAACTGGGTATTTTCTGAATCCAAGGTATCATTATAAAGCTCTGGAGGCAAAAGCTTTGACTGGGGAGGTTAGAGATGGATTGATTTACTGCATTGACTGCATGGTCCCTAAGGAGAGTGACCAGTTAGAGATCCACCGACATATCACTTGTTTTAGCAGAGCCACAGGGACCTTCGGCAAGAACCTAGCAAGGATTGCAAGGGAAGCAGATGAGCCAGGTAAACAAACAATTTCAATTTTCAAATTCTTATTTTGTTAAATTGTTTATAATTTGAAAGATGGATTTTATTTGTTGAGATAACTCATTACACAACTATGTTTTTTGCAGCACAATGGCGGGGGGCATTTGGTAGCCATTGTCCTTAATTTCAGAAGTTTGCAATCCATATTTTGAGTCAAACATGTAGTGCTACTAGGTGTGTGCACAATTGCTCTGTCTTTGAGAGGATTCACACAAAGAAGAGAAACCATTTGGAACAAAAACAATGAAATGATCTAGCCTATGTCCAATATAACCTCCGGCTAAGACGCAACCAATTGCTGAACAAAATACCTGATACAGATCCCATTGTGTTGGAAGATATTGATCCAACATCAGATTGGGTAGTGGAGAGTCATCCAACATAGTTTGATTCTAATGAGGATATTGGTATTGGTTTGGATTTACAGATGGAGGCAGTAGTTGAACACCATGTTCAGTTAAATGTAGATCCACTAGTACCAAGCCCAGGCCCAAGTCCTCTAGTTGCAGACACTTCCTCTCTTTAGCCACGATGCAAGCACATAGGTTGTCTATCTCAGTATTGCAGTTGCTGTGCCTGCTAATGCTACTACTTTTACAGTTGCAGTTGGAAATCATGATGAGGAGGAGGAGCCATGGGTTTCCCTGTCTGACTCTGATTCAAAGTCTGAGCCAAATGATGTTGGCTTCTCTAGGAGTAGCTAGTAGTGACTAGTGACTAGTGATGTTTTACTTTTGTTCTAGAGGCCATTTAGAGCTTCCTTGGTTATGTGTTTTTGTTCTGATCTCTATATCATGTATGTATTGGACAGTGCACTGGGTGCCATTTTGATATAATGGATATATTCATGAGCCTACTTTGATCATATGTTGTCTTCTCTCTATATTCTAATGCTTTGTGTTTGGAAACATGAATGAAAATATTTAAAATTATGTTTTTCATAAAAAATAAATATTTAATGTATTTTTTACAACGACCGAGTCACTGAAATCAACTAGGCTGAGTCGATACCGAGTTGGAGTCGACCCTTGGCCGGTTCTGAACCTGAGTCAGAGTTTTAAAACAATGATTATAAGATCAACAATTGGTGCCTTTTCAACCTTTCTCACCTTAGTGCCTCCTCTATTTGGTCCTTTAAATCATTCCATTTTTCCCTGCAGTAAGCATGCCACTCTTTGGGTTTAAGTGAATAGTTAAAACAAACCTCAAGTTTGGAAAATTATTTTCCCTCGACAAGAAATTGAAATGAGGGTCAAAGGCATGACTATAAAATACTAGAGCTGTTTCATCTCCTGGCCTAATTTGTAGGAAGAACTTTCACATTGATTTTACTGAGTATGTTATTAATCTCAACTATCTCATTTTCTTTCTTCTTTATTCTGGCCAGTTCAACGGATAAAAATCTAATGTCTTTGACATGAGCCCATTCATCTTTGAAATCCTTTTCAAATGCTTCAGAAGTTGTAGTGCCATGTCTTGGCATGATCTAGTACTATGTCCTAGCATATTTCTCCAGGGTTTGCACAAACAATGTCATGACAAGATCCTCATGTTCAACTCAACAATCATCGACCTATTTATAGTATGCCTTTAGATGGTCTTCAACATGTCTAACATTATTTCCCTAGAATTTAGGCAAAAATTCTCTATATTAGTTAGGGAAACCATGAACTATCGCACTAAAATATAACTGGGTATATGTTTTCCAACCATTTTGGCTAAGCCATGACAATGATTATAAGGTTTGAACTATGGAAAACTATTAGATGGCTATGTATTAGTTTTCTAGGTACAGTCTTTGCTTGCATTTCTTCTACATCATCACAAAACAAGACATGAATGTCTTCTGGGATCAGATTAACAGACTGAGCTTCAAATGGTAGAATAATTCATTGAGATGGATTCAAGTGAGATGATTTTTTAATATATTCAAGCTGTTGATCCTCATCCCTTGCAGTTACCAGATGAGATGAATAATCTTCAAAATAGGTATATCATCAAATATGCTTGGAGGACACACTACAATGTCCAGGAAGTAGACTAGTTATTGACAATGGCACCATTTTGTTATCACTCAGATATACTCCTCAAATATTGAGCCCAAAGACAGTTTATGGACATACTTGAGGTAACTCAGAAATATTGTCCATTGTGACCTCAACAATATTTCTCTCACTTCATGTTGGGCATTTTTTTCCTATTGTAGGGGGTATCCTTGTTTTGTTGTTTTCAACTCACTTTGGCTCAATGACAGAAAGATATAACATAGCCACAACAAAAGATTTTAAATATAACATTTGGTTACTGGTTTGATTTAATAGCAGTGATCCATATCCTTTGGATTAGAGTCTCTTAAGGTTACATACAAGGGCTTGCAAATGAATAATACAGAAGCTCAAAGTTGTTCTCTGAGATGGTGAGTGAATCTTGGCTAATGCAAGATGAGAGTATTTTGATAGAGAGAACGAATCTCATGTCCAACACAAACGACTAATGTAGTTAGTGAGCAAATCATCCAATTGCCTTTATTACATAGATTCAAATAAAGAATGGTATGACATTATTGACTCTTCTTTAGGCTTACAAAGAGTAGTGGAGGATCTAAACTAAGTCTTATCCTGCATGTTTTAAATTCTCAAGGGACAAATGATATTCCACATGGAAGATAGAATCAAATTGATGCTATAACTACCCCTAATTTGCAACATTTTTTTTGTATAAATTCAACACTTTTCATAACTGCATTAGAAGTTCACATGGATCAAGATTGCTGGTTCTTGGGTTGTCCGAAGGGAAGCCTCACTAGAGCCACAAGTTCAGAATCTTGTGGTTACTAATACCTTGATTCACCATGATGTATGATAGGCAAAACAACATAGATTTTGACATTTCATGCCGTGAAACATACATGTACACAATCATAGTGATGTTGAAGATGGGCCCTCACTTGCATATGGCAGCATTGGTTCCTCATTATCATCAGAGTAGAAGATGGTTGCTAGTTGACGAGCCAACAAGTTGAGATTTCGGTTGATATTAACTTCTTTTTAGGATCTGCCCGCTCCTTTTCAAGATCTTCCAGCTTCTTTGCAGTTGATTCTCTTTTTGAGTGTCAAACCTGACAACTTGCTCCACTTGAGGGTCGGGAATTAAACAACATCTATAGCAGATCTTGGATTATGTACTTTCTATCTCGCAATGAAAATGAGTGGGAATCATTTCTTGATACATTTGAAAAGTGCGGTGGGCGTGCAACTGAGCTCGTCACTGAGTTGAAGAGATTGATGGAATCTCAGAACGTGGGGAATAGTCCTGGATAACTATGTTTTGACAAGCAGTTTGAAGGAGCAGGGGAACCTGCGAGCTCCACTCTAGATCTAAGGGGGTCTCATCCATGCGTAGCCCAAAATTAGCAAGCTTGTCAGCAAGCTTGTTGTTGCTTCTCCGGATGTGAGAGAGAAGGGGACCTTGAATTTGCAAAAGGAGAGAGGTGGCCTTTGAAATTTGAGATTCAATTATGTAGCTACTGGATACTTTGGAGGGAGGGGTGCCACATTGGATTTTCTTTAAAATTGTGATAATCAATTGAGAACCTCCTTCAATTAGAAGCTTATGGTAGCCTTTGCGGAGTGCTATTGTTAATCCTTGTTCTAAGGCCCAAAGCTCTGCAACATTGTTAGTGGTGTACCCTATCACTCCTTCATAGATGTGAATAATTATCCCTTGAGAATTGTGGAAAGCACTACCATAGCTTGCTTTCTTAGGGTTTCCTTTAGAGGCACCGTCAAAGTTTTGCTTGATGAACTCTTGAGGAGGGGGAGTCCACTCAAACAGGCTGGGGGGTGCTTAAACAGTGGGAGCACCTGAGGAGAGAGAGAGCTGGGAGGAGAGGCCCATAGTGCTTAAGATAAATTGCTCTTTGGAACAACATTGCCAATCTTGCGATGACCAATTCATGATGACTATCATTTCCCTTACTTTGGTCAAGATTGATTGCTAAACAAAGTTGACTGTGTAGGAAACATTTTTAAAAGTGACTATTACGTTCCTTCCATAATTCCTAGAGAAAAAAGCCTGGGAAGCATTGCTAGGTTCGATTTAGAACAAGATTTTGGAAGGGAGAGTCTCTCCAATTTTCAATTGTAGTAGCAGTGTTGCTAGCTATCTTGTATGTCTTCTGAAAGCAAGTGGAAAGTTGATCCCAAAGGGTGGAGGAGATAGAGCAAGTATTGAATTGGTGGTCAGAGTCTTCATTGTTGAGGTAGCAGAGATGGCATATCAAGGTGCCTTGAAATCCCCCTTTTTAAAGCTTGTCCCAATTGAGATTTTTGTTCCAAAGTAGGAGCCAAATGAATGAGGTGATTTTTTTCTAGTGCTTGAGATTCCAAAGCTTTTTCCCTTTGCTTGGGGGATTAACACGCTCTCTGCGAGTGAGAAGGTAACAAACTTATTTGATGCTGAAATTGCTAGAAGGACGATAGCCCCATCTTAGAATGTCATCCCCAGTCCAAGGTTCAATGTTTCTTTTTGCAAGTTCCTGGGATAACAATGTTGCTTCATCAGGGTGTTGTGCAATATATTATGAAGAATGCAGCTTCCATGAATGCCATTGAGAGTGAGGGGGTGAGGATCCCAATAGTGGGAAACATGAGTAAGACCCACATTTTGAACAAGTTGGGAGTGCTCTATGGATGATAACTCTGGCCACTGATTCCAAGAATCCTCCCAGAACAAAGTAGTCCCACCATCACAAATCTCCAAGAAGCTATGATCCTGGACCAGATGCTTGTTACTCCATGCAATGTTCCATATGTGAGATCCCTTGATTTCTCCTGTCATTTGAACAAGTTGAGAGTCTAGGACATTGTTAGCATATTTATTCTTCCACATTTTGCTTCAAAGGGCAGTTGGATTCTTGAGCCATTGCCACCAGGTCTTGGCACTTAAGGATTGACTTATTGTACGTGGATCCTTGAGCCCAAGTCCTCCATTGATTTTGGGTTGATATAGCTTGTCTTAGGCAATAAGGGCCCACTTCCTTTCTCTTTTCGCTCCTCCCTAAAGGAAGGATCTATGTAGATTTCTAATTTTGTTGATGATGGTTTTAGAAGCAGCCAGGGCTGAGAGAAGGTATATAGGCATGGATTGCAATATTGACTTAAGCAGAGTGAAGCACCCTGCGAGATTGAGAGCTTTGAAGGTCCAATGAGAAAGTTTGGATTCAAATTTTAGTAGGAGGTCTTCCCAAACAAATTGTCTGAGAGGGTTGGCAGTGAGTGGAGCACCAAGGTATTTCGCCGGAAGGGAGCTCTTGTGAAAACCAAGTAAACGGGGGATGTGAGTTTGGACATCCAGAGGCGTATTAAAGAACAACTATGATTTGGAGTTATTGATGGAGGTTCCCAAAGCACAAGAGAAAGAGTGAAGGATGTGCTTTATCATCATTGCCTCTTGGACATAGGGGTGACCTATGAGGAGAGTATCATCCACTAATTAATGGGAGGGGGAGTCTAGATGAAGGCCCTTTAGATGCCCATGAAGAAGTGCGACTTTGATGGTTCACCCAAGGCATTCAACGGTAAGAAGACAGAGGAAAGGGGAGATCAGATCAGCGTGCCTGATTCCTCTCAAAGGAGTGAGGTTGGAGAGGGGGATCCATTAATCAAGATGGAGAAGAAAGTCTTAGAGATGAGAGGAATTATCTAGTTGACTCACTATTTGCTGAACCTAAAAGCTATAAGGACATGGTAAATGAACTGCCAACTTATTTTGTCAAAGGATTTGGACATATCTAACTTTATGATCATATGCTTTTTAAAAGTTTGAAGGGAATGGATATGTTCATGAGCCAAAATAATGATGTCCAAGATTTGCCAACCTTGCACATAACCTATTTACTCGGGAGAGATGAGGGAAGGAAGAAGAGGCTTGAGGTGATTGGCAACTATTTTAGAGATAATTTTGTAAATGACATTGCAAAGGGAAATAGGCTGAAAGTCTAAGGGTGAGGAGGTCTTGGAGGACTTGGGAATCAAGGCTATAAAGGTAGCATCAGACACAAAGCACTGAGAGTTTTTCACAATTTCCTAGATATCATGTCCCAAAATTTTCCAACAGGCCTGGTAAAATTCAACAGTGAAGCCATACAGACTTGGAGATTTCCCTTTTGGCATTTCCACCTCTTACATAATGACTTCTTTGAGATGAAGAGCATTTTGTTCATCAATGACCAATTTGAGAATGTTTTTGGTAACTTCATAAATTGAAGGCCTTCTATCTGGGATTGGCTCTGTGAGGAGGGATTGAAAGTGATCCTGAATGGTCTGTACAAAATTTTTGTGATCCTCTACTCTTTGATTCTAGGCATTTTGGATGTGGAGGTTGTGATTTTTCCATCTGTGGCTAACGATAAATTTGTGAAAGAATTTGGTTCCTCTTGCCTTCCTTTAACCATTGCATGAATTTTATTTCCAAAGGATTTTTTCTTGGGTCAATATTTCCTCAATTTGAACCTGAAGAAGAGTCTTTTTGGATGACAATTCCTCTGAACCGCCTTCTTGAATAAATGTTTGTTGAACAAAGGTTTGTTTTCATGTGAATATATCGCCAAAGTTTTGAACATTCCACTCCTTGAGCTTCTGCTTAATGAATTTTAATCGCTGCTGAAATCGATACATGATATCTCCAGAAATGGAGCTAGATTCTTGCCACCAAGTCTCAAGGTTGGAGTTAACCACTGGGAGCTGAAGTCAGAAGGCCTCAAATTTGAAAGGCTTGTTCCAAGATGAGTAGGACTAGTTGAACAGAAGGGCCACAGGCCAGTGATCAGAGCCATAACTGGGGAGGATCGAGGCTTCAAAGCTTATGCCAGAAAGAAAAAAAAGGCTCAAAGATTAAGAATCTGTCAAGCCTAGAGGCAATTTGGGACATCCGTCCTCGCTTGTTATTCTAGGTAAAAGTACCATTGACTGTATTGAGGTCAATTAGATTGGAGTTGTTAATGAATTCATTGAATAAGTGGGACTCCATTAGAGAAGTTTTGAGGTCTAAAATGGGTCTAAAAACAAAAATGTACAACCAAAATCAACTTTATAAGAACCAATAGGATTCAAGATGATGATGTTAACCATGGGGGATGATTCACCATTTTTGGAGTAAAAAAGTAAAAAGATTAAAAAAATAAAAAAATAAAAAAATTTCTTTTTCAACTTATCTCCCTATGATTTTACTCAAATTATGATTTTACAATCACATTTTTTTCATGTATTTCTCATTTTTCATGTAGCAAAGTCCATCGAAAATATGCAACATGGGTACTCTTTGGATGATGAATTAAATTATGCATCCAATGAGTGCTCCCACTCGAAATTTGAGTAAAACCATAGGGAGATAAGTTGATTTTTTTTGGTTTCCCTCTAAAATTTGATGATGTAATCTAATTTTATTTATTATTTCTAATATTATTTTATAATATTCCTTAGGAGACCCATTTTAGACCTCAATATTTCTCTAATGCTCTTCTAGCCTTCGAATCCCTCCTTTTTTCTGCTGGAGGGATCGAAGAAGATTGAAATCCCTGCCCAGGATCCAGGGGCAAGTACCCATGAGCTTAACAAAAGTGAAGAGGTGTTGAATAAAAACTCTTTTGTTCACAGGGGATTGGGGCTTGTAAACATTGGAGATAAATCCAGACTGAGAAAAACTAATGGGTTGAAAACAAGCAGTGAGGATTCTAGGAAGGGACAATGAGTCTTTTATTGAAACAATGGTTGCATTCCAGATAAGGGCTAGGCCTCTCAAGGTACCTTAGGCACAGTGATCTAGGAAGCCGATGTGTTTCCAAATGTGACGTAGAATTCTACCTAGAGTTTCAGAGGAGGATTTAGTCTCATGAAATAGTAGGATATTAGGGTTTTCCTTACAAATTTGTTCTTAGGAGCCTCTTTTTTGTCTTGCTATTGAGACCTCTTGCATTCCATGTGATTATCTTCATCATCGGGATGGGGTGTGGGGTGAAATATGACATGCATTGGCGCAACTCTGCCTCAGTTGACTAGGTGGTCTCCTAATCCTTGGATCAATTGTCAGTTAGTTTTTCGACCTTTTTTCCTTAGATCTCTTCAAGAATTCAGAGTGTCTTTGGGAGCATATATTTTTATTCCATTGGTTTCTGATGAGGAGGTGGGAGGAGAGGGAGTACCAAAATTTTTAAGCTTGCTGAAGAATGAGGTCTTGATGTTGAAGAAAAGAGCATGTGACTATCTGAACTATTTTTCTGGGATTGTTGTGGGTTCCTTGTATTTCCATTCTTCTAGTAGGGCTTGGAGATCAACATATTCTAGCTCGATATCTTCGATTTCCTCCATCTCCATAGGATCTTGCATATCGTGCTCCATTTCAATATCCTCTTGAGATTCTTTGGAAGCAGGCTTGTCTTTCTTTGCCTTAGCCGTTGGATGCTTTGATGGAAGAGGCTGTTTCTTTTCTGCCACATTTGTTTCTTTATTTTATGGGGCAACATCCTTTTTAGCTAATCCTTGCAACACTATATAACGATTTTGGCCAAGATCCTCATATGTTGCTTTTTCCTCCGCGCATTTCCTAGTCGTTTTCCTTCTATTGGTCATTATGGTGAAGTCTCCTTGGTTTGTATCCAAACTCATGGATTCCATTGGTGGTGGGTTGTTTGTTGGACAATATCTAAAGAGATGTCTGTGTTCATGACAATGACGACATTGAAAGGGGATTTTCTCATTGTCGACTGGCTGCTCCCAAACGATGTCCTCACTACTCAAATGAATGCTAGCAGGAAGCTGTTTAGAGATGTCCAGATAAACAAAAAGGCAGACATATGAGGTATATCTCCCCTTTGTTGTTATGTCTGAGATCATCACAAATTTCCATATCTTGTTGCCATTGTGCTCAAGGATCTATGGATCCTAGAACCCCTGAGGGAGGGAATAGAGACAAATCCAAACTAGAATAGATGAAATTTTTTCTTTCTCTAGATTGAATCTTGGAACCCAAGGTTTCATGAGTAACCCAATAGAGTTCATGAAATAAGGACCTCCTTGGAAGATTTGATCTTGATCTTCTATATTGTTGAATATGGATGTGAAAAAACCCCATGATCCTAATTTAAGATCGATATCTCTCTTCAAGACCCAATTCTTTCGAAGCCAATTGAGGAGGACACACTCAAGTGACCAGGATTCAATGAATTTGCAGATTATTGCGTGTTCTCACATGTGTTCCATTATTGGCCTGATTTTCTCTACTTGAATTTCCAGAAGTGGGGCTTTAGTTGTTTGGGGAAGACATGGACTTTGTGGTTTTGTTGTCTTGGCCGGGGCCCAAGCTGAGGTGTTCGCTTTGTTTTCTTTCCCTATAAATGGAAAATTGGAACTTGGATCCATTGGGATTTTTTCATTTTTGGAGGGATTGTATTTGCGTGCTGGTTGGGTGTTTGATCTTCCAGCTAGGACACTTCGAAAGTTGGGGCCTCCTACCCCCCCCCGCCCCCCCCTTGATGGGGGTGCCATTAGTGAGAATCCTATTGCAAACTGAACCACGATTTAGAACGCTAGAAACTCGTTCTCTCGCTCCTTGTTTAATAGATCTAGCCCCATTTCGCAACACTAACAAACATATTTGAACATGTTTGATCTATAAAACAAAAAAGAGATGAAAGACACACTTGAGATTACAAAATTGCCACACTCCTCTATTATGGTATTCCAAGTGCATTTTCCCCAAATGATCCAACCCTTTGGGACTCTTGCTTCCTTGCTTAAGTGTGATTCACCTCCCTTGGCAAGGTTGTAGTTGATTAAGGAGATCCACGGGAAATTCTCCACAATAACTTTTCATCATAACCTTATTGCTAGACTCAAAATTGATCAGTGCATAATATGTTCTTTCCTTTATTTGTCTTCGATCATCCACATTGGTATGCTCTTCCAGGCCATAGAAGGTAGGTTTCAAGCTTTTTGCGACTTTTCCTCCACAATCTTCGGTCCTTATAATCCTTGATCATGATTTTACCTCCTTGGCACTATGAATATGGCCAAGTATGGTGCCACATTATCCTCTTTCATGGTATCCTAACTTCAGTCTAGGCTAATCTTAGATAGATAAGAAAGTTAGTGTTTGCAAATAAGGAGACATAGTAGCATAAGATCATGGGGTTGATCTTGAAATATAATGGACATACCACTCCCCTCTATACATGAACTAAGCTCTAATTCATTCTCCATGTTGCTTCAATTATTTTGGTTGATGTGGGTATCGTGTGTCCTCTACTTTATAATTCATTCATTTGTTGCATGTGATCTCTTTACTTGAATTCCAGATTCCTATGCTTGGTGGTTGAACAATTTTTTACTCAAGGATATTGTAGGTTCTTTGCTCACTATTAGAGAAACAATTTTACTTTCTCCTTTGCCAAGCACAACCTTGAATCTTGTCATTGAGTACACATTTCAAACAAAGTTTATTTGCTTGATTGGTCATATTTTTGTTGCTTTGTGTACATGAATATTTTCATTGACTCTTGCTAAGTGTTTTCCATTCAAAATTTATCACCAACATGTTAATTCTCTTTGTCCTTGGGCACCTACTTTGAGCAAAAATTATTTTCTTGATAGACTTTGGTAATTTCATTCTCCTTTTTGGTCAATTGCTTTTGACACTTTAATGCTCATTATCTATTACATGCATTTGTTTTTCTTCTCATTGAGCACACTTGGAAATTTCACCATTGAGCAAAGGTCCCAAACATAGAATTCTTTACTTCGTCCTGATGATGAACCACATTGGCTAATTCGAAGCGAGTCAACAATTATAACATTTATGTGATGGATCCATAAGACAAATCTCTCAAGAACTCTATTCACATAAGTCTCCATTCATAAGTTCTTTACTTGATGATTTGAATTTTGCGAGCTTTTCTTTGTCTTCACCCTTATGCTTCATTTTACCACAATGGTCTCATCAAATAAATTTATTTAATAAATTGGTATATTTTCTTGGAAGATATGATAAATAGAGACTTATTTTACCAAACCTGAATTTGGGATTTCGATCTTGACACACGATTTTAAGTGCTAATGATGATCACTGTACTTTGTGAATGATTTTGTGGGAAAATGCATGAAAGCATAGGAGTGTTTTGAATTGAGATTGTTCCTAGGAGGGTATGTGTCACCCAACAATGACCATTTTTCCTTGAAATGTATAAAAGATCTTATGGGTTGACCTACAAACCCTAAAACTAGGACTTGATATGGATTGAATCACCCTAGATAATTGTTGGACCACCTATGGGTCTTGAGATGTTTTCTAAGACTCTTGTTGTACTTGATATGTAAATATTGCAACACTTGTTGTGTGATTTGGCATTGGACATTTGCTAGAATTACAAGGTTACACTTGTATTAAAATGACAATTTTATGATAGTAATGTGACTTGTTGGGGGGATAATGCACAATCATGATGGTCTCATGACTTGTTAGTGGCCACATAAAATTAAAACAACATAAATGCCCTAACTTGTAGATTTGATATGATGTATTTCCAAAAAGAATTGGAAGATGGTGTAAGAACATGAAATTGTTGAATTTTCTACTAGGATAAATAGTAGAAACTAATCTTATGATCTGATAATTACTTCCTAATGATTTCTCGTCAATTTCTCTTATGCCATTTATATCATTAAAGAATTATATACAAAAAATCTGAACAATAATGCAATGGAAATAGTAAGATCACAAGGAGACAACTATGCCCAATAGAGACAACAAATTTTCCCTGGGAAACCCAAAATTGGGAGAGAACCCAACAACTTTTCTTCTAGGATAAATTGTTCAACAAGGTTCACAATTACATAAATTGTCCAGAAATCTATGCCAAAAGCAAAGTCCAAGATACCAATCAAAGTTGGTCAAATACTAGCCAGTCAATGCTGGTCGAACAATTAAAATTTCTGCTTGTAATAAGCTCAGACTTATGGTCAACAATTAAGCTTGATCAAATCAAATTCGATCAAAATTGGTCAATTCGCCTTCCTTTCTGTTCCTTTCTATGGCTGCTTCAAAATAAATCTTGTGATGGTGACAAGTGATCGAAATGAGGATGTCTCTTGTGTATTTATACTTATCAAATGGGTGGGTTTTGACCAAGGGTCACACCCTTTCATGGTGGGCCCAACTTGATAGTTTGGAGCCTACATGAACCCCAAAAATTAAACTTTTAATTTTTATTTTCATAATTTTCCTTGGCTGACTTGGGATGCCTCTTAGTATGCGGGAATACCTCCCGATGCTACAAAAAAATCAATACTCCCTTTTAGTGAGGGAGGTAATTCTCTACAATAGATCTCCCCTTAGCTAAAATTTCCCCACCATAAGAAAAGTTCATGAGCTTTCCATGTTGATCCATGTCTATGAGATAAATCTATCCTGGAGTGGGCAATGTAAGTATCTGGGGATTTTTGGCCAAAGTCCTTTGTGGCTTCTTAGGCAAGTGTATCAATCTCTTATGGTCAAATTCCTTCATGACCTAGCCAATTCCTTTTGGCTTCTCAAGAGAGAATTTGCGTTTTGACCATTCACCTTTTTGGGCAAAGTCCTTTATGACCTAGCCAAGTCCTTCTGGCTTCAAAGGTGAATTACATCTATATCCTCTGGTCAAAGTCCTTTATGACCTAGCCAATTCCTTCTGGAAACCAAGTCCTTTTGGCTTTTCAGGAGAAGATATGTCCAATCCTATAATTTCCCTGGGTCATTCACCTCTGGCCAAAGTCCTTTAAGACCCAACCAAGTCCTTCTAGCTTCTCAGGTGAGTGTATCCTATATTTCCCTTGTAATTACCTTGGGCCATTCACCTTTTGGGCAATGTCCTTTATGAAATAGCCAAGTCCTTCTGGCTTCAAAGGTGAATGTATCCATCTCCCCTGGTCAAAGTTCTTTATGAACCAACTAAAGTCCTTTGTGTCTTTAGGAGACGGTCTGCCCAATCCTACAAAGACCTCATCATTCCCTTCCAATGAGGGAGACATTCAACATCATATTAAGTTCATCTTTGAAGTATGTCCACAATATGCTCATCTATGGATGTGTACTAGAGCTCACTTGCTCCTTTCTGTATCATGTCTTGGATGAAGCGACTCGACCATGTGCTAGCTTCTGAAGCCACAGTGCTTCACGCCTTGCGATATTGGCTACAATATACTTTTCCCCTGCCTAAATTTGTATATTCCTGCAACCTCACTTCACCTCCTAAGACATATCTAAAACCACATCCAACTGTACAACACGTGTACCACATGCTTTGCTTCCATCCACTGTATATGCCTCGACTCAACCATAAACTGGTTCAAGGTGCTCATTGCAAACCAAGCAACAAAATCCTTCATTTCAATCTCCGAGGCAAACTCCTTCTGATACTAAAGTAGGTCTTCCTATGGTAGTCTCGACTGCTCCCTCTGTCATGGAGGCAAATCCTCCTTCCATTGCTGCTACCTTTATCACATAAGCAAGTCTTTATCCTATTACTACTCCCTCTGTCATGTACGCAAGTCCTTATGTTATTTGACATGGTTTCCTCAAAGAAGGCATACTTCTCCTAGGGACCTTCTTTCAATGAGAATCTTAAAAATCTCATCCCATGACATCCTCTTGGAATGTTTCCCCTTCCACTCCGCTTGACTGTCTTCTCCCTCAAAATTAGAAGTTCTTCTGGTCATCTGGCGTAGTCCTGGATGTCTGTACAATTTCTTCCTTTTAACACAAATAATTCCTCTCGAGTCCTTAAGCCTATTCATAAGAGAATGGAACAATAATATCCATGTAGTCCACTCCTGAACCCTCTTGCCACAAACTTTGCTTTGTTCTTCCCAATGCTGCCATCTGCTACCAGAATCATTGCCTTGGCATCATTCACTATGTTCCTGCAAAACTCATTCAGGGGGTAATGGAAGAAACAATTATAACCAAGAAAATAGAAAGAGAAGAGGTTGACCAAGGAGAAATAACAATAATTAAGGGATAAAGATATGAAGTACTTATCTTTTGATTAAACTGCTAAGATTTGTAGGAAATTGTGTACTCCTTCTTGATTCTTGCCTCCTTGTAGAAGTCAATGAAGTCCATCTACAATATCATCATGTAGGAATTTTTAGGGTAGGTTCCTTAGATATAACACCAAAAGACACCGCTCAGAAAAAGATCACAGATCAGTACACCAATATTCTTGACATGGTTAAAACCCTCAAAGAGGGAAACATTCCACGGCTTGAGCCAACGCGGCCGCTTCAGACAATTTATTAAGGTAATAGAAAGAAAATTTACATAAGCTTCTCTCATGAACGATCACCTTACAAATGAATCTCCATGCTCTTTAAATAGAGACCATGGACCAATCGAGTGTTGATCCACAGATCAAGTGTCGGTAATACCGAGGAGAGAATGAACCATTGGATCACTTCATGTCTAGAACATATCGTGACCGTTAGATTGTAAGTTACACAAAGTACATACTAAAGAAACACACTTTACCTAACTATACACTAGACCAAGTTGTACTTAATTATTTCCTATGTGTCAGAATATCCTAACATCCCCTCTTAAGAACAACTTGGGATAGGATTGAAGGATGTACAAAGATGACACAATAGGAGAAGGAAAGAAGCATTAGAGCCTATCCCCCCTTAGTGGCAACTTCCTGAACTCCAACCATAAATTCAAGTTTAGTAAACTTCGCCTCTGTAAGAGCCTTTGTAAAGATGTCTGCAACTTGATCATCGGTTGAACAATAGTGCACTTCAAGAACATGGTCATGAATGAGCTTCATGATGAAGTGCATGTGTATATCAATGTGTTTGTTGTGCTGATGTTGGATTGAATCTTTGCATAGTTGAATGACACTTTGATTATCACACCAAAGGGTAGTGAGATGTTGCTGCTAAAAACCAAACTCTGACAGGATCTGACGAAGCCACAGGGCTTCCTTACTAGCTTCAACGACTCCATGATACTCTGCTTCTGCCAAAGAAAGATAATGGAACTTTGTTTCTTTCAAGCCCATGTAATAGGTCCAAAACCAAGAGTGAAGATATAACCTGCAGTAGACTTCCGATCATCAGGGTCACTAGCCCAATCAGAATCAATGAAACGAACCAATAGAGGAGATTTTGCAATGTAATGAATACCAGACTGAACTGTACCTCGAACATAATGAAGTATTCTTTTAGCTGCTTTCCAATGACTTTCATGTGGGTTTTGCATAAACCGAGCAACAAGGCCAACAGAAAGAAAGTTTAGGACGGGTATGGGTAAGATATAAAAGTTTTCCAACAAGCCGACAGTATAAGGTTGCATCAACTTCAGGGGAAGTACAAGTGACTGAAAGTTTGGCTCTAGAATGAAAGGGAGAAGGGGTTGGCTTACAGTCTTCCATGTGAAAGTGGCGTAGAAGATCACATGCATACTTGGACTGGGAAAGGGAAATACCTTCTTTGGATTGCAAGAATTGAAGACCAAGAAAATAATGCAAGTGTCCTAAGTCTGTCATTCCAAACTGTTTTTTAAGGCTAGACTTGACATGGTTTATAAGGTTAGGATCACTACCAGTAAGGATAAGATCAATAACATAAAGAACAAGAATGATAAGGGACTTACCCACTTTCTTGTAGACAATATTGTCAGAATGACACCTAGAAAAACCAGTATCTAAAAGTAAGCTATCCATTTTTTGCATACCAAGACGGAGGGGCTTGCTTGAGACCATAAAGAGATTTCTTAAGTTGACATACAAGGCTGGAGTCTATTTGTATAAATCCAGGAGGTTGTTCCATATATATTTCTTCATGCAAGTCCCCATGCAAGAAGGCAAATTTAACATCCATTTGATGGACTTCACAGTTGAAAGAGGCAACAAGGGAAAGAATAAGGCAAATAAAGTTCATTTTGACAACAAGGGAAAGAATAAGGCAGATAAAGTTCATTTTGACAACAAGGGAGAAGGTTTCAGTATAGTCAATGCCTTCAACTTGTGAAAAACCCTTAGCAACAAGACGAGCTTTATGTTTATCAACTATTCCATCTGGTCCAAACTTGTTTCTGTAAACCCATTTGCATCTAACAAGTTCTCGTCCCTTTGGAAGAGGAATAATTATCATTTTCCAATAGTGAATGATATTCTTCATTCATAGCCGTGTCCCAATCTGGATGGCCTGAAACTTATGCAAATGTTTCAGGATCATAATTCGCTGAAGCTTGAGCCAATAAAGAAGAGGCTCTATTGAACTGAGAACGTGTATGACACTGATCTGTAGAATCACCTCCAAGAGCACTTGTTGCATCCTGAGTAGCGCAGACCCATTTTGGAAGCTAAGGAGTTGAAAGAGGATCCCGAGAAGGTGGGGGAGGATTGTCATCCTTGCTGTCATCATCTGAAGAAGGGATATTTTCAGAAATAGAAAATATAGATAGAGGTGGCTCATCTGCTGAATTAGGCTCACAGGGCGATATATTTTCAGCAAACTTTACATCTCTTCTAATAATAACATTTTTGGATGTAGGTTGAAGAAGTCTATATCCTTTGACATCTTCATAAATATCCAAAAAAAATACATTTTTCACTTTTAGGTTCTAAGACTCTATGTTTTTCATCTGAAATATTCTTTAAAACTTTAGTAGGAGTGTGATTTACTATGTAATTTGCACAACCCAGTTCAAAAGGCAAGAAGAAGAAAGATCTCAACAAAATAAAGTGCTTCTCTTGTCATTAGTTTCGGCACTTTTTCACCAAGTGTCCAAACAAGAAGAATGGGTCGGAGCCCAAAACTTAAGACTAAGTCCTTTAGATTGAAGCATATAATTATCCATTTCATTTAAGGTGCGATTCTTCCTTTCAACTACACCATTTTGTTGTGGAGTATATGGAACAATATGTTGCAATTGAATTACGTGCTCAGTGCAAAAGTTGATGAATTTGTTGTTAACATATTCTCCGCCATTATTAGATCTTAGCTTAAGAATTTGATATCGAGATTGTTTCTCAACAAAGGCCTTAAATGCCAATAACATGTTAAAGACTTCACTCTTGAGTTTTAAGAAGTATACCCAAGTGCGTTTGGAAAAATAATCAATGAAAGTTAAGAAATACTTGTAGCCAGAGAATGAAACAACTGGAAGTGGACCACATAAATCACTATGCACAAGATGTAAAGGGGTCGAGGCATGCCAAGAGGCACGTTTTTCAAAACTATCTTGATGTTGTTTTCCAAGTACACATTTGGAACAAACACCATCTCTACAAGATACCATAGGAAGACCTATCACCATATTTTCTTTACATAGATCTTGAAGGAAGCGATAGTTTAAGTGACCAAATCGCTCATGCCAAAGTTTTCTCACTTCATCATTATGAGAAACAAATACCGAGGGAAGAGTTGATGACCCAAAGTTGTTAAATTTATACAACCTTGTAGAATCATCAACAATTCCAGTAGCTAAAATTTGTCTAGGATCTCTTACGTCCTTAATTACAACATCATGAAGTGAAAATTCAACGGTTTACCTTCACTTGAATGAGTTATCTGATATATAAATAGAAGGTCGCAGGGTAAGGTAGGAACACATAATACATCATTAAATTGACTATTGTCTAGATGAATAGTTCCAGTCCCTACAACACTAAGAGATCTATTATCACCAACATAAATATTTTTGGTGTTACAATCATTTAAAGAAGAAAACATGGCTTTATTTTTGGCCATGTGATAAGAAGATCCAAAATCAATGAGCCATTCATGAGAATGAGAAGAAGAAGATACATTTAGTGCATAACTAGACCGAGATGCTTGACAACCACATGCATAAAGCGCTATTTCTAAAGATGAAGTTGAAGTTGAAAAGTGCTCCAAATGGATGTTATGTTTCTTCATGGCTGCTTACAAGGATTCCATCTTCTTAAAGCATTTGGATTCTAAGTGGCCATCACGATTACAAAAGTTGTAATGTCTATCAGTCTTCTTCCCTTTGTTTTTATTTACCTTATCATTTTGTTGAATGATTTTTCATTTTGAGATTGAAATTACTTAGGACTCTTGTGTTAGGATATTCCGACACATAGGAAATAGTTAAGTATAACTTGGTCTAGTATAGAGTTAGGTAAAGTGTGTTTCTTTACTATGTACATTTTGTAACTTACAATCCGACGGTCACGATATGTAGTGATCCGACGGTTCATTCTCTCCTCGGTATTATCGACACTTCATCCGCGGCTTAACACCCGATTGGTCCATAATCTCTATTTAAAGAGCATGGAGGGTCATTTGTAGGTTAACCGTTCATGAGAGAAGCTTATGTAAATTTTCATTCTTTTATTAATAAATTGCCTGAAGTGGCCGCGTTGGCTTAGGCCGTGGACTGTTTCCCTCTTTGAGGGTTTTAACCACGTCAAAATACTGGTGTATTGATCTGTGATCTGTGTGTGAGCGGTGTCCTTTGGTGTTCTGTCTGAGGAACTTACCATGTAAATTCCTACATGGTATCAGAGCTATTTGAGGGCCGCGTCCATTGGTGATCCAAATCTGAAGCCGGTAGAACTGCATCCGACTACCGTTTCCTAGATCTACTGTTTCTGACTGCTTTCGGGCTGAGAGGACTGCTCTGTTGTGTTGGGAGCATCTGTTCCAGTGAGGAACCCCTTTCGTTTCACGTGAAAAGGTTTCCGGTAGCGCTAACTGCGTCATTTTTAAGATCTAGAGGTATACAATGTTTATTTGCAGTTTACAGTTATTTTTTCTCTGTTTATTTCGGTTTCGGTTTATTTAGATTTTTTTTATTACCGGATCTGAACGTTTCATTTCTGCGTATGCTTTTTGCCCCGCGACTTTGTGCGATCTGGGCAAATCAGAAACAGAAAATGAAGGATTTTTCTCATGCGTATGCTCTTTTCCGCTACGCCTTAGTGTGATCTCGAAAAATCAGAAACATTGAGGAAAATATTTAGTTTCCGGCTAAAGCTAACTTCGAGCCGCAAGGTTCATTTTTTTTGTATGTTCGTGTTGGGTTTTGTGTTTTTTGTTTTGTAGGGAAAAATTTCTCAAAGCAAGCACGCAACCCAAAGCTTCAACCCCCCCCTCTCTCTCTCAAAATTTTTGTATAGCTCACTTGGTCCAAAGCTAATTTATGAGAGTAGAGGTCTTGAGTTCAAGTCTCTTTTTTGTGGGGGCGGATTTTTCATTTCCGCACATTCCCGCACTTCATCGACATCTTCATCAATTTTTTTTCAAAAAGCCATAACTTCTTCATCCGGAAGCCGTTTTCAGAACCGTTTTTTTTTGAAACAACCTAATTTTTCGAGATATTTCCATTGGAATACTTAGTTTCAACATCTATAGCTTCAGTTTATGTTAAAATGGAAAGTCCATGCCAAGTTATTCTTGACAGCACCAACTACTTCCAATGGTGGTCCTACATTGTGGACTTACTTAGAAGTAAAGGTCTTTACAGAATAGCCTCAAGCCAAGAGACCAAACCGAAAGATGAAGATAAGCTAGTTAAATGGGAAAATAGGCAAGACCAAGCACGTGGGTTGATAGGGATGTCTATTTCTCCAGATCTTAGATTCCATATTGCGGAACTTGATGCTCCTGATGAAGCAATGAAACATATTGCTAAAGTCTTTGGAATTAAAAATGAACTTAGAGCCCATCAACTTGAAAATGAGTTGCTTACATTGGACCCCAATAATTTTTCTTGCATTGAAGATTTTTTGTCCAAGTTCAAGACCCTTAGACTTCTCTTGGAAGGTGTTAAGGTTAAGAAAGAAGATAGTAACCTTATCTATTCCATTCTTACTAAGTTGGAACCAGCCTACTCTGTGTTTGTTTCCACCTTCCATTCTACAAGAGAAGCCTTCATTTCTCAAGGACAAGACTGCAAGTCCCCTTCCTTTGATTCTTTTTGTGATTCTTTAATAAGAGAACAAGAAAAACTCTTACACCTTGGTCTTCTTAATCTTGGAAACTCTTCTAAGAAAGCCTTATCCGCCCAATAGCAACCAAATCCAAAGAATCCTAAGAAGTTGTATCCTAAAAGGAATGGTCTAAACCAAACAAGGGTCCTAAGCAATTTCAACCTCAAAATGAAAAATCATTTCAACAAAATGATAAGACAAATAAAAACAAAGGGAATAAGACTGATAGACATTGTAACTTTTGTAATCGAGATGGCCACTTAGAATCCAAATGCTTTAAGAAGATGGAAGCCTTGGAAGCAACAATGAAGAAGCATAACATCCATTTGGAGCACTCTTCAACTTCAACTTCATCTTCAGGAATGACACTTTCTGCATGTGGTTGTCAAGCATCTCGGTCTGGCTATGCACTAAATGTATCTTCTTCTTCTCATTCTCATGAATGGCTCATTGATTCTGGAGCTTCTTATCACATGGCCAAAAACAAAGCCATGTTTTCTTCTTTAAATGATTGTAACACCAAAAATATATATGTTGGTGATGATAGATCTCTTAGTGTTGTAGGGACTGGAACTGTTCATATAGACAATGGTCAGTTTAATGATGTATTATGTGTTCCAACCTTATCCTGCAACCTTCTATCTGTATATCAGATAACTCATTCAGATGAAAGTAAAATCGTTGAATTTTCACCTCACGATGTTGTAATTAAGGACCTAAGAGATCCTAGACAGATTTTAGCTACTGGCATTGTTGATGATTCTACAAGGTTGTATAAGTTTCACAACTTTGGGTCATCAAATCTTCCCTCAGTATTTGTTGCTCATAATGATAAAGTGAACAAACTTTGGCATGAGCGATTTGGTCACTTAAACTATCGCTCTCTTCAGAATCTATGTAAAGAAAATATGGTGACAGGTCTTTCAATGGTATCTTGCAGAGATGGTGTTTGTTTTGGATGTGTACTCGGAAAACATTATCAGGACAGTTTTGAAAAACGTGCATCTTGGCACGCCTCAGCCCCTTTACAGCTCGTGCATAGTGATTTATGTGGTCCACTTCCAGTTGTTTCATTCTCTGGCTACAAGTATTTCTTAACTTTCATTGAAGATTTCTCCAGACGCACTTGGGTATACTTCTTAAAACTCAAGAGTGAAGTATTTAACATGTTCTTGGCCTTTAAGTCCTTTGTTGAAAAACAATCTGGACATCAAATTCTTAAGCTAAGATCTGATAATGGCGAAGAATATGTTAATAACAAATTCATCAACTTTTGCACTGAGAATGGAATTCAAATGCAACATACTGTTCCATATACTCCACAACAAAATGGTGTAGCTGAAAGGAAGAATCGCACCTTAAAGGAAATGGCTAATTGTATGCTTCAACCTAAAGGACTTAGTCTGAATTAATTGGGCAGAAGCAATTAACTGTGCAAATTACATAATAAATCGTACTCCTACTAAGGTTTTAAAGAATATCACTCCAGAAGAAGCATGGAGCTCAATTAAACCAGATGTAAGTCACTTTCGTGTTTTTGGAAGTGAAGCATGGGCCCATATTCCAGATGAGAAACATAAAGCTTTAGAACCTAAGAGTGAAAAATGTATTTTTGTTGGATATTCTAAAGATGTCAAAGGATATAGAATTATTCCACTTAAGTCCAAAAATGTTATCATTAGAAGAGATGTAAAGTTTGCTGAAAATATATCGGCCTACGAGCCTAGTTCGGCGGATGTGCCACCTCTCCCTATCTCTTCTACTTTTGAAAACATTTCTTCTTCAGATGATGAAAGCGAGGATGAAAATCCTTGCCCACCTTCTTAGGATCCTCCTTCAGCTCCTCAGCTTCCAAAATGGGTCCGTGCTACTCGGGATGCAGCAGGTGATCTTGCCGGTGATCCGACAGATCAGCGACGTACACGTTCTCAGTTTGACAAAGCCTCTTCTTTACTGGCTCAAGCTTTAGTGAATTATGATCTTGACACCTTCGCAAAAGCTTCAGGCCATCCAGATTGGGAATCAGCTATGAATGAAGAATATCATTCATTATTGGCAAATGATACATGGGATCTTGTTCCTCTACGAAAGGGACGAAAACTTGTTAGATGCAAATGGGTTTACAGAACCAAGTATGGACCAGATGGGAAAGTTGATAAACATAAAGCTCGTCTTGTTGCTAAGGGTTTTTCACAAGTTGAAGGCATTGACTACACTGAAACCTTCTCCCCTGTTGCCAAAATGAACTCTATCCGCCTTGTTCTTTCCCTTGCTGCCTCTTTCAAATGGGAAGTCCATCATATGGATGTTAAATCCGCCTTCTTGCATGGGGACCTGCATGAAGAAATCTATATGGAACAACCTATTGGCTTTATACAAACAGACTTCAGCCTTGTATGTCGGCTTAAGAAATTCCTTTATGGTCTCAAGCAAGCTCCTCGAGCTTGGTATGCCAAAATGGATAACTTTCTTTTAGAAAATGGCTTTTCTAGGTGTCATTCTGACAATACTGTCTACACCAAGAAAGCGGGCAAGTCTCTTATCATTCTTGTTCTTTATGTTGATGATCTTATCCTGACTGGTAGTGATCCCAACCTTATAAACCATGTGAAGTCTAGCCTTAAAAGGAAGTTTGAAATGACAGACTTAGGACACTTACATTATTTTCTTGGTCTTCAAGTCTTGCAATCCAAGGAAGGTATTTCCCTTTCCTAGTCCAAGTATGCCTGTGATATTCTACGCCATTTTCACATGGAAGACTGTAAGCCAGCCCCTTCTCCCTTTCAGTCTGGAGTCAAACTTTCAGTCACTTGTACTTCTCCTGAAGTTGATGCTACCTTATACCGTCAACTTGTAGGAAAACTTTTGTATCTAACCCATACTCGACCTAACCTTTCCTTTGCCGTTGGCCTTGTTGCTCGGTTTATGCAAAACCCACGTGAAAGTCATTGGAAAGCAGCTAAAAGAATACTTCGTTATGTTCAAGGTACAGTTCAGTTTGGGATTCATTACAGTGCCGAAGCATCTCCTCTATTGGTTGGTTTCACTGATTCCGATTGCGCTGGTGACCCTGATGATCGGAAGTCTACTGCAGGTTATGTGTTCACTCTTGTTTCAGGACCTATTACATGGGCTTGCAAGAAACAAGGTGCCATTTCTCTTTCTTCAGCAGAAGCAGAGTATCGTGGTGCCGTAGAAGCTAGTAAGGAAGCCTTGTGACTTCTTCAGATCCTGTCAGAGTTTGGCTTTCAGCAGCAGCATCCGACTACACTTTGGTGTGATAATCAAAGTGCCATTCAACTATGCAAAGATTCAGTCCAACATTAGCGCAACAAACACATTGAACTACACATGCACTTCATCAGAAATCTCATCCACGACCATGTTCTTGAAATGCAATATTGTTCAACAGATGATCAAGTTGCAGACATCTTTACAAAGGCTCTCATAGAGGCGAAGTTCACTAAACTTCGATTTATGGTTGGAGTTCAGGAAGTTGTCACTAAGGGGGGATAGGCTCTAGTGCCTCCTTCCTTCTCCTATTGTGTCATATTTGTAAATCCTTCAATCCTATCCCAAGTTGTTCTTAAGGGGGGATGTTAGGATATTCCGACACATAGGAAATAGTTAAGTATAACTTGGTCTAGTATAGAGTTAGGTAAAGTGTGTTTCTTTACTATGTACATTTTGTAACTTACAATCCGACGGTCACGATATGTAGTGATGCGACGGTTCATTCTCTCCTCGGTTTATCGACACTTGATCCGTGGCTTAACACCTGATTGGTCCATAATCTCTATTTAAAGAGCATGGAGGGTCATTTGTAGGTTAACCGTTCATGAGAGAAGCTTACATAAATTTTCATTCTTTTATTAATAAATTGCCTGAAGTGGCCGCGTTGGCTCAGGCCGTGGACTGTTTCCCTCTTTGAGGGTTTTAACCACGTCAAAATACTGGTATATTGATCTGTGATCTGTGTGTGAGCGGTGTCCTTTGGTGTTCTGTCTGAGGAACTTACCCTGTAAATTCCTACATCTTGTTTGGTTTAGGACCATTCTTTTTAGGATGTTGCTTCTTTGGATTCTTTGAATTTGGTTGTTGATGAGCTGCTAAGGCTTTCTTAGAAGAGTTTCCAGTGTTAAGAAAACCAAGATGTAAGATTTTTTCTTGTTATCTTATTAAAGAATCACAAAACGCATTAAAAGAGGGGGACTTGTAATATTGTCTTTGAGAAATAAAGGCTTCTCTAGTAGAATGGAAGGTGGAAATAAACACAGAGTAGGTTGGTCCTAACTTAGTATGAATGTAATAGATAAGGCTACCATCTTCTTTCTTAACCTTAACACCTTCCAAGAGAAGTCTAAGGGTCTTGAACTTGGACAAAAAATCTTCAATGGAAGAAAAATTATTGGGGTCCAATGTAAGCAATTCATTTTCAAATTGATGGGCTCTAATTTCATTTTTAATTCCAAAAAATTTATTGAGTTGTTTCATTTCTTCATCGGGGGTATCAATTTATACAATATGGAATCTAAGGTATGGATAAATAGACATCCCTATCAACCCACGCGCTTGATCTTGCTTATTTTCCCATTTGTCTTGCTTATTTTCATCTTTAGGTTTAGATTCTTGGCCTGAAGCTATTCTATAAAAACTTTTACTTCTACGTATATCCATAATGTAGGATAACTATTGGAAGCAGTTGGCGCTGTCAAGAATAAATAGGCATGGAATTTCCATTTTAAAAGAAACTAAAGCTGCAGATGCTCAAAGTAAGTGTTCCAATGGAAAGATCTCAAAAAATTAGGCGGATTAAAAAAAAAGTGCTTTGAAAGCGGCTTCTGAATGAAGAAGTTATGGATTTTTGAAGAAAAAATGTTGAAGATGCCGACGAACTACGTTAATGTCGGGAAGTGAATTATAATGTTATATTAAAAAAAAATCCCCCCCGCCCCCTCCAAACTTAATCTAATTAGCTCACTTAAAAAAAAAGATTACTTTATGTAACCCACTTTTATAAATTAGTGAAAGTCAATTTTACAATGGTACTTTATGAACTATCCACTAAATTGTAACTTAAATAAAAGATAAAGATACTTTAGAATTATAAGTAGTTGACTTTCTATAATGGGTGAGGGCACTTTTACATAAAATAACTTTAAAATGAAGGAGAATCACATAGCCATATCACAAAGCCATAAAACCATATGTATAACAAATTAACTCACAGAACAATAAACTGGCGGAAAAAGCAGAAAGCCATCATGTGGTCTCTCATGCTCATGTAAGTCTCTCTTATTCAAATAATTTAATAATACATTTAAATACATGAGCAAGTGGTCTTAAGATAGTGCGTCTATCTTAGAATCACTTGGTTGAGACATTTTCTCAATTTACACACTAATTTAGGAGAACTAGTTGGAGAGAATCTCTCCTCCTAACTAAACTCAGTTTGAGAAACTAACTCTCATGATTTAATTTAATTAATTATTTTATTTGGATTTATAATTGTTTTTAAGAGAGTGAGGCTAACATTCCCCCCCTCAACGATAAATTCAAAAAGAACAAGGAACCATCTTCCAAGTTCTCAAGTTGCTCCTTAAAAATCATTTTCCTAAAAAAACCGCCAAATTTGGATGCTGAAGAAACTGCAATATGAAGAGACTATAAGTCAGCTGCATGACTGATTCATCTCTGAATGACGCTTGACAACTCCATCATGTGCCAAGCCGCAAAAGGATCAAACTGTCCTTTGCTTGAAAACAGCATCTGGTGTCCACTACACAATTTGATGAACGCCCACTGGCGTATTCGTTGATGATGATCACCCACTGGCTGAAGATGTTGAAAAACAACTCAATGTTGCTTTTTCTATGATGAAAGATGCTCACTATAGCTTTTGCGGTGAATTTGATGATGCTCACTACTGATGAAAAATTCCCACTGGCTGATTCGTTGATGTTGTCGAGACTTTCAGTCTGACAACCACTTGTCAATTTCATTTACATTTCCCCCCCTTTGTCAGATGAAAGGAGAGAAAATCTTCTTCAAATTATATTTGAATTTTGAACTCCCCCCTTTTAGGTGTAGGAGAGTTTCACTGTTGTACTCCCTCGTTCAACTGCACGAGAGTACCATCTTCATTTGACTGTTGGCTGCAATATGTGTGAGTGAATCCGATTGTAAAACTTGTACAATCTTCTGGCTGTGGATGACCATTCCTATGGATCAATCCATGAATAATTTATCTTCAATCTGCTTGATTGTTGGTGTTTGCTGCATTTCTCTGATGAATGATTTGACTTGCCACAATGGTGACAAGGATGGAGATCAAAACACTGATCTTCCAGATGATCGGTTCTTTGACAATGAGAACATTTCGGTTTGTCTGCAACTTGAGTTTGCATGCATTTTTGTTTGTCTGCACTTTCAGTTTGTGTGCATTGATGTCTGTCTGCAACTTGCGAAGAACTTACTGAGGTGATATGTTCAAGTAATCTGGCACTGACGAACTGAACGGGATTTGAATAATCAGGGATATGTAAGTTGTCGTCATCTTCGACATATCCTAAGCCGTGTCGATTTTGATTACTTTGGGTTTCTTCCCATGGCTTGATGATGGATTTGGAAGAAAGTTTCACTAGAACAACTTCAACACTTGAAGCTGGTTGGATGAATGAGTTCGAATGATAAGTTGTATCTGGAAAATACTTGGAAGCAACATGCTTCTCTTGCAACTCAATTCTCTGCAGTTGTGATTCTAGTTGAAGGAAATCAATTGTTTCATGTGCATGTTGAATATGCACTAGAATGTTAGCAAGAATGGTTTTGCTGATGTGCACCATGTCTCCAACTGATGATAACATCAAATTGTGAATAATTTGAGACAGTTGAATGAGTGTTGCCATGTTGCCTTGCTTACTTTGAAGTCAGGTTTGCTTGTCGCAGAAGTCGTGCTTGAAAAAATTTCTCACTTGAGGCGATCACTGAAATGACACGCTCACTTGTACTGGTTGTTGATTGCTGATGCTTTTAAATACTTGCTTGAATTTCTGATTGTATGCTCGCTTGATGACGATTGCTTTGCTTGAATGCTTCACTTTCTGAATGCTGCAATAAACTTTGCACTTGATTTTGACACGCTCGCTTGATTGATTGTTTGAATGAAACACTCGCTAACATGTCAAGGGGATCTCCCCGGTAAGAAGTCCCAATTAGACCTCAGACCGTTTGGTGTAGGAGTCCCAGAAGTGGGTCGTAAGGTAATGCCTTGACTGCGATGTTGCACAGAGGCAATTAAGATAACTCTGTCAGTAGCAAAGGTGTGACTGCTGCAGTGAGTCAAGGAAGGTGAATGAGAGGTTCTAACACAAGTGGGTTAGGATGAGTGCGCCCCTTGATAGCCTGTATCAGTACTCAACTGAGAAGGGAACACATGAGCAAAGATGCATCATAAGATGGAAAGCAGATCAATCGACAATCCAAAGTGATGGTTAAACCAACAACACATCTGCAACAAGATTCATATAATTGCATATGAAACATTTCATACACAAATACGTAAGTTAAACAACATACATCATCAAAGCAACTTGAGAAATCCAACTACAATAACAACATATGCATGAAAATGTGTTGGCTCTTATTATATAAATAAGTGTAAGTTCCAATCATACAACACATCCATGTAAACCTGCTAGCCCCAATAGTGAAACGTTACATCCACATCCGCCTGCTCCTCCAAAGAGATGTACTAGCTCCTTGCAGTGGAGAAGCCAAGGCGCATTACAACACTGTCCAAGATTTCTTCAAGATAGTCTTAACATAAGCTTGGCTGACCAAAAGCCTTTACAATGGGTTCTGAGGGACTATTTATAGCAAAGGGTGAGGTGGCCATTGACATTCCCCTTTGTGACTGTTCAACTACTCTCATGGCTCTTCACCTTCTCTATGACTGTTACATTCACTATTGACACTTGACTCACACTTGACATGACTCAACATTACAATGCACATGTACCCATGTGAACACAATCGCTTGAGAAAACCAAACTAGACATCACTTTGACTTAGACAACTATAGAAGTCCAACTGCTCAACATCCTCATGCTGATCAACAGTAACATATTAATGCCAAGCTTTGTATTTTCTGATAGTGTCTGTGTGTTCTGCGGTGACATCCGTCTGAAACCTGACCTTCGCCTCCATAGTATCTGGGTACACTACTCAGGCTCCTCTGTCTAACTCATCTGAAAGCATGCACATCATTGTCTTCAATGTGGCCAGACCAACAACATACTTGTGCATGATGTCTACACTGATAGGCAAGTTTGAGCTCGTGGTGATGAAATCAACTCATCAAAGTACGAGTCAAGATCTAGTCGGACCTGCTTCTTGGTCTTTGCCTGGGTGAGAGTCCCAAGTGATGGGATCACATGTGTGCGCACCACAACATCCATGCTCTTGAATACTCGTGCATGGGAAGCCTGTATGCTAGTGATGAGTTGCGGGAGGTCCTCATAGTTCCGGATCTAACTCTAGATACATGCTTTCAACTCGATCGCATTTGGCCTCATCGTCTTTGGCAAGTGAAGTGGGGCTCCTTTGTACTTCATCATCCATGTTTGCATGTCATCAACAACAACATGTATGTTTGTCAAGATGCGTGCTCTCCTAGCACATCGCTGCTGCCATCCGTTGAGATGGACGACCGCCTTGTGCACGATACCAAACTTGGAGTACAATGCTCGCATAACTATGTCAAGGGACAATACTTCATCTAATATTGCCTTCTTTAGTTCATCTCGGGCGGACATTGTCACCAAGTCTCCTCCTTTCTTGGCCACCTGTAGTTCCTTCGCCATTCGCTCATTGTCAGCTATAAGAAACACAGACACTTGAGTTGGTCGCTTCGGCATACACTCTGGGTGCATCGGCCAAAGCAGATGGATGCTTGCGCATATCAGTCACGATCACTCGTTCTTCAGCTTGCGCAGGGGATGTTTGATCATCGAGAGTTGACACTCTGCGAGACTACACAACTCTATATTGGGATTCATAGAACGAGATGTTGTGCATCTCTTATTCCGACTGATCACCAAGGATCTCAATGGCTCCTTGGTCATCTGAGACTTTCTCTTCTTCTAGATGCATTGAAGCGGGTGAGTCGACCTCTTTGTGGTGAGGCATGAGGTCGGTGTCCTGTTCAAACTCCTACTGCTCCATGTCTGCATCCAAATGTTGAAGCGCATGTTCTATCTCTTAAGAAAATTCTTTCCCCTGCGATGGTTCACCCTGTTCGCCTAATGCCAGCTATTTAGATGAATCAACTACTTGTACGGGCGCTGCTTTGTCTGTCTGCATGTGATGCGCCCCCTGCTATATCTACTGCTGCTGCGATTCCATCTCTAGTTTGCAGAGCTCTTGATCCTTTCGTTGTTGCTCTCTCAGCTCATGCAACTCCTTCTCTGCTTCTTCCATTCTCTTCTTATCCTTCTGCCTTCGCGCGATTTGCTTGTTGAGCTACTACCTCTTTGCCTCTATAGCCATAGCTGCTTTCTCTACAAGTGGATATGCTCAAAACTTGCAACTTTGTTCCTCCTCCATGTGAACGACAATCTTCCTCTTCCCTTTGTCACGCATTGGTATGCTTGGCTCTGCTGCCACTGTTGCTATTGTTGGTGCTCTCCGTGATGCTGCTTTACGCTGCTTCGCTAACCACTCCACAATGAATCCGACTGGTTCATTGGGTCTGGAGAAACTGTAGCAATATCTCCATGGGTCCTCCTCGGCCCAATGAAATGCCCCATAGATCTAGTTGAACTGAACTCTCGTGCAGTGATCCTTCACAATGCAATGTGGGTCATACGGATTGTAGTTTCGGAGGTCAAATGGGTATTTCTTCATCAATTCTACTTCAACATCCTCTTTCTTGATACTTTGGATCTCATATAACCCAATCCGTAACGGAAGAGTGGGCCAAGGTGCCTTCTTCTTTCGCTACAGTCTAGATGTCAATCTTGCTGAGATGTGATAGGATACTTCCTGCATGACAAGTACGTCCAAGGCAAACATTGGCAGAACATGTAGAGACTTCTCCGCACTGAACATTCGGATGAAAGTGCTAGACGGTGAGGCATACCAATATGCAATACCTATCAATGCCTCCATTGCCTCCTTTGACATGCAAGGTGGATCTTGTTAGAATATCATCTTGTACAAAGGGACAACAAAATGGTTGAACATCCATGTGATTACTCCTTTGAAGTTTCATTCGAACAACAACTTGAAATATGTATTCACAATAGTCTCTGCTGGTGACCATGCCCACTCCAAGCCCGAGAACTCATGTCGGGCACAGACTGCATCTAGGATGTAGGCGGACATGTAAATCTCTGCATGCATACCTCTGGGTGACTGTAGAGCCTTCATGACTTGCTCCTTCAACTGATGAGCCAGTATGTTGGACCAGTTACATGGTTTTCCTTCTCTAGCCACTTGGTCCAGTGCAACTACCCAACTATGTGGGAAGATTTCCATGCTTGCTTGGCCATATAGTCGACAAATAAATATGATCAAAGTATTAGTACGCCTTCCTTAGTATCTTTTTCTTATAGACCTGGTTGGGTATCATCCTGAAATGAGATGGCTCCTTTACCCAATCCTTCAGAATGTCTTTGGAGTTAGCACTGCTGTTGGGTACACTGAATGGAGTCTCCATGACAGTGACGAGCTTTGACATCTGATACATCTCGTCATAACCCTGTTCCCAGAAGGTCGCAAGCTTCTTCCCACTGACACTGCTCAAGGTCATTGTCTCAGGATTAGTGTGAGAGATGATCCAGTGTATCATGTCCACGCATGGGAACACGAGATATCTGCATGAAATTCGGTATAATCCGGACTTGTGAATGTTCACGTACACCTGATAGTCTTCGAGGTGTTCCCTAAAAGTGCCTGCGAATATTTCATTGACTTCTTGCCACTTCAGTTTGATGTCCTTGTCTAGATACATCTTTGTATCTTCATATATTGGCAGACTAGAGGACACTTGCTCAATTGCTATTTCAGCTGCATTTCCATCAGTGTCCTTAGATCCTGTTCTCTTGGAAGCCATTGAGATAGATGAACACCTGAAATATTTGGAGACAAGAAACATGCATGGCAAGAAATCTGTCAGCGAAAACAAAGCAAGTTCCGGGGAATGACAGAACACATACCTGGGAAACTGATGAGCAATATTGCATAATTTCTTTGGGAGGCTGGGTGAATGGCTTCTAGAACTGCGCAAAAGGCAGTTTGGGCTGTCTGGGAGGTAGGACTGGCTACTGGATCTGTGCAATGTGCAATCCAGACTGGCTGCTGGGATTGCCAATGCGCAAATCCATTTGGGAAGGACTGCAAGCCCAGGGACAAATTTGCGCAATTTTGTAGGTCAGCAGTGATTGTCCTCTAGAAATGTGCAAAATAGTCTTGGAGGCCAGTGCTGGGCAAAAATGTGCATTTTTGGAGAGGGGCAGAGCCTTCCTCCCCAGATTGCGCAAAGCAGTCTCAGTGAGGCAGAGTCAGGGCCAAAGTTGGCCCAACTCGCCAACGGGTAACTGAAAGAAAATAAGATTGTGAATGCATGGCGACACTAAGTGATAATAGAAGTGATTGACAGTGAATGAAAAACATAAATGAAAGATTCAGAAAACAGATCAACATGCATGTGGGTGAAGCAGTTCGCCGGTTGGTCGAACGTTCATGCAAAACAGTTTCATGCATGAGACAATAGTGAGATAGCAACGAAGACTAAAACAGATATAGGACAAGCTATTATACATGTAAATGAAAACAAGAATTCAAAGAAATCAAGCAAACAACACGCATACAAGTGAATACACAAAAAGCCACAAAAACGCTGAAAAAGACAAGTTGAGGCCACTTACCTGTGAATAGCTAAGTGGAATGTGTTGAAGAGTTCTGGATGTGATGTGGGATGTCAGAGATCCAAGATTGATGTGAAAGAATGAGCTCTGATGTGTCGAATAAATAATTTTGGGCTCATGATGTGCATGCCACAAATCTAAGAAAAAGTGACACTTGGAGGGAAACTTCTAAAGCAACTTTGCTTATAACCCCCGACTGCTAAAAATATCTCCTTGAATCATGGGATTCCTTTTCCATGTTTCCTTTTTCTATTCCGAGAAGAACCAGTCATGCATGCATGCAAGCTAAGTTTCCTCTGTCCTGGGTGGAACTAGTCAACCAGACTGTTTATGCATGCATCTGCTCAACTGCTTGAGAAAAATGCATATTCTTGGCTGGGAGATGGGTTGACTACCCAGGAGGTTTACGCAATTTCTAGGCAGAGCAGCTGGCTACTGCCCAGATTTGCGCAAATTGTGGGTTGAGCAGCCCTGCTGGGGCAATTTGTGCAAATCCTGCTGGGAGTGTTGACTAGAAGGATTGCACAATCCTGGAGCTTAACAGGCTGCCATAGAGGATTACACAATTTCTGGAGGGAAGGCTGGTTGCCCTCCAGCAATGTGCAATTTTCTAGGGGAAGCTGCTTAGCTTGCAGCTGGACCAAGTCCGGGTGGTCAACCTATGAGGAGAATGCATTACGCTGTGCTCGACAGGCTGCCTTTGTGCATGAAAAACACTGAAGCTTGTGTACTTGACGAAGCAAGGCAAAGTGCTGTGTAAGGTTGGTAGGGAGGCTCCAAAATGGGCTAAGGCAAAATTTTGGAAGGTGGTTGTAGCTGCTACAACATAACCCCAAAAATTAAACTTTTAATTTTTATTTTCATAATTTTCCTTGGCCGACTTGGGAGGCTTCTAGCGTGTGGGAATACCTCCGGATTCTACAAAAAAATCAATAGAAATATTAGATCAAATTATATTTAAGAATATATAGTCAAGTACAACTAGCACAACTAGTTGAGGATGGGCCTCGTTAGTAAGGCGACCCAAGATCAAACCTCATGGAGGCTGTTGCGCCCATGGTAGGGGGAGGAGACATGCTAAAGTACATTCAGCTTAGGGTTGGTGTGGCCTAGGCTGGGTGCGATCCTCAGGTGACTTTGACGACTTAGATGCCTCTGGGTCACGATTTCTCAAGCCACAGGTCAAGCCTGTGGGAACACAAACAACTTGACAAAAAAATAAAGTTATTTAAGAGTATATAAGTTTTTTGTTTAATGGGAACTTTGTCTAAGTAAATGTGAATTGAGATTTTCTAATTATCATTATCTATTTTGTTTTCAAAACATAAAGTATATTTTTTGGCATGTGCAACATTTTAACAGCTAAATGATGATATTCTCTACAATAAAATGGTAGAGATATCAAGGACAATCTATACTAGACCATCCCTAATTTTCCATTTTTATCATGATGTTTTCAGATATATTTTTAGAATTAATAAATTTAGTGGATGCCTACAATTATAATGTCGAGTGTGTGTAATAATTAAGAGACTAAAATGATTAAAATTCAATTTTATTTCTTTGGTATGTAGAATTTAGTCCCACCCCCCCTTTGACCAAGTGATGTGGATTGGATTATTATATAATTTGTCATCTATCTTGATGCTTTCAAAGTGGAAAAATTTGAGGAATCAACTTGTCAACTTGCAAGAGCAGTTTTATTGGCAAGTACTAGTTTGGAGAATTGGGGTTTGATGCATTCCGATGTCATTTTGAGGCCTTAAATGATGTTTTTTGTGAGTAAAAGTTTCGTACTTAAGCGTAATACCACATTATGCCATTATACACTCAAATACCTTTCCAACGGTGCAATAATCATATCAATCAGAGTTTGTATGCAAAAGTTATGCCTCCCTCAAGTTGTCCTACTGTGTTTGACCACCATGGTACAAGTGGATGCCATGTCAACCTCTGCCATTCATGTATATGAGACTAGCCATGTGTGCACTATGAAGAAGATGAGCCTCTGTTATTCATATATATGGGGCCAACCAAGTGAGGACTAGGAAGAAGACTTTAGAAGGGTCAACGTTGTAACTATACTTGAGAGTTAAAGGAGTCAAACTTGATCCTTGGTTGGCTATTGGACTATGTTGCAACTAAGTCACCACGAGGAAAAGGGATTCAATTCGATTTGATTGTATCTTGTTTCATAGTAGAGCACAAAAATTGAGAATGGGACTTAGAGAGAATAACAAATGGGGTTACTATTTTGTAGCAGCCTAAAAGGCCACAAGTCTCAAGTAGCTTTATAAAGAGTGCCTTCTCCTTTGTATTTGCATTCTTTCCATTCCAAACAAAAAGAGAGTAGAGTAACCTCATCTTCCAATTGGGTTTTCTTCCGTAAGAGCTTCCCAGAGAATTATACCTTTGTTTTCATTATGGTTGATGTGTGATTGTATTTGCATTTGATCTATTTCATGTAAAGTAGAAAATCTATAATTAAAATTTTTGGAAACTAAAGGAATTTAACTTTCGTAGTATACATTTCAGTTTATTTTATCAAATCTCTTGTTACAAACCGCATAGTTGAATATTCACATCAAAAAGCCATTGTTTGGTGCTATTCCACATGCTCGCAAAGGAATGATTCAAAAGTCAATGCATAACCCAAATGCAAGGGCCACTCAGAATTACAATATTATTGAGGATCTGGCCCAAACATCTATTGCCCTGTCTGCTTTAATTTTTTGCAAAGTTGTCTCACACAATGCAAATCACTTCTAACTACAATTAGAGAAGTAGGTCCCTCGGATTCAAATATCATCACCTTCAATCTAGCATCCTGGAACCCCGTCTTTCCCATCGCCTTGCCTTTTAGATAATGTACGTGTTTGTGGGACATGTCCATAGTCTCCAATTCTTAGAAATATTTGGTTTTCATTATCTTAACTTTCTCAATTTAGTAAGGGAATAATGGTTACCATATTTTTCCCTGAGGAGTCCTTTTTTCCATTATCTCTATTGAAGCATGGTATGGAGATATCTTTCTCTATCCATAGACTCAACAATTTCAACTCCAGTTGTCTCGTGATGTATGCTAGTGAATACATCATCAATCTAATCAATATAATATCCTTAAATATATTGTTTATCTCTACAAGCTTGATTTGGTGTTACAACAATTTCTAAATCACAACAAAGCCAAACATATATTAAATGATTTCGATGTGGGAGCCTACGACGATCATCTTTCTAGGTTAGAAACTGCTTAGAAAATATTATGCGATGGGTACTTTTGGATTTTAATATTCAAATACTACATGAATTCAATCCAAAAATGTCATCCACCTAATATATTCACCAAAAAAATGTTCTCTCATCCTGATCTCATTCATCATGTGGTTGCTGTTATCCCCTTCTCCAAATGGGGTATTGATTTCATGCAATGTAAGCCTACATCAGTGAATGGTCATTATTATATCATTGTGGCCATTTATTACTTAAGTGAGTGGGGTGAGGCTATGCCTACCTTCTCAAATGATGGCACTTTCATAAAACTTTTCATATTTAATCACATCATTGCTAGTTTTGGTGTTCCCAAGTAGATTGTGATCAATAAAAAATCTCACCTTTTCAGTAAAATTATGACTAAATTAGAAGGAAAGTCAGGGTTTTTCCATGATAACTCTACTCCTTACTACCCTCAGAATAATGGTTAGATTGCCGCCATCAATTTCTTCTCAAAACCACGATCCAATGCATTTTAGGGAACCATAAATATAAGTAGCATCTAATTCTCTTTTCATCACTTTGGGCTGATTGAACCTCGGGAAAGACCTTCATGGGATTCACTACTTTCCAAGTTGTTTATGACATGCAAGTGATGTTGTCAATTGAATGTGAGATACCATGGTTGAATTTAGCTGTTGAAATTCTCCATAATACTTCTATCGATGAAGAATGCCTCCTTTATTTGGCCCAACTAGAGGAATAACATCATGATGCTACACTAGCCAATGAGGCCCATAAGAGATGAGCCAAACTTCGATATGAAAAATCTGTTTGACCTTGTGTGTTTCTTGAATATGTATTGGTCTTGGTATATGATCAATATCATGATAAATTAGGCGCGAGAAAGTTAGAATTCATTTGACACGGTCCCTACATCGTGAAAAATATGTTGAAGAAGGGGTCATACATGTTAGTTGACTACAATAGAAACACCCTCTTTGAGCTCTGTAGTGGGGTCTATCTAAATAAGTAATATGCCTAAGAAACTAGACATGGTGGCATGTACATATGTATTTAGTGTATGATTCTACACTCTATTTTTCATGTGTGTTATGGTTTACTTTTCTTCTTATTATTTCTAGTACTCGGTTTTCGAATGTCCATAACCTCTTTAATATACATAGGATATGCCACTAGCACTAGTTGTAGTACTTAGAACATTGATTCCACCACTAGGATATATTTTTTCCTATTTATGAATTTGTGAGTTTATGGGGCATCGTTCTAGGATTTGCCACTAACAATTTTGTAGAGTACAATGCAATCATTGAACTCTTAATCGAGGACATAGCTTTAGTTGTTCATTAGTTGGTGGCTAATATGGAATCTCAGCTCATGGAATCTTAGCTAAATAATGTCTACCATGTCATGCATCCCATGCTATTTAATTGTCTTCTAAGGCTATGTCTTCTTGAGCATTAATTTGAATACATTATATATCAAAATGTCCCTAGAACTTATATTACATTGCTTGATTTGTTAGCTAACTACGTGTTAGAATGAAATTTGTTGTTTTTATAAAATAAAGAAAACTAAGCATGCATGCACATAGAAACATGGGAACATTTGCATCATCATTCTAGATAACTATAAGTAACACGCTGAAACACATGTGCATGCATATATATATATATATATATATATATATATATATATATATATATATATATATATATATATATATATATATGTATATATATACATATATGTCTATATATATGTCTATATATATGTCTATATATATATATATATATAGGCACACACACACACACACATATTGTGAAAATAGTTTGCATACAACGTCATCAAACACATAATAACTTGTATAGTGCCAAAATTGGGCACACAAGCCCAAGCTCATAACCCCATAACTAAACACTAATGTCTACAAACTTTCCTGAAGGGAGTACATCAAGTAGTTGAGGTCTAATATGAATAATCATCATCAAAGTCTCGATGAGCCTAGTAAGAGAGCCACCTTGGAAACAATGTGAATAAGGAAACCCATCCTACTAGAAACACCGACGATGTGGGGCTACATGTGTCATGGAACCTTCTCTAGTAAAGGGAATGTGACACCCATGGTAAGGCCCTCGAGGTTTCACTGTGCTTGCCTCATCCTACAGTAGTCATCCTTGCTTGAATCTAGATTCTCATGCTCTACAATGGCTCAACCTCTCTCTCTGCTCCTTGATGTATATAAGGAGACTCACATTTATATATTTGAAGCATGACATCTATTTCAAAAAAAAAGTTTATGATTAGTGTGATGTACCACCAAAAGCATTTAAAAACTTGAAAAATACATAAAAATTACAAAATATAAAAACATAAAAACATAAAAACACATGGACTCACCCAAATCATCCCACTGCTCACTAGGGGAAATGCTAAGTTGAGATAATGATGTAAATAAGCCCTTGCATATGCATAATCATTGATCACTATCAACTGTTCATCAAAAAGGTCAAAGTAATATCGATTTTATGCTCATGTCTGTGCCTCTCCTCCCTGCTTGGTCACCAAGTCTATCCACTGGTTCATTCAGGGCTTAGTCTTCCTAACTATGGTGTTGAGATCTATGGTGACAAGCTACATTATAACTAGCTCAAAAAATAATGATAATTTAATGCTACAATATCTAAAATATTTCTATTTTCTCATCCTATATTTTTCAATTGATACTCTAGGTTCAATAGGATACCCTCACATTAGTTGAACATATTAGAGGCCACACACATAAACTCGGTTTGGAAGCCAAGTGCAGACTATTGGAACCTTCCACCTGGGTCAAATGAATAGGATCATGCGAGGAGGGAGGTCGATGATACCCTTAATAGGTATATTCTTGCCCATTTTTTGCATGGTGGGAATGTCATACTCAACAATGAAGTCTTTTTAGACCTTTCACCCATCAACCTTCCTCTAGATACCACTATTAGGGCCCATTTCCTTGAAAGACATGAGAGAAATTGTACATCTTCCACATCTATATTCACCAATAAGTTTTGTGCTTCGAAGCAATACTCCATAGGGTCCCACCACTGGATTATCCTATCCAATAATAAAGGTTGAGTATTCATGCTACGAGTCTTGAAAAACTTGAGAAAAAATAGTTGAAATGCTAAAAGTGTACCTAGGTTTTCCATGAAATCCACATAATCAACCTCATGTTCTCGCACTCTCCACTCAATCAGGATCAAATACCTATAAAAATCATGAAGAAAACATTAGAGACTACCCACATATCAATTTTCAGGAGGCACAACTTGCTTGTAGTAGGTTGAATCTACATTTTTTGAGCTTCAACACTCTTCCTATGCCCAATAAGAGAGTTTAAATGCTCTGTTTGCCACACATAGGGGCATTGAACCCTATTTGAACACTCCAAGTTACCTATGATAGAGTGGCTAAGCATAGGTCAAGTTGAAACAGGGGCTCCCCAAAGCTCATTTTCCATCGGAATGCAATTAAAGGTAATGAAATGAAAGAGGAGGGAAAGATATCTAACTTGGTCATGATGAGATCATGATTGGTGGCCTAAAAATCTTGGGATCTATAAATCAAATTCTAGCAAGATGTGGTTTCTCCATAATTTTTCTGCGTTTGGGTAAACAATTCACACAATGGTCAGACATTTCTCCTTGTACATGGGGGAACTTGTTCAAAAATGTCCCTTTTGACATTGGCCATACATATTCTTTTTAGATTTTATGGGATAGTTATGTATTATTATTATTATTATATATTCATTCTACTAATGCCTTTGTAATGAAATTTTGATCCATTTTTTACAGGGATAAGGACCATTCAATACATACGCTAGTGACTTGAGGTAAAATTTTGAAATTGGAATATAGGGTTCAAAGTATTTACAAAAATATATTTTTGTTGCATCTTTTACCTTTCCTGTACCATTTCAATACACCTTATGTGCCACCCCATAAGTTGCGACATTAACCATGCTTTTTTGCATGTTGTAACTCGTGTGGTAGAGCATAAACTTCACGGGTTCCCTAGAATAGAATTTGATTGCCATCTTAGTGCCCATATTGTGTTCATTTGTAGGCCCGAAAACCATCTTTAGAGCCTTCCATGACTTTGACATTGAGCCTCATCCATCTCTTTTCCTACTATTTCTAGCCTCACATAGCCCATAGAGGGTGTTCCTATCCTTTTTTTTTTGTCCCCTATGCATATGGTTATCAATGTCTCACCACATGCCAATTTTCCACTATCTTCCTTCATCTCACCCAACACCCTTGCAGTAATACTTGACGTCTTTCCTTTACATAAATATTTCCACCATCTTGCAACCCATCTCACCCTTTCAAAGAGATTGCTGCGATGAGTGGATTCCACTGCCAAACACTTTGCTAATATTTTTTGATTTTATTAGGTAAGTTTTGTCAACCTTGAAATTAGATGCATATTATTATGTCACTCATCTCTCTAGAATGAGATTCTTTTTGGCCCTCTTTTCATGCTAATTAAACAATTAAAAACCCAAGATTCTTTTTCTGATCTTTTCACGCTCATTAAAATATTTGTGAATTCTATGTTCTTTCTATTCTTTCCTAGTCATTATTCAGGATGAAAGTAAATGAGCAATTTATTCTCTATTCTTATTCTCATTAAATCATGAGAAAGACAAGAGTGAAATTTTACCGCTTTTTTAGACTTGTTAAGAAACTCTCATGAAAAACACACAAAACTGAATATGAATTTATTTATTATTTATTATTTTTATAATTTATAATTTTTTATATTTTTATTTTATTTATTTATATTTATATTCATTTATTTATTTTTCCAAAATTGTTAAAACTGAAAGAAAAAGACACTATCATTCTCACCTCTCTTCTCTTTTGTGCTCATTACACTGCGAGGAGGATCATCTATGCAAAAAGGGAAAGGGGGAAATCTTTGTTTTCTTAATTTTATCAAGGCAACATTTAGTCACCCTTGAACATGAAACTTATTTGAGTCATCCTTTTATAGTTGGTATTTGCTTGGATTTGGAGCCAAACTATTAGCCTGAGTTGATTCACTCTTTTATTGAGTCAGTGTCTCACTAGATTGGTTACCCTTCTAGTGGTGTTACTTCATCGAGTTGCTTTTTTTTATGCATGGTGTTATTTCATCCAAGCTGCCAAGTTCACATTTCTGTCATTGTGTTATATGTTCAAGGGAAGTCCTATTCATATTTGACCATCTGTTGTGTCATTTTACCTCTTGTGTTTGTCATCACTGTGTTAGTTGTGTATTAGTTCTTCATTTTCTATTTCCAGTGACCTCATCTTGGTGTTAGTTTCATGTCGAATGATGGGGGATACATCAAGGCCCTCCTTCAATGATTCTCTTCCTATCAACTTCAACACAATATTTTGGATGTAAATATAGAAAATTATAGTGCCTTGGAGCTTGTAGTCCATGGTAGGATTCCTCATGGTTCATATTGAGTTTTCCTCACTGTGCATGTTGATTAATTCTATGATTTCTCGACAACAACTCATTCATTGACACTTGCTAGATTGTGTTTCATACCTTGGGAACCATTTTCATCATTGGTGGTCTCCCTCAAACCTCTTAATGGGATTCCTCAATTCTTGGTAATCAGATGCCCCCCATGCATGCTTGCCATTAACTCATTTATTCACATGTAGTAACTTTAGGATGAGTCTAAGACCTTGTGGCTTGGGGATATCTCACTCAAACAGATTGCCTCCTCTAAGATGCAATGGAGAATGTATTATATACTTTGAGGACCACATTTGGTCACTCTCTTTTGTGTCCACTGTCCTACTGGTATCTACTATGACAAAGATCCACATTATCTTATGATCGATCATTGATGACATGAGTCCATAGAATATTATGTGGGTGGACATACTCTATTCATTTGGTATCAAGTATGATTATTTATACCTTGGAAATGTATATCATATGTATCTAACTATGACTTTTGCAACTCCTTACATGTTAGGCGTCATTGGCTCCCCTCGTTTCCCAAGATCACTAAGATTATTATACTGTATTTCTACCATCAATTTTTTTCTAATCTCATACATAAGGGGGCATATGCTATAGCTCAAAATGACACCCCCTTGGGTTTATTAGGGAAGTAACTCTTGATCCATTTTCTTGATAGGGAAAAAGGTGAACCTCCTAGGGTCAATTTCTAGGTTCCCTCTAGATTTTTATATAGGTGGTACTCCTCATATGATCACACTCTAGTATTTTATATAACATGAATATTAAATATTAAACATTGAACACATGCACTCGTGAGTGGGCTAGGAGTTTTTCAAGGTAATATAAAACTATAGTAAAATAGATTATATATGTAGAAATCCATTCCACATTGTCACCAATAAACATATATGAGGAACATATTTGAAGTAAATTCAGATAGATGGAAATAGGAAGTATTGTTCCATACACTTAGAGAATTATAAAATTATATTACACATTTAAAACCATAAGATCATAGGAAAACATTTTCAAGACCCTTCTTATTTGAAAATTAAAATTTTAGAATCACAAATGACATGCCTTCCTAAAATAAGTTCTCTAAGAGAATTAAACGAATAATTTACAGACTTAAAGTTTCAGAGTAAAGTAAAGTGCTTAGAGAACAATCACAAATTTTTGTTACTTAAATGTAAAACAAAATGCATTCACCCCTAAGGGACTAGGATTGGACTCTGGTGGACCAAATAATAATGGTAAAGGTAAAAAACTGTAGAATGATCATAAGCGGAATGAATCATCTCTCTCAAGTCTAATTTCCCCCTTTATAATCTTGTCTTTAAGTTTAGGTTTTCCTACTTGTTTTAATTGAAAAAGATAAATTTTTAGAAATATGAAGTTAGGATTTGTCCTCTAGGTTGGGCCCTGCTTCAAATATTCCAAATTTCATTTTTTTTATAAATAATTAAAAAAAATAATTTGGCGATAGCCCAAAATTGGTCACACGTTTCCTTTCAATTTTCAGAGTTGACATATATAATTTTAGACATATAGACCACTTTTAACGTGTTCTTCATTCTTCTATATTTTAAACAAGCTCTTGTTTTCCTAGAACAAACATTGAGAACTCAAGTTATGGTCTTTGAAAGTCCATGACTCAGCCATTGTTGATATGCACAAAGTGACTTAGCAACTGTTAGTTTACACCACATAAATATTGGCTTTTTGATTTATAACTCCATCCTACTCATTCCACATGCATTATGGGAGGGCATTCACAATGTTTTATAAAGAAATGGACTTCTCATATTATTTGTGTGTGAAGTAGAAAGAGTCACAAGATCTTGTGTAGCTTAAGCAATTGCAAAATAAGAAGTGTGAAAAAACAAAAGTAAATAAGAGTAAAATTGTGAAGTTGAAAGTAAAGTGTGAAAAAGTATAAGTAAAAAAAATAGAAAATAAAAGTAAATAAGAATAAAATTGACTAAGTAATAAAATAAATGCGTAAGCAAAAGTAAATAATAATAAAATTGTGAAGGTGAAGGTGAGAGATTGGAAATTAAGTAAGTGTGAAAAGTAAAAGTAAATAAGAGTAAAATTGACTAAGTGATAAAATAAGTGTAAGGAGAAAAGGAATGAAATTTAAAACAACTAAGTAAATTTTGTTTGTCTTTTGGAGCAACGATGTACCGAAATCCAATCTATTACAAAGTAATTCATGTTGGCCTCTTCGAGCAATGGTGTACCAAAATCCAATATATTACAAGGCTACTATACCTTGCATAGATCCAACAAGCAAATTATTAGCAAGTAAAACACATAAAAAAATTAACTAAGTCTAAAGAATATCATTAGTTATAATGTGATACCAAAGAAAAAAATGAACATAAACAAAATAGGTTGGGAAGCAATAATTCTCTTTGTTTCTTGGTGAAAAGAGTTACAAAATGATCATAGAGACACTACATAGAGTGAACCCTATAACTCTCCTAAAGGAAGATCCCTTTCCCTGTCCTTGTAAGAATGATCTCTCCTCAAAGAAGTCATATGGGAACTCTCAAATGGTGAACTCTATGAACACAAAGGAATGCTATATTGCTATACAATTTGGAAGCATAAATTTGCTTGATATTCTCTCTTGTTTTAGTCCCAAATCCGATGATATTTATAGGCCAAAGCCCATGCTTTTCCTCCCCTTGGATCATTGATGAGATTTGATCTTTGAGTGAGCTAGTGGGAGACAAGGGGAGTCCTTTGGAGGCTCCTTAATGCCACTTCAATGGTGTAGTGGATAAAAACTAAGCTACCTGACCTTGTCCTTTCAATTGTTGGTTTCCAATTTAATTTGATTTGGATCTCATACTACTGAGAAGTCACTTCTAAGGATCCTTGCGACTATCAAAGAAACAACTACAGTGATCCATGCAAAATTAGTAAGGTGAATTTGTGTGGAATGATTTTTTGAAAATGAACCTTTATTTTTTATTTATTTGTGATGTTTTCCAACATTCACTAGTACACTTACATACAACATTCTTTAGTGTCAATTTCCCTTCCTAATGCAATTGAGTGTACAATATTTCAGTGATAATAGTAATAAAAAATGGGGTGTGAGAAATGTGTAGAGAAAAAGTTTGTATGGAAGTTAAGGTTGTGCATAGATAGTGATGTGAAAAAAATGTGCTATGCAAAACATTTTCTACATCCTTGAAAATGGTTAAGTATGGAATATAATAAAATGGGCATTGATGGATAAAGGAATGTGCAAAGAAATTTGAAGTGGAAAAATACTTCCATACAACGTGGAAAATGACTATGTAAAAAGGGAAAAGAGGTAATGTAAATTCCACATGAAATAATATCTAGCCAGGAAAATATAAAATAGAGAAATCATATGAATAACAATAATAATGATAAATGAAAGTAATAGAGATATGCGCACCAAAATAGTGATATATTTGGCATATGAACTTTATTTTTTATTATGTAAAATGCTAGATGAAGTTGAGACATAGGGCTATCCAATGAGAAGGTGAGAATGAGTAATTGCTTCCTTTTTGATGTCTTTTTTTCTCCTCTCTGTTAGAAAAGGGAAGCCATCCTTGCAGCCTTGTGTGAAGAAGAGTCACAAATTAAGAATAACTAAAACATTGTTGTTTTATAATCATTCTATTTGATGCGTTGTTATAGACATATTTGGGCATTGCAACCCCAATCACGTATGTCCATAAACCAAGGGCTTCTAAGTCCCTAAAAGTGTTGTTTCATACCCTAGAGGAGCAAGGTCAGCTGATTACATCATCTCCCAGAAGTTCTCCATGAAAATCTATTCGGAATTGGTCAAAGTAGGACCATACAGACTGCCCAGTGCTAAAGGTGCGATGCATCTCACCCGCCACACGCAAAAAGTGTGATGCATACTGGAAAGCCCTTCTATAGGGTGCGATGAGCGAGAGCTAACAAATGGCACAAGTAGTTTGCTAGGTGGAAACCCAGAGAATCTTCTAGAAACTGCTCATTTGACACTTGCCTCTCTGAGTTCGCCCAGGGATGAGTAAGAGATCTAAAATCTCCATGTGGAACTAAGAACTATCAGAGAGATGACACTAATCAAAATCCCAGAAGCTGACTCACCCCCCTGCAAATATCTATAAATGGATCCCTCATCCAAGAGATCCAAAGGTTGGAATTTGGTAATTTGCAAAGAGGTGTTGTTGGTTTCTCTTTGAAGACATTATTGGGTGATCTTGCTTTGTGTGAGGTGAAGAGGGCTTTCAAGCTAGGAGGATGGCGCTGGGTCAGACCAAGTGGTTGTAATCCTCTCTTCTATGACTTTTACTAATAAAGCTATTTGAGTTTTCCTCCATATTCTTGTGTATCTCTGAATACTGTGTTTGTTATATGCATTTGTATGGTCAATATATATCTGATCCTATATTGTTTACAGTGAAAGATCTCTATGCTTTGATGGTATTATGCTGTTGTGAATCTACAGGTGCTCTTTGAAGCTGGACAAGTAAGGAAGTAGTGGCGAGATTCTGTCAAAGGGGAAAGGAAACAAGCAAGGAGCCAAGCGGAAGATTGAGGTTGGTACTCTCTGCTTCTTTCTCATCTCTCTCTCGTAAAGGAAAAACAAGTGACTTTAATATGTTTGTTTCTAAGATAGCTACCCGTCTTAGTGGGACTAGCAACTCTGAATAGACACTAGATTTCCTAATAACATGTGTGACATGTAAACACATAAAAAAATGCAAAATGAAGCCTGAAATACAAGAAAATCTCCATGGAAATCCAAAATAGCTAAAATTTTCCTCTTTAATAAACCCTATACATTAGAAAAGAGAGTTGTAACCCTTAGATGGCTTAGAAAGGAGTGTTGAATCCTTAGAAATCTCAACAATAAAGCATTAAATTGGCTAGGGTTTCCAAAGCACATGGATGAGGGTTGAAAGTGTAAAAAATGATGAGAATTTGAAGATAAAGAGGAAAGGATAAAATAAAACTTGGTTAAGGGAGTGTCTATATTTATTTGATCACTATTTTAAACTCATCTATAAAATCAAGCCTCTCAATAGAGTAAATGGAGAGAGAATTAATTGTAGGAATGCTATTGGAATGAGAACCTACTTCTTATTTTTGATAAGCCTACAATGATACTGAGCCTAATTGGAGGTTAGATGAGAACAAGAGCCAGAGACAAGGACCATAAAGAGCACAACTATTGTATACTTATTGGTATAATAAGAAATATCTTTCTTCACCCTCATTGATATATGTATTTCATTCCTATTTGAGTATGTGTTTTTGGTTTTATTGATGTTTATGCTAACATTGCCTACATGAGTTTTGATATAGTAGATCTAGATTGGTTTTTTTGCAAGTTATAGGTGCAAGGATCTAGGATCCTGATCTTGGGAACTTCAAACACTCAGGGCATCAACCATCCACCTTCAAGGCTAAGGTGTGTCTCCTATAATTCCTCTTGTATATTTCATTTATGAATTACATGTGTGTTAATAGGGTGTCAATAGGTATCTAGTGCTGTCTATCATAGATCTCGGGCACGCCTGTGGGTATTAGTACTTTGTGTATACAAAGGAAAATCCATATTATAAGAGTAACGTTTTTATCAATTAACTTTGGGTGAATTTAATTTATATCCTTTGGTTCTATCCTTTTCCTATCCTCTGAGTTTGGGATACTATTTCTGTTTTATATTATCCCTTGGTCTTAAATCATATTATTTTTGCATCTCAACCTCTATGGTATCCACAAAATACATATATTATGAAGAGCAAAGGTCAATGTATGTGAAAAATTGATATTGTTGTTTGAAGAATTCTCATTTCATTGATATTCATATTGGTTAGAGTAAGAATAAGTACATTCATCATCCAAATAGTTTACCTTAGGATAATTATTTTCACCAATAAATAATTCTTTCTATCATTCTTGTCATCATAGTCCTCCACTACATTTTCCTTTTTTCTCAAATGAGGTTGAAGGGGAGGTTCTTCAATTCTCATGTCCCTTTTAAGATTTGTGGATTAAAGGGTCTTCGATAAGGATTTTGGTTCCTCTAGGGAGCATTGGGATTTCATGGTCCAACCTTATTTCGGGGAAGTTTCACCGCGATGTAGCATTTATAGTTGCTTATACCCAAGATATATTTCCCATCTCAAGATTTTGAATTTTATTAGATGAGGCATTAATAAGTTTTGACATTTCTTCAATTTTCTATTCTTGTGAGATTTTTGAAGTAGATTATTCAGTAGGAAATTATTCCACTTTATCTTTATTATCTTTTACTAATCCTATAATATTTCCTTTGATATCCACAACATTACTTTGGATATTGGTCAACAATGTTGAACTTCTTTTATGTAGCATCATGGAATAATTAAGTTCAAATTCCAAAACATAAGATACCTTTACTACTATGTTAGAGGGTTTAATATGTGTAGGAAGAATATTATAACACTTATTGAAATGTTTGGTGGATTCTACTACTGATTCACTACTTTTCTTTTTCAGAGATGATAATTTAGTTAAATAATATTAGTGGTCCCTCTTTTCCCCCACTCTTTAAGGAACATTTCTTCTAACTTTAGGTAAGAGTCAATTGGATTGTCCTGGAAGTTCTAGAACCACTTTGTAGCATTGTCTTCTAGGATTTATGCAAACATCCTCATGAAAACATGATCATATTCCACTACAAGATTATCTGTACAATCTTGAAATGAAATAATATGCTCTTCAACAGTTCACTATCCCAACTAAATTTGGGTAATTTCTTATCATATCGGTTAGGAAAATCATGTAAATTTTAAGGTAATACCAATGGTCTATACCTAGAAATGACACATGGGTTCAGTCCTAGAGGCATTATTCTTTATTGATTATTTTTTCTTTTAGGTCAAACTACTTTTAGGATGCTAGAAACTTGTCCAAGACTTGACCAAGAAAAGCTAAAAAAAAATAGATCAATTAAAGGAATATTTTCCTTTAGAGAAGGCCCATTGGGACTTCTCTCAAGGGTCAATGGATGGAAATCATTCTCTACTTCAATACACACCACCTCAGGAATGGTTTGATTCTCTTTTTTAGAAATAGAATAAGATGAAGAACCAAGCTTCCTTCTTCTGTTAGCTTCTGAAATAAGTTTTTTCAAGATTAGGGTGTATAGGAGTTTCAAGAGTAGGATTAGAGAAAGTTTTTATTTTCTTGGAATCCATATTTGCTTGGGGTTGGAGTCGTCGAATTAGAAACATGTAACAATTATAATTGTAAAAAAGGAAATTACTAATTGTCTACCTTTCAATTAAAAATTTACAATGAATGTTGGATTGGGTTACACATCTTAATAATCAATATAAGGTTTAGTGTTAATTCATGCCTTGATTTCTTTGTGCTTTAAATTCTAGTTCACCTATCTCATCCTCATGAGCTAAAACTTGCAAAGATATCTCCAACTCCTCTTGATTCCTTGTAGTTTATAGAGTTAGCTTGTATAGTTGGTTCAATATGATTATATGACCATCCAAACTGTTAGGGTCCTATGTTATCGGGATTTTGGTCATCTTAGTCTTACTATTTCATTTGAGGTCATGTTTGTAAATATTAGTCCTGTTTTCATGGGTGTCATGGTCTAAACGAGTTTTTGTATAAAGTGGTCAAATTTATCAAAGTGACATTGTAAATATTTTGAGTTAAAAAAGAGTCCTTTTTCCATAATTCAAATTGTAAGGCCATAAGAATTCATGCTTTGAATTGGAAATCATGAGGGTTCATTTCTCATTATAGAGCAGTCTAGGGGTCATATAATCAAATGTTGGTTATCATAAGTCAGTGATCTAAATATGGAGATCGAGCCTACATCAAAATAATCATGACCAAGGATTGGGCACAAATTTGGAGGTTATGTCAGGTTAGTCTAGATGTCATTTCAAGAGTCGTTATGACCTCAATAGGAGTACAACGGTCATGAGGACAATTAGTTGCCTTTTCCTCAAGCGCTGCATTTTCCAAGAGATGCTGCACATTCATCATCACGATTTCAAATCAAGTTTTTCGCCATCAACTCCACTTCAGGCCACTATGGAAGGTTATCTAAACTTCAATTTTCATTCAACTTTATGTTTTTATTCTTCATTTCCATCAGAAGTCGTGGTGGGTCTGTGTTATTTTTCTGTGAAAAGGAGGTAGGGGCGTTGCATTTCCACACATCGCTACACCACTCACAAACCGCTGGTCAATTCTCATCACATGTGAAAATCTAAGTTTATCCTTGTTCCTTAATGCTACATGAATCCTGCAAGATAAAAATTTAATTTTCGTTGTGTTTTTTTGAAGCCGCTGCATTTCTGCTATCACTGTGTTTTCTCCTTGCTGTGTTCCCACACAGTGTTATCTTGCTTCTCAATCCGATGTCCAAACTTTATTCTCAGGTGAAAAATTGAATCACTCTATGTTCCTTGACCATGAGAAATTGTAATTTTCATGCATGAGCCATCAAAGCAGTTCAAAACTAGCTAAGAGAGCCAATTCATCATCATTGCGTTTTTGGTAATTCGTTGTGTTTTCTCCTAACTATTGCGATACTGATGGGCCTCTAAATTAGACATAAATTAAGGCCCATGCCTCTAAATTAAACATAAATTAAGGCATATGACCATCCTTCAACACATTAAACCTCTCTTTTTGTGTTAGATAATGTATTTTTAACTTTAATATATTCATTAGGAAAGTTTATGAATAATTGCATATTTGTGCCTAATATTATTTATTTTTGTGGAATATTATGAGAATATTGGGCAGATTATGAAGATTTGGAGGAGGAGATAATTTAGGGACTTGCTCCCTACTACAGGAGGATCAATATTAAATAATAAATCAACAAGATATTATGGAATTATGACACAAATTGTGGAACTCCAATGATTGAGAAAATCTAGGAATGTGTTCCCTACCATTTAATGTAGATTCCTAGTATTGGGAACCAAATCCACTAATCAAGGAATTTTGGTGGGGAAAGCTTCCTCCTTTCATGGGGAATGATTCCTAATCATTTTGTATAAGTACCAAGTCGAATTTGCCTCTAGGTGGAGATTTTTATTAGTGTTATTGTGGAGAGAACTCGTATTTTTGCAGCTCCATTGTATTTTCTTGCAGGGATGTAATTGTATTGATGAAAATAATGAAGAATGGTGTCATTTTTAGCTTCTAAATATTGTTCTCCTCCATAAGCCTCTAAGTTTCCTTGGGCTTGGCCATCCCAGGAGCCTCAAAGCCCTTTTGTATCATTTTCTTTCCTTCTTTTCACTTCTTATTCAAATGCATCTCTTGTTTTTATTTCTTTCTATTTCTGCATTTAGTATTAGTGATTTCGTGTAGGATTGGGTTAAATGGTTGATGTAAGTTCCTTTTCAGGATCAAAAGCATCATTTCATCCTTAGAAAAGATTTGGAAGGTCATATTAATCATTGAGCTACTTGGATTAGTCTTCTTATTCCCAAATCTAGATTTCTAGAACTCCTTTTTAGCAAAGAACAATAAACTTCTGCTATTTTTTAGAGCATGCTAACGAGCTTCAATCGAGTTGTTTCCACTTGAATTAGATAAAAAAAAATTATATTTAATAAATTTTTTTATCCCATTTCATTTTCACTTGATTAGGTTAGGAATTTGATAGATTTACTAGCTCACTAGTTTTCGAATGTCTGATTTTTAGACTAAGTAATTTTTCGTTATTTAATAAATCTTTCCCATGTATAGATGAATTTGTGGATAGATGCATACAATAATGTGTGTTGTTGTAGGATATTATACATTGTAGGGAGACCTCATCTCGCCTCATCCACCCATGTCGCCAAAATCTACTAAAGTCTCAATCCGAATTCCTGTTTTATAAGCAAAAATTGCGATTTTCATTGAGCAAATCTACCCATATTGAAGCACTTGCTTGAGTTCTGGGTAGTGTCCACCACTTCCATGCCTTATTCTTCCATTATCCACCTTTCCCAAGCTCCATTCCACCTTCTAAACCACTTCCTAATCTTTCAACCTACTTTTTGTAATAAAACAGGGGATCCTGTAAACATCTTGTAGGAACTAGTACTTCATGTAGACATCTTGTTGGAAAACTTGTAGTGGCCTGCTTTGAGCCCGAATTGAGAAAAATCATCACTAGAAGCCAAGATTAGGCCCCTACTTCCCCCCCAAGCCATCTGAACCATTGTACTCCTTTTCCTCCACATCTATCTCCCCTGTCAAAGAACCAAGCAAGATTAGCATTTACATTTTTCAAGAAAAAAGATTAAAAGGAAAAAGTTATTTTATATTTATTCATGCACACAAGAGTTAGAACTCTCCAGATCAGATTCAATGCTCTATTAGTTTAAATCCTCACATGTGATAAATAGGGTTAAGTTAGGTTTCTTTTACATTTAGTTCATGATCTTTGTGCAATTAGAATATGTTTCTTTCCTTGTACTTTATTTCTTGTAATAGGTTAGGGTTTCCATTTCAGTTCATTTTCTGCAATTAGTTTAGGGTGTGATTTCAGTACATACACTCCATTACATCATGACAAAAAAGGAAGACACATTATATGCTGCACATGTAGTGCCGATACCTCTTAAGTTTGTATAAACCCTGAGTTGATAATTAACAGTCGGTAGCCTTGGGAGTTGCAACATTCTTGCTGCAATAACGAGGCTCATCATATACCACAAAATCTTCATCCTTCGCTTTTCTTCATTGCCAAGACCACACTTTTCCTTGTAGACCTTCCATGAGTAGATTTTCCAATGTGTTGAAATTGCATTGAACCCCATCACTCAATTGTTGTGCTTGTTTCAAACTCAATTTCCTGGAACGTTGTGTTTTTCACAAAGTGCTACGACTGTCCCTTTCAATTCTCTATCAGTTGTTGCAAATTTTCAAGTCTTTAGGGTTTTCTGAGAAAGTTTGCATTCATTAGTTTTTATGTAAAGCTTGTTTTCTCTTTGTCATCATCAGAGGTTTTAAAATATCACCACTCCTCCACTGTTGCATAAAACAAATTGTTTCAAAACCCTAGATTATTCACTGCTGCAAAAACAAAAATATGTCAACTCTAGAGGAGAAGAAGCACAAGGGGTGTGCTATTGTTCATTTTGAGCCACAAGATATCAAAACCATTAATGTAGACCCAACCATCAGAGTGGCTTTTGAGCAGGTGGGGTGTTTAAGGTTTTGTGAAAATATTCAGGGGTATAATTTGTAGGTGACTAAGGAGTTTGCCAAGGGTTTTGATGGATTGCAGGCAAAGGTTGGAGCACTTACTTTTATAGTCACAACTCAATCAATAGTTGAGGCCACTGAGATACCTTTACATGGTGAGGAATGGTTTAAGGGTATGGTGTTAGATTCAGTTTATTTCAAAGACTTTCTAAAAGAAGAGTACTAGGAGGGATATGGGTCTGCTGTTCCAAGGAGCTATCTACAAGACCACCATAGTAAACTGTTGGAAGTAATTCAAAGGTATTTCACATGTGAAGGGAGGTTCAATAAAGTTTACCAGTATCATATAAGACTCCTAATGCATTTTACAAGTAAAAAACCTTTGAATCTTCCTTACTACTTATTTAGGAGTCTTTGCAAAATGACTAATAGAGTTCAAGAAAAAAGGAGTCTGATTGTGATCTGGATTTAGGCAGGAATGCAATAAAATATAGAAATAAACATAAATACAAAGATGTAGCAGAAATAACACTACATTTCATTAATATCAAATATTGAAATATACTTACAAATGGAATGGAAATAACACTAGCTCGAGCAATGGTAGCTTATCTCTGAGAAGGGATGTGGAGGCTACATGCCTCTGAACTGTGTTACAATGAGGCTCGAAGGCCTATTCACTGTTGAGAAACAATGGAAAACCCTAAACATCCAAAAACATAACCCTAGGAGATGAAGCGCCAAAACTGTGGGCCCCGTTTGGGTAAATCAACCTCTCGGGGTCGTAACTTTGGCATATAATCTCTATTTGACACGCACAATACCTCGTTAGAAAGATCTATTCGAGGAATACAACTTTTTTAGAAACATTGGTACAAAAGGCATGTCGGTCCCAGTTTGACCAAAAAACATTGTTTAGGGCCTCAAAATAGCTCTGGAAGTTCAAGACCCGAAAAACCTGCCAAAAATAGTAAATTGTGCTATAATTAAGGAAACTGAAAAACTGGAAGAGACAGTTGTGGGGGTCCAAGTGGGATAAGGGGGTGGCCACCAACATCCACTTGGATCATATTGAACCTAGTCTATTTCATTTCTCATTAATTAAACTACTGGTGGTAATTGAACTTGACAAGAAAGAGCAGCCATGGCTGGACTTTTTGATCTCTTCAGGGTGGATGACACAACCTTTTGATAGCCAAAGGACTAAGAAAAATAAACCACCAGTTGCAATTAAAGAGGCCTCACCTGCAACAACTAGTTCGGTCAAAAAGCCTTTGACTAAATAAAATTAGTTGACAAAAGAAGTGCCAAAAACATTCACTTCTCACCTGAGGTAGAAAAAGTGGCTAGGGGACTGAGAACAAGAGCTTCAACCAAAATATTTCCTATAGATTCTTCACCTGTTCAAGCTGCTGAAATATTAGAAAGTGCACATGGAGAAATGGAAGTTGATGAAAGGGATCAGAAAATCAAAGACCTGCAAGATTAGTTAGACAAAGATCATACAACAATAACTTATTTTCAGCAAGAAAATAAAGAGATGAGGCAGAAAGTATCACAAGAAGCTACCCAACCCAGTGAAAAAGAACAATCAAAGAAAGCATTGGAACATGTTGTTAAAGACAAAAGAAAGAAAATAAAAAATGTTGAAAATGTACAGGTGACAGTTGAGTAGTCAAGGAGACCTAGGACTAGGTCTGTTGCCAAAATGAAAATGAAAATGGAGGATACTATTCAACCATAACAAAAAATGGTATTTAATGAGCAAAAGGAGTTTGAAAAATTGTTGGAACAACATGAAGGAGTTCAACAACATGTAGATTGGCTAGCAGAAAAAGATAAGAGGGATAAGATGAAATTGCTTAAATAGTTAGAAGCTGTTGAACCTGTCCTTGATAAATCTAAATGCAAGTATAGGTGGCCCTTACCTCTGCATAGGCAAGTGAGAAGTTTGTATACCTAGAACTTGGTTTTTAAGAGGAGGCTTAGATTAGTGAAGCAACAACTTATTGAGGCCAAGAAATCTAGAAGAAAGAGGAATGGGGGAAATTTAGATATACTATCAAAGTAAAACACATAGGGAAATATTCATCAGGAGGATGCTACTGAGGTTTAAATTTTCTCTTTTTACTCAGCAAGTCAGAAATAGGTCAGTTTTGATGGAGTTTACAAAAACGTAGCAAGGGCATGCTGCACATTTTTTTATAGTCTTTTATGATGAGGAGATGACCTAATTTTAAGGTTTTTGGTTGTCTTGTAGGATGTTATAAGGATTTCACAACACCTACTTATTTCCTCCAACATTTTATATCAGAGGGAGCCAGCTTATGCTCAAAATTTTTAAGGCGTTGTAAAATTCTCTAGGTGTTGTTGGGTGTGGAGCCTGATTATCTTTTGTATTCAAAGGTATCACTGCATGGGATCCCAGTTCATAATGGGGTGGAAACACTGCCCGTAAAATATTCACGACAGGGGGGGCAGCTGCGACCTTTGGTAGCCCCCCTAGTGGGGGATCGGAGGCAGCGCCCCTGAAGCTAAAAATAGATGTAAAATTTCCTTGTAAAATGTTGTAATTTCGTAGTCAATCAGGGTTGTTCATTAGGCAGAGATCTGACGGTAGAAGTTATCTTTAATTTAGGTTTTTTCCCTAGAAGGAAACCCCTCTCTATATATGAGGGAATTGTATTGCGTCTATGTAGATCTGTATTCTCAATGAGGAAGAGAGAGGAGATTGAGAGTGAAGAGGGAATTACATTGGATATGTTGTAGGTTGTATCTCTTCAGTTTGCTGGATAATATAAAAGGAAGGACTGGTTGTTTCTCCGTGGATGTAGCCCAAACTAGGTGAACCACGTATATCTGTGTCTCTCTTGTTTTATGCATTTTTTGTGTTTATATTTCTACAATATTTTATGTGTTCCATTGCTTGGTAATTTATAATTTTCTAACAACTGGTATCAGAGCCAAAGGTCTATTTGGCTAATAAACTTGCAGGAGAGAAGGGTTCCTGGTTTGAGTGGGAGAAATGGCGGAAGATGGTAGGTTTAGGGTCGAAAAATTTAACAGCCAAAACTACCAGCTGTGGAATATGTAGATGGAAGATTATTTGTATCAGAGAGATCTGTACCAACCATTGAGTGGAAAGGCTAAGAAGCCGACGAGTATGACAGACACAGAATGGGATATTCTCGACAGAAAGGCACTTGGAACAATACGGTTGTGCCTAGTGGCATCAATAGCATTTAATATTTCAAAGGAAACAACAATAGAGGGTTTAATGTTGACATTAGCCAAACAATATGAAAAACCCTTGGCCTAAAATAAGGTATTTCTTATGAAGCGTTTATTTAATATGAAAATGTGAGAAGGTGGATCCATTTCTAATCATTTAAATGAATTTAATACAGTTACCAGTCAGTTAAGTTCTGTAGGGGTAACTTTTGATGATGAAGTTAGGGCTCTGTTATTTCTGTGCTCATTACCAGAAAGTTGGAATGGTTTATTTATGGCCATTAGTAACTCTATCTCTAGATCTATTATTTTAAAGTTTGATGATGTTGTCGGTGCAATCTTTAGTGAGGAAATGCGACGGAAAAGCTCCAGTGAGACATCAGGTAATGCTTTGACTACAAAGACTAGGGGAAGAAAAATGGAAAGAGGAAAGAGCCCTGGATATCGCAGTAAGTCAAGAAAAGGTAGATCCAAGTCCAGATCAGGGATAATGTGCTAGAAATGCAGGAAGAAAGGACACCTGAAGAAAGACTGCAAGTCTCGGAAAGGAAAAGAAGGAGATGCGTAGCAAGAAAACAATAATGAAGCGAATGTGACAGGTGATGTGTTGAAAGATGCTTTGATTCTGTATTTAGAAAATATTATTGATGCATGGGTGGTAGATTCAGTGGCCTGATTCCATGCCACACATGATAGGAAACATTTCCATGATTATGTTCAAGGAGATTTTGAACAGGTTTGATTGGGTGATGATAAACCCTGTAAAATCATTGGAATGGGTACAATTTTCATAAAACAGAAGAATGGAAATCAATGGCTATTGAAGGAGGTAAGGCATGTTCCAGATCTGAAGAAAAATCTTATTTCAAAAGGGAAATTGGGAGGTGAAGGTTGTGTGACTAATTTTACAGATAAAACCTAGAAGGTCACAAAAGGATCCCTGGTAATAGCAAAAGGAGAAAAGGTTGGTACATTGTATTTATGCCATGGTCTTTATAATTCTGTTAATGCTTTAACCTCTATAGGAGAAGATTCAGCATTGTGGCATCATAGGCTTGGGCACATGAGTGAGAAGGGGATGTAGATCCTTCACTCAAGAAATTTGTTGCCAGGTTTGAAGCATGTTGATTTAAAATTCTGTGAGAATTGTGTTTATGGAAAACAGAAGAGAGTCAAATTCCTCAGAGTTAGGAAAGAAAATAAGAGTGAAAAATTAGAGCTTGTACATACAGATGTATGGGGACCTGCTCAGGTATCATCTCTTGGTGGCTCTCGTTATTATGTTACTTTCATTGATGATGCAACCAAAAAATCATGGATTTATTGTATTTGAAATAAATCTGATGTATTTGATACCTTCAAGAAATGGAAATATTTGGTTGAAAATGAGACAGGAAAAAGGTTGAAGTGTCTTAGATCAGACAATGGAGGTGAATATTGCAACAAAGAGTTTGATAGGTACTGTTCAGAGAATGTAATTCGCAGAGAGAAGATAGTTCCAAGAACACCACAAGAAAATGGTGTGTCAGAAAGGATGAACATGACAATCATGGAGCATGCAAGGTGCATGAGATTGCATGCATGATTGCCTTTACAATTTTGGGCAGATGCTGTAGATACTGTTGTTTATCTAATAAATAGAGGGCATTCAAGTTCCTTGGATGGTGGTATTCCAGAGGAGGCATGGATAGGTAAAAAGGTAAACTACTATTTTTTAAAAACTTTTGGTTGTGAAGCCTTTGTCCACATTAATAAAGAAAATAAAGAAAATCTTGAGGAAAATAAAAAAAATGTACCTTTATTGGATATGGTGTTAATGATTTTGGTTTTTGCTTTTATGATTATGAAAAACACAAAATCATTAGGAGCAAAGATGTCATATTCAAAGAAAAGGTTTTGTATAAGGATCAACTGCAGGAAAAGAAAAAGGAAAAAGAAAATAGAGAATACACAGTGCTTGAAGAGATCACAGAAAAAGTGATGGTCCCTGAAAATCATAATGATCAACGTCTAGAATGACAACCACAACAGAAACAAGCACCTCAAACACCTAGAAGTGGTGTTAGAAGATCTACCAGGATAAGTAGACCCCCTGAATGATACTCTCCTTCATTATATTATGTATTGTTGACTGATTCTAGTGAACCAGAATGTTATGAAGAAGCAGTGCAGGTAGAAACTAGGAAGAAGTGGGAGGAAGCCATGACAGAAGAGATGGAATCCTTAGCACATAACCAGACTTGGGACTTAGTTAGGTTGCCTGCAGGTAAAACAACATTGCAGAATAAATGGGTTTACAAGTTGAAGGAAGAAGATGGAGGTAGAAAAAGATATAAATCTAGACTTGTTGTGAAAGGGTTTGCACAGAAAAAGGGTATGGACTTTGATGAGATATTTTTTCCCGTTGTTAAAATGACTTCAATCAGAACTATTTTAAGTCTAGTAGCAACTGAAGATTTGCATCTTGAGCAGTGAGATGTAAAGACAACCTTTCTCCATGGGGATTTGGAGGAAGAGATATATATGCAACAACCACAAGGATATGAGGTAAAAGGGAAGGAGAAACTAGTGTGCAGGTTGAAGAAGAGCTTGTATGGCTTAAAATAGGCTCCAAGGCAGTGGTATCTAAAATTTGATAGGTTTATGTCTAAACAAGGTTATACTAGATGTCACTCTGATCATTGTGTTTATTTCAAAAGGCAAAATGATGGCGGCTGTATTATATTGTTATTGTATGTAGATGACATTCTTGTTGCAGGTTCTAACATGCAGGAAATAAATGTGCTCAAAAGAAAATTGGCGAACTCATTTGAAATGAAGGATTTGGGTGATGCAAAACAAATCCTTGGTATGAGAATAATTAGATACAGGAAGAATCACAAATTAACATTGTCTCAAAGTGAGTACATAGAAAAGGTGTTGAAAAGGTTTAATATGCAGAATGCAAAACCAGTTAGTATACCTTTGGCTAGCCATTTCAAATTAAGTAAGGAGGAGTGTCCTAAGACTCAGGAAGAAATGGCTTATATGTCTAAAGTTCCATATGCATCAGCAGTTGGAAGCTTAATGTATGCAATGGTCTGCACAAGGCCAGATATTTCACATGCAATGGGAGTTGTAAGCAGGTACAGGAACAATCCATGAAAAGAACATTGGATGGCGGTGAAGTGGATTCTTAGGTATTTGAGAGGTACCACAAATCAAGCATTATGATTTGGTGGTTCAAACATTGCTCTACAGGGTATGTTGATGTAGATATGGTGGGTGATAGAGATAACAAGAGGAGCATCATAGGGTATGTGTTTACTGTAGGTGGAACAATGGTTAGTTGGGTCTCAAAACTGCAAAGTGTTGTTGCACTCTCAACAATGGAAGCAGAGTATGTTGCTTCTACAGAGGCTAGTAAAAAAATGATTTGGTTACAAAGGTTTCTGGATAAATTGGGTAAGAAGCAGGAGTTGGGCAGGTTATACAGTGACAACCAGGGTGCCATACATCTTGGAAAGAACTCTGCATTTCATTCCAAGACTAAACACATATAGCTCAAGTACCATTTCATACGGTCAACATTGGAAGATGGATAGTTGAAGTTGGAAAAGATACACACTAGCAAGAATCCTGCAGATATGTTAACAAAAGTTGTAACCAGGGAGAAATTGAGAGTCTGCTCAGTTTCAATTGGTCTTCAAGTATGATGAAGAAGATGAGAAACAACCAGGTCCAGAGTGGAGTCATTGTCCAACAAATGAAGTAGTGGTGGAGTTGCTATAATCAGTCTCCAAGTGGGAGATTGTTGGGTGTGGAGCCTGATTATCTTCTGTATTCAAAGGTATCACCGCATTGGACCCCAGTTCATAATGGGGCGGCAATGCCGCCTGTAAAATATTTGCTACAGGGGGGGTCCAAGGGGGGGCAACTGTGAGCTTTGGGAGCCCCCCCCTGGTGGGGGATCGGGGGCAGTGCCCCCAAAGCTAAAAATAGATGTAAAATTTCCTTGTAAAATGTTGTAATTTCGTAGTCAATCTGGGTCGTTCATTAGGCAAAGATATGACAGTAGAAGTTATGTTTAATTTAGGGTTTTTTGCCCTATAAGGCAAACCCTTGCTATATATGAGGGAATTGTATTTGCATCTATGTAGATCTATATTTTGAGTGAGGAAGAGAGAGGAGATTGAGAGAAAAGAGGGAATTATAGTGGATCTGCTGTAGGTTGTATCTCTTTAGTTTGCTGGATAATATAAAAGGAAGGATTGACTGTTTCTCCGTGGATGTAGCCCAAACTGGGTGAACCATGTATATTTGTGTCTCTCTTGTTTTATGCATTTTATATGTTTATATTTCTGCAATATTTTATGTGTTCCATTGCTCAGTAATATATAATTTTCTAACAAGTGTTGTGAAACTTAACAGTGCTGCGAAAATTTGCTACAGGTGATGAGGAGGTCTTCAAGCACTATGAAGCCTATCTCAAGAGTTCAACACCATCACAAAGACATTTAAAGAATACCCATTTTCTCCATTTTGTCAGAGGAGGGATACAACTAATGAAACATGGAGGGCTACTTCGTTTTGTTGCGAAACTGAACAATCAACACTATTTACTTGATATTTTGATTTGTTTGGCTCTCCAAGGTTGTCTAATAATGTTTTTAGGTGGCATAGAGCCTTAGGGTGGTTATTGGTTTATTATAAGTATTTCTAAGTTTAATGATGTATTAAGTACAAAACTGTGTTTGGTAATTAGTTCCTACTTTTATGTAGAGTAGGTGAACAATTTGATGTATTTAGCTATTTGACTAGTTTCTTGTTGGAAAATTCGACCTGGATGGCTGAGGGTGGAATATTTTTGATATATTTAATATGTAAAAAGCTAAGAGAGGGTTCTGTTGGTCAAATTGGAGAGAGAGACTGCTTGAGTGCATTATATTTTTTGAAAACTTTTGTTAGTGAATGAAACATAGAAGGTGATTTGCAGGGATTCATGTGTCAGATCTTGATGGTGTTGTGCTTATTTATACTTGTAATTTTGTATTATGTGTTTACATCTCTTGAATGTATGTCTTCGTGCTTGGAAGAACCAAATGTTTAATTCATAATTCATCTTGATGGTGCTTTGATTTAGTTTTCCCAAGTAATCCGTGTTTTCCTCTTAAAGCAGCATTTAGAATTCATTTATAGTCTTAATGATCTAAGTGTTGTTTTCACCTTTCTCACACTCACCCTCCTATAATGATTTAATTTGATTACATCATCAAGAATTTCGAACTTTCCCCTGTGGAAAACCCTTTCTCTCTTCATCATATCACTGGACAAATAATTAGTTTGACATGACTCCATGCCCAATGGACCTGTCTCCTTTCTTACCAGAAACTCATTGAAAAAAACACCTAATTGATCTCTATACCTAGCCTAATACCAGATTATTTGAACAACCTAAGTGAGAGAGTCCTCTCCAAGGATATAAGGGCTAGATTCTAGCCTAAAAGTGGTTTGTGGTTACCTTTGGAATTTCTTTCCTCAGTCTAGGGAAATTTACGGAGAGCTAACACAAACCAAGTATTATATGACATTGAACATGGTTTTGATTAGCCATAGATTCATAAATAATCAAGGAAATATGGAATCAAATAAAGCATTTTCTTCCATGACAATGACACTAAAATAAATGTAGGTCCTCAAGTTGATCTTGATGGCTGAATCAAACTAGGGCATTCTATGAAGGTATTTTTTAGCCTCCCCACTTTAGGTCAAAAACCATCTGTTTGACCGAAGGGGGTAAACCTCAAAATAAGATCAAATTCATTAGTAACTGAAACTATTACATACCAATAAATATGAGAGAATTAAAGCTAGATTCAAATGAGGTGTTGAAATAAATAATGGTGATACAATTTTACTCTTGGGTCTAAAGAGTTTGCAAAATGAATATTTGAATATAGTTTCGTTGCTCCTTAAGCTCATTTATCTCTTTTATAACCTAAGAATTTATTGATGCATTTCATCATTTGCCTTGTTTTTATATTTAATTGTCATTATAGAGCAGACAACTTTAGCTCTAACTGTAATTCCCATAACTTCAAGTACACGGTCTAGAACAAAATTAAGCGATTGAAACATGGAATCGACTTCTGAAATTTTATTTTCTATTTCTAGAATTATTTTTCTAATGTTAAGAAGAGAATTAGCTATCACAATGGACTCAGAACTCACAACTGTGAAACAAAAACATATGTGACTTGATTTCTTCCACTTTTGCAATAATTAAATTTGGAACTTTCTCATCTTTCATAAGAGTCTTTCCCCCTATTTAATCATAATTCAATACATTTTGAAGGGACTATAACTCCAATTATTTTATATTTTATTATCACCTTTAATCCTTTAATGATTTCATTCTTTTAATTACATAGTGTTTCCCAAGACACTCTATCGTGTTATTTCTCATCTTCCGAATTCTAAATCTTATTTTCAAGTTTAGAAACTTTAATTTGGAAACATTGAATTTTTTCAGAAAATTAATGGAAGAAAAACTATTTTGTTTCAAAATTGGATCCAACTCATACCTATACTCCTACACTTATTTTTGATACTATATTTCTTTCTTTTGAAACTCTATGAGTTGATATTGTTGCAAAAAATTATTTGGGATTCATTTTGTAAGTTGTCCTCTTGCAACTGTTTTACTTGTAGAGATAACTTGTTTCTCTCATAATAAGAATCAAGTGTTTGAGTAAATTTAAAATTAGTACATTTATAAGTGGATCTAAATTTGTTGATTTATTTATCTTTTGAGTCTTAGAGCATCAATTTAGTATTTCTATCATCTTTTGGACATTTAGAAATGCAGATAATTTAATTTTCTAAATCCTTGGTTTGGTTGGATTTAATATTCATCACAATCCTAGCAGTTTTCAATTGTGTTCATCAAGCTAAGAAGTACTTGCAACTTTTTTACATTTGTTATATGATGAATCAACATTTTAGCTACCATTTCTTTGGTATGTCTATGATACTCTACCATATAGCTTGCAATAATTTGATTTAAGTGCACTTTAATCGATGTGGTTTTAGAACTTGCCATCTCACTGCCTATTTTAGCCTACATTTATATAACCAATAATTTAAACATGTTCTTATCAAAGTCAATGGATGAAAAGTACCTTGGTCTCAATTTCTTCGATGTGGTTTTAGAACTTGCCATCTCACTGCCTATTTTAGCCTACATTTATATAACCAATAATTTAAACATGTTCTTATCAAAGTCAATGGATGAAAAGTACCTTGGTCTCAATTTCTATCTTATTTTGCTCCGACATTGCTAATGTGTTCTTTAGAGATGGTTAGGGCCATTTCTTTACCCTTCGACGAAAAATATGATGCAATAACATATTATATTATTATAGTAGGTCCATCAGGGCATTCCTGTTAATTTCTCTTAGTAACAGGTGGTTAGCATGGTGGTACCTATACATTCACCTAGTAACAGGTGGTTAGCATGGTGGTACCTATACATTCACCGACATAAAAGATTTTTCTATGTTTAGATCATATTTATTTTTCTAAGATTTATGGTCCAATGAATGGATAAACAATTATGGAGATGGTTCTAATTCAATCCCACCTAAGGATAGATTTACACTCTAATGGTATGATCCATTAAAAGATGTATCTCAAAAATGAAAAAAAATATATTACCTTAGAGATAATGTGCGGTCAATTTAATACATGGATACATTTCAACATGTAGGTACACACAATTATATGTGCATAAATGTACATAAAGTTTATGGATGAAGGTGCTTATACCCTAAAAGAAAATGAGCTAATGATTTTTAAATAATCACATGAAATAATATACATCATAAATAATTTATAAATAATCTCATAAATCAAAATGACATTAATCACATGAAATAATATACATCATAAATAATTTATAATTAATCTCATAAATCAAGATGGCATTACTCAATAAGATAGATAATAACATAAATGCCCATTACATCTAAGTTTCACTAATCTAAAGAAAGGATGATAGATTGTAATTTTAGTCACTTAAGAAACTATAGAGGAACTTCATTAGAAAGGACACATTTTAGATGGAAATTAGCATTTAAGGTAAATATGATCTTGTATGTATTGTTGGATAGGTATGGAACTTTTTTTTTTTGTGGGTAGACACATTAGGAAATTTATTCTATTTCCCTAATACTATATTATTAAATATTAATTAGATAATTGTTAAGAATTACTCATGAAAAATTGTTAAAAAAAGAGAAATTTCATAACATAATAACTATATTCTTATGCCATAATTTGGTACAATGAATAATAATAATTATTTTTCTTTGGCTTGTTTGTCTTTTTTTTCTTTTTCCTTTTTTTCTAATTAGGATAAAGACTTTTGTAAGTTCTTTTTTTTCCTTGTAATTCTTATTATTATTATTATTATTTTTTTTCCCTTAGGAAAAACATCATAAATTTTCATTTAATTATGAATATATTACATTTTTCTCATGTATCGCCATGCATTTTGATAATATGGCTATTTAAAAAATAAAACTATATAGATCAAGCCTATGTAAATCCCATGATCAAGCAGATTGAGGCACTATATAGAGGGCATATATGTCCATAAATATAAAAGTAATTACATATCATATATCGGTCACTATCATGGTATTACGACATCATCAAAAAGAAAAAATATATAGCAAATATATCAAGTTTGTTGGTTACTATGTTTGCTGGTATCCATCTATGAATGACGGGTGATAATACTCCTATGAATCCACCCTATTTGTTCATTGATTTTCCATATGCTAAGATCCTGTTTAGTGCCAACTTTAGATAAGGCATCCACTATTGTGTTATACTCCCTGTATATGTAGCAACAAGAAATCTGATCAAAATAAAGTTTTAGATGAAGAGTCTCCTCAAGAATAGGAAGCAATGTGTGAATGTGGAATTTTTGTGTCTCATTGAAGCAATTTATGACATTCATGGAGTCTCCAAAGATCTGAAGAGTATGACATTCTTTTTCAATGGAAAAACATAATAAAAGTTTTAATGCTAACAACTCTGCGTAGTTATTTGAGCCCTTTCCCATGTTGGAATTGATATGTGTTGTAGTGTTGTAGATATATTTTTGGTTGGCATTGATGTCAACCTAGTAGCATGGGTTTCAAGAGAGTTGGTTAGCACTTGTATGTTTAGCTATAGGTGGCTTGTAGTTGGTTGATGTGTTGCAATGGTTTTGGCATGTCTACAAACATGGAGATGTGCAGATGGATATGTGATTTGCAGGTGCTGCATACAAAGTGTGAGCAGAGGATGTAATGGTCCTCATGATCATGTTGTTGCATAGATTTGGATGGTGGTGAGGTGTTTGGCTATGAATTGTATATGAATATGATTATTTGGCTATACAATGTTACCAAGGATGGTTCCCATGGTATTTGGTATGGAAGCTAAATGGTTTACCTTAGTATTTGATTGAGAATGAGTAGAATATTACCATGGTACAAGTATTCTTTGTATTGAAATTACCATTGTATTGGTATGTGTGCGTGGAGTAAGTTGGCATGTGATATTACCTTGGTGCATATAATCTTGGTATTGACATAACCATGGTATTTTCCCATGCTATTATTTTGGAGAACTTTATGCAACCAACTCGCAAAATAGAAGAAGAGATAGATCAACGACTTCAAAATTAGGCTCTTCGAGGGGGAAACCTCCTTTACATTACAGAAATGAACAATTCTTAGATGATACAAATGACAAGACATCCTTTCTATATATAAGAGTCTAAGGGATCACAGTATAATCGGAGTTGACATAACAATAATAATGGAAGGGCACAACAATAACAATAATGGGCTTCTATGGGGCACAATAGTAATAATATGGGGACTACATGAGCAAAAAAATACAATAAGGGGGTTGCGCTTATAACAATAAGGGGCTACACTAGTAGTATAGGGAACTAACATGCCCCTCTCCTTCAAAAAGTGTTGTCCTCAACACTTGAGTAGTTCTAGATTCTTCTGTATAAAATTATCATCCTCCCATGTGGAGTCTTTAGTGGGTAAGTTCTTCCAGTTGATGAGATACTCTAAAATTGATCAATTTCGTAGCTGTCGGGTTCTTGATTCTATGACTACTTCAGGTTCCAATACGATTTTTCCTTCCTTGTCAAGTTTCGACAATATTGTTTGAAATGGGAGCTTGTCACCTATAACCTTCTTTAGGCATGAAACATGGAAAACTAGGGGCACTTGGGAAGATGCAGGAAGCTCCAATTTGTATGCCATAGTACCAATATTTTACAGCACCTTTTAAGGACCATAGTACTTTGGTGATAATTTATTATCCTTCTTAGCTTGCTTGAGGGACATTTGTTTTAATGTTTATAGCCGTAAAAATACCCAGTCGCCTACATAAAAAATTCTTTCACTGTGATGTTGATCTACATGTTGTTTCCTTTGATTCTACGCCAAAGTGAGGTTATCCTTTAAGAGTTAGAGAACTTGTTTTCGATGCTCGATGTGATCTTCCACTACTTAAAACTTAGACTGATTGTCCAATAATTTTTGGAGATTAGGAGAAATAGATGATTTTTCTGTTGGAACCTTTAGTGAACATAATTGTGCAATTACGATCCGTTGTTCTTTCTTTAGAAGCTTTGTCATTCCATTAGAGATGATTATCTTTCCCAGTTTCCCTATGATACCCCTTAATTCAAATTCCTTTCCTTCCCAAAAAAATTTCAAGAAAAGTTCTTCAAAATTGAAAGCTATCGTTCCCAAACACTGTAACCATTGGACTCCTAGTACAACATCAAAACCACCCATTGAAATGGAAAGCATTGGACTATTTAAGACATATTCTCCCATGGAGAACTTGATATTATGGCACTTTATCAGAGAAATTTATGTTTCCTCCATTTGCAACCATTACTTGACACTCTAGTGCTGGATATAGGAAGAAATTCAATTCCTTTGCTATCTTACAATGAATAAAATTATGGGTACTACCCGAATCAATTAACACTATTACCTTTTTCTTCTTGATATGTCCTTCTATATTGAGAATTTGAGGAGTGGTAATTCCTATCAGTGCATTACAAGATATGGTTAGATTCATTTCTTCTTTCTCTAGGGTTGGTTCCTAGTGTATATCCTCTTCTTTTGACGTTTCTTTTTCTTCCTCCTCTTCCCCATCGATGTAAATTAATTTCTTCTTAGCACACTTATGACCTTTAGTGTATTTTCTATCACAACTGTAACAAAGCCCTTTTTCTCTTTCTTCTTCCAATTGTTGTGGTGTCAACCTTATAGGTTGTGGAATGCTAGGAGCAACAACACTTCCATCTTTATACTTATGAGTGGTAGGCTTCCTTGTTGACATAATTTTTCTTTCAATTTTTCTTGCCAACCTCTATGTCTTCTCCAATGAATCAGGTTCCCAAACGCGAACCTCATGTTGGATGTTATCCTTTAAAGTCCCTATGAAGACTTCAATCTTATGATTCTCTAGAATATCATTTACCCTAATTCAATTTTTGGAAGTCCTCAATGCGCTCTGCCATTGAACCCTTTTGTTTGAGATTTATCAATTGGCTAAAGAAGGTGTTTCTCTTTGTATCCTCATAATTTGCTATCATTTCCTCTGTGAAAATTGACTAGGTGACAAGTGGTTTATGAGAAAAAAGCCTTATATACCATAAAAGATGATTCAGCTCTAAATATAAATATGCAATACATATCTTTTGTGGCGGTTGCACATCTTGTAGATCAAAATATTGCTCCATCAATAGTATCCAAGTTACCAGATCCTTTCCATCAAAATTCCTCATATCTATCTTTGGAATATGGCAGGTCTTCAATCCAATGTTATATTTTATGAAATTGTGATTAACATTTCCTTTGTTCTCATCATAAATTTCCTTTATAGTCTTTTCGTCATTAGGAAGCCTTTCTTGTAGCAGCTTTGTCCCACCTTCCTTCAAAACTTCCATGTATTTCTTCAAATATTCCATGTCTTTCTTCAAATCTGCTTCTATACCATTGATATTAACTTCCATGGCATAGATAAAAATATTTATCTTAGCTTCGATCACATTCTTCAAATCATCCATCCAATTTTTCTTACTAGGTGTTTCTATTTTCTTGATTCGAGTCATTCTTTTTCTTTCTTTCAGGAGCTTGATATTTAAACGACTATAAGTCTGTAATTTTAGATCTCCAAGTTCTGAAATTTCGGCCTTTGATATCCCTCTAAGTCCTCTTTCCAACCCCACAAGTATGATCGAGACATGATTCTCCAAGAAATAGTTATGCCCAATCTCCCACGATGACTTGATTATAGACTGGTTCAGTAGAGAAAACTTGTACGACATGCCACATGTTACTGTTTTGACCTTCGTCCCTGAAAACGATACCCAACAAACTAAATTTTGTCCTATTTCTATCACTTTCTACGAAATTTGAATTTTATGCTCAAAGAGAAAGTTATGACGATTTTCCTGAGGTCACCTGTTTGAGATGGAATTCAGGAGCCTACAAAAGCCTTAACTTCCTCAGTCCATGTCTCTGAAAATATAGCTTAGACAAGATCTGAAATTTGTTCACTAGGTTCATCAAGATATCAGCTCAAATGAATTTTTATCTCATCTTCTAAAACTTCGTAGAAAATAAGTTATAGCGAAAATTCCACGATGGCCTGTTTGAAGCAGCGAAACCCTAGAATCCAAAGCTTTGATACCAAATGTTATGCAACCAACTCACAAAATAGAAGAAGAGAGATCAATGACTTCAAAATTAGCCTCTTCGAGGGTGAAACCTCCTTTACATTACACAAATGAAAAATTCTTGGATGATACAAATGAAAAGACCTCCTTTCTATATATAGGAGTTTAAGGGGTCACAATATAATGAGAGCTGACATAACAATAATAATGTAAGGGCACAACAATAACAATAGTGGGCTTCTATGGGGAACAATAATAATAATATGGGGACTACATGGGCACAAAAATACAATAAGGGGGTTGCACTAATAACAATAAGGGGCTACACTAGTAGTATAGGGACATAACATTACCATGGTAAAAGAGTCCTTGTTATTGACATAACAATGGTGTTTGCAGTGGTATTGGTTTGGCGATTACCATGGTACATGTGTCCTTAGTATTGACATAACCATGATATTTGCCTGCGGTATTGTTTTGGAGATTACTATGGTACATGCATCCTTGGTATTGACATAACCATGGTATTTTCCCATGGTATTGGTTTGGAGATTACCATGGTACATGTGTCCTTGGTATTGACATAACCAAGGTATTTTCCCATGGTATTGGTTTGGAGATTACCATGGTACAAGTGTCCTTGGTATTGACATAACCAAGGTATTTTCCTGTGGTATTGGTTTGGAGATTACCATGGTACAAGTGTCCTGGGTATTGGCATAACCATGGTATTTTCCTATGGTATTCACTTGGAGAATTGTTGAGGATATTTTGGCTTTTACTTATGTAAAAAAATGTAGTGTTATTGGTTGGTTGTCTTGAGAGTGTGTGAGAATGCTATTGTGAGTGAGTAGAGATTGCAACAACTACTCACATAGTATTGAAATGATATATTAGAGTTATGTATGCATAATTCAGAGTATGATTTGAGAAGAAAATTCAGATTTTATGTGTTGTAGAGTGGAGAGATATTGGTAGCTTATGGTTTGTTAGAGAGCAACGTATTGGTGTGAGAAGAAGAGAATAATTTACCTCCTCTGGGTCAAAGTTTTTGATTCATATTTTATGTGCATAACGATGGTGCTGTTGAGTTGCTCATGTTGAGCGAATTGAGAACACAGTTTGAAAATATATGAACTGTTGTTCACATGGAGGAAGTGAAGATGTGGAGGCTTCAGAGTAGACAATTATTTGGCAGATTCATTAGAAGGAACAAATTTCTCCATCCAATCGGTGTTGGATAGTCCAATGGGTGTTGGGCAAGGATCGTTGGTCATGGGTGCTTCCAATGGATAGATTTCCGTAGATCTGCGAGAGAAACATATTTCGTGTCTGATAGGTGCTAGCATACTGTGAAAGAATCTGAGTCTTTCGGCTTATGGTTGTAAGCTAATCCATGCAACTTTGTTCAACAAATTAATAGAATAATTGAGCAGCGCGACAACAGAAGGATGGTTTTATCCCGAAAGGGTTTCCACTAGAAATGCTTGTGTCTTCATGTGTAGTTATTTGTGTTGATGCTTTCCATGATTATTATGATTTGAGTTTATTTCTACTTTCATGTTTTGATAGGATAATTTTGTGGATATGTGTTGCAAATTGATAATCTAACAAAAATATTAAAATTGATATAAAGGCCATCACCACTGATTCACCCTCACAGTAGTAATCCAAACCAATCTGATGCTTAAAGAAATGATGTTCTTGTAAGTAAAGGACTACCCCTCCACCACAAACTCCACTCGCAAGAGAAACCCCATCAAAATATACCCAAGGAGAGGAGAAATTTATAACTTTGACTAATATAACATGTAGAGAATGAATAAATTTTTTCTTGTATTTCTAAGGGAAATCATCTTTGTCATATTCACATCTTCATTTTATGATATAGTAAAAGTAAATGATTTCTAAGATAAACTATCATAAAAATAATATTTTTTAGATCCAAATTTGTATTTTATTTTTATTTTTTAATAAAGTTAAAAAAAAAATTCCTATATATAAATAATGTTCACTTCCTCTCTCTATATATATATTTTAAATTTTTTGATAAAACTATTTAATTTCCATTTTTTTTTTATAAAACTATTTAATTTCCAATAAATAAATTATTTAACATTTTTCATAAATTACCAATAAATTATGTCTTTTCTCTTTTCTAAATCTAATAAATCTCACAAATAAATAATTGCAACCATCAAAATAAAATTTAAATGTAAATGCTTTTAAAAATAAAGTATAATTTATAATTTCCTAATCTTTATGTTTGTGTGAGAATGTGTTTTATAAACCATATTCAACTCATCAATATTATTTTACAACCACACATAGAAATATCTTACACTTAAAGTATTTATTTCTATTTATAGTTTGCTTATTTATTTGTTCCATAATGTAATGCTTAAATCACCTTAATAACACTTTTACGTGAGAATTTTTTTAGACAAATCACCTTGAACGAAGAGGTTATCTTTTATTTTTGAATTCAATGGTGCTTATTGGCATTGGACTACCATATAATTCCCTCGTACCTATCTACATATTGACTTTGAATATTAACTCGAACTTTCGCATTACATTTTGCGATTGGGTTTATGTATTCCTGGATTGAAATTAAATTATTTTGTGTTTTTTATATATATGTATGGTATGAAAATGTTTTTTTGTATTTACCGAAATATTATGAATCTCACAATTACAACAATCTAAATATAATAGAATGTTTCACTGTTTTTTATTTTCAAATATTTATTGCAATAGTGTGCTTTTAAGACCATTTTTAAGTAGCGAATTATAATTTGACAATTATTCTATTATAATTTGGCAATCATACTTGTTTTACTACTTGAGTATGTGATGTAATTATTATTTGATAGTCATACACCCATTAATTATGATATAGGATCAAGATATATTTAAAAAAAAATTTACTTTTTTATTACTATAATAGTGTTATATAGGATACATCATTTTACTATTGGTTCTTTTATTGTGAAACTATACTAATAATATAGATAGAGAATATTAATATTATTGATGTCTCTTTTCAACAATTTTCATGATGGACAAAATATCCAAACCTTGATGATGTACATGGACCTAAGGGTAAAATTTAGAAAGCTATGATTGACACGATAATTATAGCTAATCTAGTACCAACAGTGAAATTTAGGAAGCTCTAATTGACAGGATAATTATAGCTAATCTAGTACCAAATTGACCCACCCATGATAGTTATAACAAAAATGAGACTTAACAAGGACTTGAGAGAGCTGCATAAAGGCGCTATTGAAGAGCACTGTCGTGCTACGTAGTTAGCAATGAGGGCCTTTGGTGCTAGGCCGAATCCACTTAGAGTTGCGCCCCTCTGCACTCTTAGAAATCCAAGAGGCACTACTGGGAGAAGGTGTAAACACCATACAATAGAAACTGTGATAAGAACGTGCAATACAATTTGCTTGTCGAAAGGGACCCGTATGAGGCCAATATTAACTTTCATTGCGGAGAAGAGATAAAGCACTGTCAACAATTTTCCTCCACCAGTCCACCCCATCCATTCCTTTCTCAAAGTGGTGCAACATTAGCCAAATGAGCCTTGTAAAAGAGCTAAAATTGGGCTTGTAGATGAATTCCTTAACAGTGCCCAATACCCCATTTCAAGATGTCGCTTACAAAGAGGAGAGCACAATAGTCCGACACCATGAGTGTTACTCAATGCAGGATGGGGGGAATTGATTGCATACGTTGACCCCAACTTACCATATGCGAATTTGATCGTCAACATTATTGAAACTATGATTGAAGGGGATGTAAGCATGCCCAGACTGTGCTATAGGGGCCATCTGATAGCCATGTGGAAGTGGCCCATGAAAGGAATTAACCTCAAAATTGTCTGCTCACAGCTATGAAGCCTAATATCCTCTATGAAAGACGCACTGCGATAACCAAGTGAAGAGGCCAAGATAGTGTCCATGATCCCCATATGCTTGGAGGAGGGGGAAAGGTATGGAAGACTACAAAAATACTAACTCACCACCTTCTCGTGGACCAATGCAAATCAACGAAGGGAGTTGGAAGTGAATGAAAGGAAATCAACAAGAATGCAGACATGTTAAAGAGAAGACATGGAAATTACAAAGCATAAAGATGTGCATGTCTGAATACGATCCGAGCTTGTAAATAGAATGAAGGATGCATGCAAGCTAGCCATGACATATCCCATACACAAGCTCACAATGAACCACCATGAATTATCACAATAAACCACCATGAATGCTCACAGTAAACCACCATGATTACTTTGCAGATGACAAGGAAGAACTTGTACGACGACCTGACTTGAAGGAATACACTTGCTGCAATATATTGAATTTGTTCGTGCAAATCAGCTATGGGAATCACATTAGCTAGATGGCTATCAAATCTATGATTATTATACATGATCATTCCAAATGATGTGAATTATCACCCACAGTGAGAGATACAAGATCAAGATTAAAACATAAAATGTTGTTATTTCATAAAAACACTTGATTAACATTTTTTACTAAAACTTGCATAAACATATAGTCGAATAAAACTTCAAATAAATAAACAACATGACGTACTTACTTTCTTCCAACTTATGCACATCCATTTGTACCATTAATAAAAATATGCAAGTCAAATAGTGCAAACAACTAAACATCAAATTTAGAAAATAACATTGAACAAATGGACATAAAGGATATTTTCTTCCAATTTTCACATAAAATTATTTTTTTTAAGCATCATTATAAAAAATTGGACAATAAACAACAACATGCAGGTTATAAAAATACATAGTATTTTTTTCCTTAATATTATGGATATTCATATTTGAATATGACTTGAAAATAAGGGATAAACCTATTTGAGTTGCCAGGTGTTGCAAGGAACATCTCTTGACATTGAGTAAGAATCACATCTTTACATTGTGTGGGAACTCATGATGAGTAGGTTTATCCAAAAGAAACAAAAATGAAAACACCAAACAAAGCACCAATATCATCGAAAATAGTGAAGATTAACATTGGCGAAGCAGCTAAGACCATCCTGAAACATTGTTGCACTCCCCATTAATGGCGGTGTTGATCCAACGCTCCCATGCGTTTCGTGGATCCGTTAACACTAGTGATGTGTCTGTTTACTAACACCTGCGGGTTTTGGTGTAACGACAATCGTGACTCCAACAAGTGGTATCAGAGCCAAAGATCTTGAGTTCAAAACACACCTGGCTCGTGTTGAGGGGGGAGATTGTTGTGCTTCTTGTTAATGGTAGGGTTGATCCAATGCTCCCGTGTGTTTCATGGCATGTGCTTAACACTAGTGATGTGTCTGCTTACTAACACATGCGGGTTTTGGTGTAATGGAAATCGTGACACCAACAAACACCTCTTCACATCAAGCAATATAAATAGGCTGTAAAAGCAGGCTAGAATAATTAGAGCAACTCTAACAAACTCAAAACAATTATCGAACCAACCCAACAAAATTGAACTAATCATTGAACCAACTCAAATATCGAAACAATTGTTCCACCAAATCTCTGTGCACATCAAATTTTTTGTTAGAAAAAGTTGTAAATGAGACCACCTATTTGACTTTGTTTATATATATATATATAGATATATATATATATATATATATATATATATATATATATATATATATATATATATATATATATATATATATATATATATATATATATATATAGATATAGATGATATGATATGGTTGGGTTGAAAATGTTTTTTAATTAAACATTTATTTGGAATTTTTATTCAAAAATATTGTTGACAATTATTATTATTATTATTATTTTTAAGTTTTGGTAATCAATTTGGGGTGATTTTTTTTTTTTTTTAAACAATTTTTAGGCAATTTTTTAAATGTCTCATAATAGTCAATGATATGATTATGGTTTAAAATATTTTATGCGGAAATAAAATACTTTGAGCAGACTCATTTTACAACCCAATATGATGGTGATGTGTAATTCCATCCATACTCAATGTGGAATTGACACGTGTCCCTCTTAAAATAAAAATAAAATACTATTTAAATAGAAAAACAATGACGGCTATACTAAAAAACAAAAACGAATAGACTATGCATGTTTTTTTTTTTGTGTAAATCAACAGTTATATATTATATCATAAAATTACATAGGATACAAAAGGTCTGTATGCACAGACAAAGAAAATTCATCACGTATGCTCAAAAACACTGTAAGCAACTGAACCTGCATTGATGGAAACCGAGACTAACCACGCAAAGTTGCCTAACGAGGGATCCAAACCAGAAAAATCAACCACCTAGGGTTGATTGACAGTAGCCAAAAAAAGAAAGAGGGCCTGGAGGACCTCCAAAACAGTGACAGAGAGATACAAAACAAGAGAGAAACAAGAAACTGAGAAGCCATTATAGCTTCAAAATCACATAGTATTTACTAGTTGCACTTGGGCCGGCCGTTGCAATCTCGAACTCGGGCTGCGGAATCCGTTGAGGAGTGGGGCACTTCACCTTGTTGGTGTCAATTTACTTCGTCGGGACTTCCACAACATCATTTGTTCCCTGACGGATGGAGAGCCTGAGGCGATTTATGAGGACTCCCAACTTTTGCGACAAGATTTTGACTTCCTGAGTCAAGGCGCTGAAATTGAACTCCATGGCATCTAGCTTTGCCGTATTCTCTGTAGAAACGAGGGAGATGGCCTGGTGATATTTCTTGATATCTTTGGCCTGCATGATGAGCGCTTTGGCTAGCATGGTCTTCACTCGCCACATTTCTCCTTGGGTTCGAACGAATTGGGTGGCTTTGGTAGTCGTCGTGCCTGGATTAGATATCCAGTCCATTTCCGTCTCCAGAGCCTGAATGTCCATCAGTTCTTCCGCCTCTGTAACCACAACTTTGAGCTCTTTGATTTTTCATTTTTCTTTCTGAGTGGTCCTAGTCTCATAAGCCTCACGGGATTTCTTCAGGTCCCGGTTAGCAGAAGCATTCTGACTACCCTCACGAGCCATAGTGTTATTGCAGGTGGAGGAGACAATGAAAATCCTAACAACACTGAGATTGTTAAGAAACGAGCTAGGAGAATGCATGTCGTGATCATCTGGTTGGTTTCCTTAGATATAGCTGAGGGTGAAATGTCTTGGCTTGAGATATCCCACTTCACCTTCGGAGATATGCTGTTCCTGCCATAATAACTCCCATTTCAGTTCCCCAGCTCCTGCTCATGATGCCGATCCAGAGCCATAACTCTGCCATGCTTGAGGCTATTGGTTGAAAGCCAGGTATTCTCACTTGCTTCTTGCTGACGGTGCCAATCATACATTTTGTTGATTGTCCTCCCCGTCCAATAAACGTTGTCCTTATGGATGATTTCCCACCCTTCTCCAGGTACTCCATGGGCCTGTCGCCTGTCGTACCTTTGTTTGGCATTAAGAATGTTGTTAATTTGCTTAGGTTACTAATGAGGTGTATCCTGCAGCCCTTCTTCCACTCTTGATGCTCTTGTAAGATCTTGCCTCGAGATGAGAGTGCACTAATCTCGAAGCTCAATTTCTGTGATGTCTTGCCAACAAGTTTCAGTGATCTCCATCGGATGATCGACCGCATGGTTGGCAAGGCAATCCGCTAAGACATTTGCTTTCCACCTAACTGCCTGTGGAACAATGCTGCTGAGGGAGGAGAGATGTTTCGCAATGAGTGCTGTAACCATGGCTAATCTCCAGTGCTTTGTAACTTTCTCCGGCCGAGTTCCATTTTGCAATCTCTTCACCGTAGTGATGGCCAAGAGGGAATCTCCTTCCACTATAATAGAGCCTTTACCTAGCCAGATGAGGATTTGCAGCCCCTGTTCCAGGGCTGCGAATTCTGCTTCATTGTTGGTGGCCTCCCCAAGCGCTTTGCAGTAAATGTGGAGGATTTCACCTTTGTCATTACGGATGATGCCTCCAAGCCTTGCAGGGCCAGGGTTGCCCCTGGAGGCCCCGTCAAAATTTAATTTGCAAAATCCCAGGGTGGGGGGCAGCCAGGCCAAAGGAATGGGAGCAGGTCGAAGGTGGTTAGCTTGAGCCTTGTGACTTATCAGACCATTCATGCCAAACAACAACAGGATGCGAGAGTCATTGGGAGTGAGCGTCTTGTCCTGTTCCACTTTGCAGATGGTAAGGGCAGTCTCTTTTAAACTGTGCATAATGACTGTTTTGATGGTTTCAAGTTGCTTGGCTTCTTTTTGAAAAAATCGTCTGTTCCTCTCTTTCCAAGTGTTCCAGACTATAAAACCGGGGCAGAGCCTCCAAAGGGTGTTAACCGTATTACAACTGGAATATTTTGTGTGCCAATTTGCAATGGAGTCTTGAATAGAATCTCTATGTCTGTCAATTTTTTTGAATATTCCTTTTATCCATTCCCACAGATTATTGGTCTAGTCACAGACATTAAGGAGATGGTTCATCGTTTCCTCATCCTTTTCACAGAGGGGGCATTTGGAAGGCCCAATGAAACCTCTTTTCACTAAATTCTCCCAGGTAAGGATTTTGTGATGCATGAGAAGCCAAAGAAAATATTTTATCTTTGGCCAGAGAGCATTGTTCTAGACATTTGGGTACCAAGCTACTTTGTCTTCGAGGTTCTGGTGCTCGAGATAAATTCTGGCCTCCTTGAGGTTGAAAGTTCCTCCGTTGAGTTTTCCCCACCTGAGTTGGTCCTCCTCCTGAGTGGACTAGATCACTCTCTTATTCCTATCCTTAGCCGATTTAATGATGCGACTTAGACCTTCCATTAAGATAACAAAAAGGAAAGGGGAGATGGGATCTCCTTGACGAATGCCTCTGAAGGGAAGAAAAGGTCTGAAGGGGCTCCATTGACTAGAATAGAGAAGCTGGGAGATTTTACCATGGCCAAAATCCATCCGATACAACGCTGGGCAAACCCAAAAGTTTTCAAAATTGCTTCAAGATAATTCCAACTAACCTTATCATAGGCTTTTGAGAGGTCCAGTTGAATGATCATTCCAACCTTTTTCTGAGACTGAAGGGTGTGGATCATTTCCTGTGCCAATAAAACATTGTCCATGATTTTCCTGCCTTCCACATATCTCGACTGCTCTTCTGAGATGATCAAAGGGAGAATAGGCTTTAACTTGCTGGCCATGACTTTGGAGATGATCTTGTACAGCACATTGTAGAGGGCTATAGGTCAAAATTTAGAAGGCATACAGGCAACCTGTTCCTTGGGGATGAGGGCAATAAAAGTGGAGTTTATGGATTTGAGTATGGAGGAGGATCTTCTAGAGTCCTCGACCATCGCCCAAATGTCCTGCTTCACTATGTCCCAGCAAGCTTTGAAGAAGTCAATGGTGAATCCATCTGGTCCCGGGGCTTTGCCATTGGCCATATCTTTGATTGCCTCTTCCACCTCCAGGAGGGTGACCGGGCGGTCTAAGGACCTGTTCTGTTCCTCTGTGATTAGCTTGGGAATAGAGGTAATGACTGTATTGATTGCCTCTTGTCTGTTGATGTTCAGTTCTGTGGCAATAAGACTGAAGTGGTTCCTGAGGATAGAGGAAATCTCCTGATGAGATTGAAAGGAGGTCCCCTGTTCATCCTTAAGCTTGGTTATTTTATTAGTGCCTCTGTAATCCATGGCTCAACGATGCAAAAATTTGGTGTTTTCCTCCCCTTCGTTCAGCCATTAAATACGAGATTTTTGTCTCCATAAGGTCTCTTCCTAATTGCATCTCTCGTTCCATTTTTGCAGGAGGTCATGCTTCATGTTAATGGAGTTCTAATATGTGTCCCCCTTGATCCAGTTGTTATGTATTAGAGTCATTTGATCCTCCAGGTCTTGCTTGTCCTCAAAGATGTTGCCAAAGACCTCTTGGTTCCAAATTCATAGCTTTGCCCTTATGTGCCTCAATCTAGCTTGGAGCCGATACATTTTGGTTCCTCTAATGTCCAAATTCTCATTCCACCAGAGTTGGATGTTAGTGGTGAAATTTGGATGATTGAGCCAGAATTTTTTAAAGCGAAAGGGTCTATTTTTTTGGGTACCAAGAATAGTTGCCTGTAAAGAGATGGGCCAATAATCTAATCCTCCAGATGGAATAATCTCAGATTCCACTATGATTTCTTTAAGGAGAATGGTATCCGAGATTAGAACCCGATCAAGCCTGGATGCTATAAACCTGTCTCCTCCTCTCTTATTATTCCAAGTGAAAATGCCATTTTTTGGTTGGATGTCCACCAGGTTAGCCATTCTTATGAAAGAAATGAAGGCCTCTGCATCTCTGTTTAAGGTTCGAAGTCCACCCTTCTTTTCCCCCAGAGAGGTAATCATGTTGAAATCTCCTCCATAGATGGCCTTAGCATGAGAGTGCCTTTGTTGCATCTTGGATAGGTTGTCCAATAGCTGTAGTTTATCCTCCAGCCTTTGGGGGCTGTAGACATTAGTGAATAAGTAAGTGCCAGCTTCTCCCAGGATCTGCATTTCAATGGAAATGTAGGATCTGGAGGCCTCGACATTAAGGAGGAGTAGGGAGTGGGGGTTCTAGAAGATGGCTAAGCCCCCTTCTAGACCATTACCCTCTACTTCCAAGTGCTCCATTCTCTTTCCCAGTCTTCTTCCTATCCCTTCCAGCTTTAGCCTAGAGCATTTGGTTTCCTGCAGGAAAATAATGTCCAGATTTTCTTGTGTGACTTTATTTTTCAATAATCTTTGTTTGGTTTGGTTGTTGAGCCCTCTTGCATTCCATGAGAGTATCTTCATAGTTAAACTATAATTATGAGGAGAGAGGGAAAGCCTCAAGGACCTTCATCTTGCCCGAGTTGATGAGCATTTGGCCGAGCTCATGTAGCACCTCGCTGTTTGTTCTTCTACCCTGTTTCTTTTTGTGTTTTGCATTAGAATAAGTTTGGTGTAGGTTCTGTGCCTTGATGCCCAGTTCTTTTGTTGAGCTTAGACCCCTTTTCTACCCTCTCAGGGCTGCATCCTGCCTTGACAGAAAGAGGAAGTTGATTCTGTCAATATCTTCCTCTGGAATGTGCTCCACCCCTTTTTGTTTCCATTGCTCAACTATGGTGTTAAGGTCCATTCCTTCTTGTTCTAGAGTGTCATTTAGGTCCTGATCCTCTATGCCCACTTCACTTAGTGTCATTTCCTCATCCCCTTCCGCGTCTTTCCTCAATCCTGGTTCTTGGAGAAAATCATCAATCGAGATTGGAGTTGGCATTTGGTTGTTCTGATCATTCTTTTTCGGGATGTCCTGCCCCGATGCCAGTGTTTGGGTATCCTCCTCTTCTCCAGTTTCCTCTCCAAGCACCTCAAAGGCGTTCATAGACCTTTTGTTGATGTTTCTTGTCTTTGGTTGATTTCTTTTGTTAGTCCAATGTCTGCCTGTGGGTCGGACGAAACCATCTTGATTTTTGCTTGGGGGATTCGTAGCCTTCTCTACAGGCTTGTGCATGGGACATTCCCAGATCAGGTGGCCATGTTCATGGCATTTTCTGCATCTAAAAGGTATTTGTTCATAGTCTATGGCTTGAAAGAAGACTTCATCTCTGTATTCCAACCATAGACCTTCATGGAGAGCACCTGAAACGTCCATTTCAACACAGATTCTAGCACAAGATGTGTACCTTTTTTGGAGGGTCGCTTCCGACGCTTGAATGAAGGTGCCTAGTTTATTGCCGATTTGCTCCAAGGCCGCCGGTCTCCAGTAGTCAATAGGGAGGGAAAACAGGCGGATCCAAATAGGAACATGCTTGAATGTTTCCTGTTCTAGTGCGAAATTTGGTTTCCAGGGCCTCATGTAGAGGCCTGCCGAGGCATAGAAGTAAGGGCCTCCATCAAAGATGCGGTCTTTGTCTTCAAGGTTCGCAAAGACCACCGTAAAAAATCCTTTGGCCCCCAGGTGGAGTGTAACATCTCCTTTCGGCTTCCAAGTTTGCTTGATCCATTGGCATAAGGCTTTTTCTGTGGGCCAAAAGCCCATGAACTTGCATATCACTGCATGAATAGCCATGTGATCCCTATAGGCTTGCAGTTCGGGGTCAGTGATGATAACCCTCAGGCTTTCTGTAGTTTTTGGTTTACATCTCCCCTGGTCTCTTTGTTGTTTGTTTTCTGCGGCCGGTTCTTCTGGGTCTGAGCCTTTCAAGGGGGAGGTTTCAGCAGCCTCCGCTTCTTTGGTGTTCTTTCCCACTCCTTGAGTGGGATCTGGTTTGTCTTTTCCTTCCATAATTTTTATGCCTTTTGTCTGGTGTGGAAACTGGGTTTCCTTTGTGTTGCCATCCAGTTTTGTCTTCTTGCTGAGCTCATTTTTCCCTGTGGTGTTTGAACCCGTGATCTGCACTCCTTCCAAAGGACTTTTACCTTTGTCCATCATTATTTGTTTGTAAGAAGGGGTCCCATTGGCCCCCGCTTGCTTCATCCGTTGGGCCAGGGCAAGCCCCCGCTGTCTTAGATCCGTGAACAGGGCACTGCCCCCTGCTAGAGTGGGTAACAGTGCACAGACTGCGAGCAAAACCCTAGGTCAGAGAGTTGTAGAGCCAAAACCTATTGGTGCCGTTTCCTCGAAATTTTCTTTTTCTGGAAAATTGTTACCGACTATGCATGTTTAGTTAGTAGTCCATATGAATATAATTTTATGTAAAGTAATTAGAAGTAAAAAAAATGTGCGAGTAAGATGTTTAAACCTTATACTTTTCAAAATTATTTCAACACAGGATTTAAATAAACCATTTGAATATCTATGTTAACTAATTATGTCAATAACAAAAAAATGTTAAAATAATATATTTTAATGTTTTATGAATAAAATAGTCAGTGTGAGTTATCAATAAAATATTTTAATATGAATTAATATTGACATAGACTTAAAAATATATGTCAATATATTAATAACATATACTTAAAAATATTCTTTGACCGACAAAAAAAAGACATACTTAAAAATATATTAATTAAAAAAACCATTTTAATGCGTTGATAAAAATATGTATATCTCATATAACACTCTTGAATTTTTTTATTTTTATGGTTAAAACTTTTGAAGTGGTCTCACTATTTTATAGTTTGGTAGTTTGGTCTTTTTTTAGGTATATATTTTTTCTTAGAAATCCAACAAAGATTTTTTGGACTTACAAGTTTAAGTTGTATACGGTATATATCATTCAAAAATACAATTTAAATAATAGAAAATTATAATTATATTTTATACATTAAAATAAATTTACATTAAAAAAAAAAATTGTCCGCATGGGGTAGCTCAAGTGGCAATGGCCGTGGAAATGAAGTCTCAGCGAACCGGAGATGGGTTCGATTCTTGTGCTACTCTCTCTGGAAATGGGGTGAATAACGGACATGTAAAAACTCGAAAATGAGAAGGTCCCACCTAAACTTACAAAAAAAAATTTACATTAAAAAATTTAATCTCTCAATACATATTAAATCAATGCTCAAAATAAATCTATACTAATTTTTTATTACAATACACAAAAACAATAACCCATATTTATATATAAATATATACTTTATATTTGAATTACTGCAATTAAAACTAAACTTATATATATAAAAATCTGATACAAAATTTTAATAAAATTATTCAAATAAACGAGAACCACAAAACTTTTATATAATAATATCATTATGAGTATCATGGAGTTGCATGAATATTTTGAGGTAAAATCACGCATATAAAAGGGATGGGTGAGTATAAGATAATGATTTCCTTATAGCTTATCTATTTTAAATTAATATCATAACATATTTTAATTAAGGTTTTGGTTTTGTCACTAATTATATATGGATGATAATTTTAAGCACTTAACAATTTTATATTATAAATAAGTTTATATATATATTAGTTAAATTATTTATTCCTTGATAGGGTGTACAGGTAGAAGTTTTAATATCTTAAAAATAAGTGTTGGAATAACACCGGTTTATAATGATGAAACAGTGGTTGAAGCTAGTTAATGTGGCTGCAGATGAAATGTGTGTTATTATGTTATTATGTGCAGTAAAGATCGTTCTGAACCGAAGACTGTTTGTTGGTGGTGGCGTCGGGTACGATGGTGAAGTTACTACTTCGTTTTCTAGCTCTAGTTTTTGCGTATGTATGAGATGGTGGGTGGACTATAGTTATGCAACAATCTTTGTTAGCAGCGGAATTACTACAACAAACAACCTTTGTTTGGTAAACTATACATTGTCAACTCCCGTGATTCATTTGTTTCTCTATTTATTGGCGAGGTTAGTTTGGTTTCTAGTGAATTAGTCCATCAGGATTGTTCTATATGCTCTTTTAGTGTGTTCATTTGTGGCTTCCTAGTCTTATCTTCTTTATTGTAGTAGTAGTTTCGTTATGTGTTTTTTCAATCCCCGGCGAGGGATTTCATTGTCTTGGTGCCTTAGCTCAATGGTCTTATTTTGGTGCCTTAGTTCAATGGTCTATGGCATTAATTGTGTGAAGTTTTTATGGTTTTTGGTGCCTTAGTTCAATGGTCTATGGCATTAATTGTGTGAAGTTTTTATGGTTGAAGGTTGAGTTTGTATTCAAGATGTATAGTGAGTTTCTAAACTTCTTGGGTTTGGGCCTTTTAGAGTGGTTTATTATAGGCGACCTTCTTGTTTTTAGGTTTGGTAATCAATGTCTCCCTCTTTATCCCTCAGTATCTTTCATTGGACTTTGTTCATCTTCAGGCTGTTGTCATTGCCTCTCCTCTCTGGTGTTTATGGCTCCTTGGCAACGAATTCCCATTCGTCGAGGGGAGGCTTTTTTGCTAGGTAGAAAAGGTCACGCCCCTTCTCTTATGACTCTGTTCCCTTTGCTTTAAACTAAATTCTGTTAGAGGTTAGTCATAAAATTTTATATTTGGAATATTTAGAGAGTGGTGACCGCCGTTATGCTTCAGAATTTGAACTGAATAGTGTTAAAGTGGTTTTGAAACCTTGGTTGTTTCCGTAAGCTCAGGTTGAATTTTTTAATTACCCTCGCTTTGAATTATCAAACTTTTACTTTCTTCTTTATTTTATTAGAGGAAAAATAAGTGGAGAATTACAACGTTTTCTCCCCTCTGGAGGACATCAAATGCATGGTAAGAAATATCCGACAAAGGTGGAGTATTTTATGGTTAATGATTTAGGTTGAGGCGACCTCACAAACCCCCTGCTATTTCATCGAACCATCAATCGCCTCGAGCAGACAAGTGAAGGTATCTGATTATTTTCAACAAATGGATCAACTTTTGGATACATGCAATTATGGTCATGACCGTGTAGACGATTTTGGATATTAGCCGTTTTGGTATGGGCTATATGTATATGGTGTTGGCACACAGAAGTTTCTAGTACTTGGATGGTGGTCACTTTGGTGGCATTATATTTCAATAATGGTGGTCACTTTGGTGGCATTATATTTCACTATTGTTGTCGTGCCTATATTATGTCTATTTTTCTTTGTAGTTTCTTTGGCACTGTTGGTTACGATCACTGTTTGTTTTGAATTGGGTTGATGTTTTTGTTCTATATTTTTTTGATGAGCTTCATACATTGACAAGTTAGTTATGTAGTTTCGATGTTATCTTGTGATATTTATGTTTCCCTTTGGTGATCATGGTGTTGGACAATGACTTCAAAGCTACTTTTCTTCTTATGGTTCTGGCCAAATTTTCCCCTGTGAGTTATTCTCTGATGTATATATTTTATTTTTCTTATATTATTGTTTATTTACAATTTTTTTTAAATTATTTATATTACTTTAAAAGAAAGTGAAAAACACAATAAACATTTGTTATTGATCTGCCATTTGGAAACTAGACTAGTAACATAGGTTCAAAATTTTCAAATATCCAATTTTTTTGTGTTATCTAATAAACAGAATGGTACTATTAAAAAAAATAATAATAACCTCTGAAGTAAGAAACATGCTTAAAATAAACCTGCTTAAAATAGTAACATTAAGAGATGCTTTTTCCCTTGGTTTTTTTTTTCTGGTGGAGAGTCGTCTTGTGCTTGTGGATGAGGTTCATTGCCATTTTCTGTTAAATGTCATTTTAGCTCACGATCCTTTTGCTACTAGAGAGCCCTCCAGTGCGTAGTTCTGTTCTATGTCATTTTATCTCAGGATTCTTTTGCTACTAGAAAGCCATTCTGTGCGTATGGCTAAGGTTTGCTATCATTTTCAAATGATGATAAGTCAAGATTATCATGTGTTTGACAAGGACTCACATCTTTTTGTTCAATTTATCAATTTTATCCATCAATTTTTCCCTGCAATTGGATGATTCTTGTTAGTATCAATTCTATCAGTTAAGACTCTTCGCATGAGTGCTTTGATGTCCCGGTAAAGATTTATATTTTGTATATAAAGTTCCACACATCAAGAATCCATGCCCGAGTGTCTTGTTCAGCATATCTATCAAAAATTGTTAATTTATATGTTTTATAAATTTAAATAATTTATATGTTTTATAAATTTAAATAATCAACAAATTTTATATTAAAAATAATTTTACAGATATATATCTATATATATATTTTCTTTTTATTTAAAAAAAGAATTTGAAAAATTTTATATATATATATATATATAATATATTTGTTTTTAGAGTAAGCGAGCTATTTAAAAAATAAAGAGCAATTATAGAATCAATCTATAATAAACTTCAAAACACTTATTTTATTATACATTTCTCATCACTATTATAAAAAAAAAATATAAAAAACTAATTAAATTATAACTTTATTTTTAATTTTTTGTTTTTGTTTGCTGAATTATGCGAATTTTAAAATAACTTACACTCTTAATCTATGATTTGAGTAGCCTTAATAAAACACCTTCTCATCATAATGATTATCCATAATTTTACTTTTAATACATGCAATTTATATTAAGTATTTTTAGCGCTAGTCATAATTAAAAGAAAACTAAAAGTATGTATATTCTAATAACCAAAGTTGAAGGATTTTTTCCCATAACAATTTCAAAGTTTATATGTTGTATATAATGTCTAAATTGTAATAAAATAACAAGCTTGTAATTACTATGATGAGGAATAGTTTAACTGTTTTAGATTTATAATTTTATTTTTGATATATTATTTTATTAACTGAGTTTTTATTTAATATAAAGTTAAGTTATAAAATTTGTATAATATTAATGTTTTATGAATTTATTTATGTATTTAAAAATGTATTTCAAACAACAACAAAAATTATAAAAATTAAATTTATTCATATATTTTAAATAATAAAAACAAATTAAAAAATTGTTAGCCGAGCTTATCTCGATTGAAGGTTGTAAAGACCTGTCTACGTGGCTCACTAGGTCCGTCCATCTCCGTTAATGTCTCCGTTTATAAACCCTCCAGATATCAGGCTCAGTGAAAACAGGGTCATATTATCAGACTCGGTGAAAACAAAGTGGCCGAAAGTGGTGAGCGATATATTCCCTGGGAGCAACTCCTTTATCGCTACGCTTTCCTCTACAAAATTTCCCAGACATCTTTAAACGTCGAACACAGACGGCTTTAAACGGTATTTAAATTTTTATGCCCATATATTACAATATTTTTTTAGTGTTTTTTTTATTCTTTTGCAACAGAATGCCCCAAGTTAATTTTCTATTAAAAAAAATAGTACTCTGTGAAAATTCCCTAAAATTAAGTGCCCTCATTGAAGCAATTGTAATATATATTTTTTTACGGTGTGGTTTTTACTCTTTTGCAACCAAATGCCCCGAATTAACTTTCCATTAAAAAAACAAATAGTTATGAGTGAAAATTCCCTGAAATAAAGTGTCTTCGCCCAAGAGATTATGGTGCCTTGATTGTAATATATTTTTTTTAACAGTGTAGCTTTTACAGAAACAGAATAAGTGATTTTGTTTTAGCAGGGTTTAGATATGCCAAATGAAAACTGTGATATTTAGTGAAGAAATTTTATTTTATATGGTAATTTAATATATCTCTAGAACCCTGATTTTAGTAAAATTATTATTTTTGAGTGAGATATGAAAGTATGTTACTCTTATCATTTTCATATATTTTTGCTATTTTAGTTTGTTTTGGTGGTCAAAGTGAGTTGGATCACTTCTTAATAAGGAAAATAGTTTTTTGGTGATAAGTCATTAGTAATGTTATTTGATATTTGGTTTATTCTATTAGTACTGGTAACACTTTTTACTAAATAATAGATGAGTAATTAATTAGTTTTGGATAGTGTTTATATTTTTTTTTGAAATGGATTAAAGTTTTAATTTAGAATTTTTTATTTGTGATCATGAAGTGTTTGATTTTGATTTATAGTTTATTATTTAAAGTAGATTGGGATATTAAATTTGTTTTTTCATACTCTATTAAATTGGAAACTAGACTAATAGTAGAGTTGTTGCGTGTATGCAGTTTCTACCACACTTATCTCAAAAGCAACAAGGCTTCCTCTCTAAAAAAATTTCCTGGAGTTGTAGCTCTCCAAAGCATATCGGGTTCACCTCCTTACCATGGTATTTTTAAAACTTCAGAATAATAATGAATAGATTACTGTGAGGAGAATATAGCACATCAAATGAAAATATTTCTAATACAATCTCCAATCACATTTTCACCTGTTTAGTAAATTTAGATAAACATGTAAAACACATTTAAATTTTTAAGTTTTAGCTTCTCTCCTTCAAACGTGGCACCAAACAATTAGAATATAGCGTACCCAGAAAGTGACCTGCAAATTTAGAAACACTCCTCATCACACTGTTAAACTTGAGTTTTTAGATGAGAAATTCATGTGTTTTGGAGCATTAAACATATAATATTGAATCTTAAAAAAATTATGTAGATTGAAAATTTTTAAAGATTTTTGAATTTCAAAGTTAAAAGAGGATGTGGTTACGATGGATAATTTCTTTGTGGTTATGGTGTGGATAATTTCTTTGTTCGCTTCACATGATGTGGTTTCAATGGATATTTAACTTTGAAATTCAAATTTCAGGCTATTTTCAATATGTAAATTTTAAAAATGTTAATATGTAAATAAAAATAGGAAAAAGAAAATTATCGCTCAATATGATAATCAACATGATAAGTTATTTCCATTTGATACCTATCTAGTATTTTAAGCACAAAACTCATTGACTTTTCCAATGGAACATATCATTTTTTTGCAAACTTATGAGAAACTAACTTGAGTTATATATCTTGTAGAGGTGTTCAAAATGGAAACAACTTCAAGCTCTTGAAGTGCAAGATCCACAAAAAGAAATATTTTTTTCTTTTGATTTGGATTGGAGTATGATTGGAGGTAACAATGTGGCTTGGATCAAATCAAATAGATATAATGAGTTTGTTATTGGGGAGAGAAAAAATCTATTGTATCCAACAAGCTTTCGAAAAAGTTTTAGCAAAAAATCAAAAGAAGAAAATATTGGAAATAAAAAATATAGAGTTGACTCGCCATTGGAATATATAATGTAAGCATTTTTCTACTAATTTTTTCTTCAAATAATTTTGTTTTAAATTCATTTTTTGATGTGTTAATATCTTGTTGTTTCTTGCAGGTTTTGGTGTTCATATGGGCCACAAGATTATCGAGATATTGATGCATTGTCTTATGATATATCAAAAGTGCCTGAAAAGGGGATAGGGAGTCATCCAGGTCATAAGCATCTAAGACGTGGTTGCACATGTCATTTTAGTGTTCACATATCTAAGAAAACACCAGAACATGCCTTGATCACTTATGTTGAGATGAACCATATAGATATTACAGGTAAACCTTGCCATGGACAGGAGGTTGATGATTTTGTAGGCACAAGAGCATACCATGCACCCCATGTTAGTAATGAACTACATCAATGGGTAGAAAGATGTTTTTTGTTGGGAATGTTAGCTAAATGTGTACATCAAAAACATCGTGAATTAGTGCATGATAAAGTAACATCATCTAGAGCTGAGTTTGATTGAAATGATTTTCTTACTCGTGACGACATTGGCAATATAGAGAGGAGATTGAAACATGCCCAATACATGTTTGATAATAATGATGCTCAAAGTGTGCGTATATGGCAAGCAACAAATCCTGATAAAGTATTTTACTACTCAGAGTTTGACAATGCCATAGATGATGAGGGACACACTCCATTCATTTTAGGCATTCAACAACCACTACAACTAGAATGGATGAGAAAATATGGTCATGATAGTATATTAGCAATGGATTCTACATCTGGGAAAGATCGCTTTAAGGTATATTTATATTGTTATATATTTTCTTATTATCATTTTCTATTTATAAGGTAATCCAAGTATATAGCTAATTTCTTATTTTACATTGCTATGTATTTTCTTATCATCATTTGTTATTTATAAGATAATCCAAGGATATACCTAATTTTTTATTTATTTTTATGCAGTTTCAACTTTATACATTATTGGCATTTGATTCCCAACATAATGGTGTTCCAGTGGCATGGGTTCTCATGTCAAGATCATGGAGATGCTACTTCTTAAAGTTCGCATGGGTATGTTGGAGTGGAAGTTAAATGCATTCATGGTAGATGATGCAACTACTGAGATTGGTGCAATCAGGTATAGAGATATGAGTGTGTTTTTTCTTCATTTCTCAAAATGAAATGTTATATACATAATTGTAGACTCACTATATAAATATATATATTTAACGTTGTATGACATTTATGTGTAATAGGGCGATATTTCAATGTGAAGTCTACTTATGCATTTGGCATGTTAGAAGGGCATGGTTAAAAAATCTTGTAATGAAAGTGAAAGATGATACTACAAGACGTGCCATGTTTAAGTGTCTAGGTGACATTATGCACAGCCACAAAAATGCAAATTCTGCACTTGAGGAGACCAACAAATTTCTAAATGACTTCCAAGAGGAAACCACCTTTGTTGACTACATTCGAGCACGATGATTGGACAGAATAGGTTTGATTTCTGTAGCTTTAATTTTCATATATTTGGTATAATTGTATTGACTATTGACATACTTTATTTTGTGTTAATCAGAAATGTGGGCAAAATGTTGTTGCCACTTAAAGCATGCTAGACAAGAAACAAATGGCGTTATTGAGTCCTACCATTCACATTTGAAACAAGTTCTTTTGAAGTCAATACGAGCAGCTTCACATCGTAGAGTGGATTGGTTGGTTCATCAGTTGTGTTCAGTGGTGCACATTTTTTATTGGTGTCAATTTGCAAAGGAAAAAGGTTTCCATAGAAACTATAAGGTGGAGAAAATAGAAGCTCATTCATGGGTAAGGGCACAATCTATTCCAGATTGTAATGTGACATTGCACCACTCAGATTCAATAGCATGGGTGCAAAGCCAACAATGTTAATTGTGATCTAATACCATACAATGTTTTGTTCACAAATACTTGAAAATGATGAATTTGAAAGTGTGGACAGCTTGGATGTTGATGTCATGGTAATAATTTAATAACTCTCTAAATTTTATATTTGTTATCACTCTTTTAATATTGTTCTGACTAGTTGTTTTTTTCTTTGTAGGTAAATGATAATGTTAATGCTTCCATGGATTCTTATGTTGATGTCATGGTAATAATTTCATAACTTGGTTAATTTTATGTTTTTTATCACTCTTTTACTATTGTTATGACTATTTTTTGTTTTGTTTTGTAGGTAAATGATAATGTTAATTATGTTTTTTATCACTCTTTTATTGTTGTTATGACTATTTGTTTTTTTCTTTGTAGGTAAATGATAATGTTAATTATTCCATGGATTCTTCCACTAATGTTGATCCAAGTCACAAACGAGAAAAGATCTCACAAAATATTAGGCATATTTTTGAGTCACTTATGCAATTACCTGGTGATGAGTCACATTTGCACTTCTTAGAAAAACACATGGAAGATGTTGCAAGTGAATTCAAAACAACATTGACATCAACCACGTTGGGGTTGGACCATCCATCCACTCCATCTTTCCAACAAGTGCAAGATGGATTTGGATATACACTTGGGCCTGAAAGAGATTTCTTGGAGAGGATGGTCACTCGTAAGCCATCATATACATCATCTAGTTATGCACAATTTCATCCTCCAACACAAGGTTCAAGAAGGAAAAAAACATTTGCTAATGAGCTTGATAGAGCCGCCACAAGAGACAATGAAAGAAATACAAACATATGAAGGTGAGAATTATATATCTCAAATGTGAATGTTAATTTGAAATGTTTTAATTTAGAACATGTATAATCTAAACTTGTAAAGAAATGCCAAGAAATTTATTTATTTATGGTTGGTAATGTAAGATCTAAAAAGCTTTTTAAAATAGTTTCAAATGGAATAACTAAACTAAGAAGTTTGACTTATGTACCAACATGTATCATGTTCATCTTTTTGGTAAACCAACATCTATCATGTTCATTTTTTTTGGTAAACATGATGTTTTTCCTTGCATTTGTATTTTCTTTCCTTGTTGCAACTCTTTGTTTTAAGTGTAGTATGTGCACAAAGATATCATTAATTTACTTAGTATTTTAATTTCATTAATTTTCTTAGTGTTTTTATTTCTTTGTAGTGCCAGCATGGGAGAGATTAAAGCTATGGAAGATTGAGTGTTTTAACACCCTACTTTGCAATTTTGTTGGTTAAGTAATTATTTTGCTCAGTGGTTAGATTGATTTAGAGGCTGAGTTATATTCCACACAATCTCCACCCAGTGTAATCCAAAATTAAAAATAGACATGCTAGTTTGGAGATTCTCTTATAACTCTAAATCTTGCAGGAGAGAATTATCTTATCTCAAGATAGCTTGCGTGAATTTGGTGGGCCTTGAATCTAAATGCAAACTTCTAAAAATTCTATTATATTAAAGTTAATTTGATTTTTGAATTATATTAATTAATTCGTTTAGATGTTTTTTGTTGGGCATTATTTTTGGATTTTCATTTCAATAAAAGTAAGGGAATATATGTTTAAATTTCATCATAGGTGTAATTTTTTATCATGATATTTGATAATATCAATTATTTTTATTTATTTATATTAAATTATAAGTATATCAGTATTATTTAAATTCCAAATTTAGCAATTTTATATGTCATCAAAGGATTTGTTAAAAGTAATGATATTTAAGAACATATTTTATTTAAGTGTAACTTCAATTTAATTTAATTAACATTTCCCAGGATACTATAAAAGCTTGATTATCTTCGACTGTGGAAATATCACAATAGTGACAAGGTCGGAATACCATAATATCATCTTTTTTAGTGGAATAGGATAACTTATGGGTTTAATGTATTTTGTTTTAAAGAAAATTTTTAACTAGCTAGTCCTTAAAGGGTCACAATTTCTTTTCTCTAACATGCTTGTGGTTGCAACAACATTGAGTTATGTTTGTATAGAGTATACATTATAATTAAACATATATGATAATTAATAATAAATTATTTATTATCAAACTCATATAATATATTATCATATTATAAGTTGAATGTTAAATGGGAAAATTATAATTGATGAGTTTATGTATACTAGGATTGTATTTTTATTGACTGTTAAATTAAGTTAGAATATTTTAACTAAAAAATATGTGAATAATTTTTACTTGACTCGAAACATTTTGATTAAAATTTTAACTTAGTTTGGTTTTATCCATTATAATAGTTTACAAAAATTAGTAAGTGAAGTATTATAATGTTTAGAAGATATTTTATTTTGGATAAGAATTAGTACATCATCTTTCCAATCTTATATTAAAATACCTAACTTTAGGAATAAAGCTAATCATAATACCTAATTAATGAAATATATTATAAATAGATAATATTTATTAATAATTAAATTTTATGAAGTATTGACAAAAAAAACTGCACACATCTATATCATAAGTATACTCTACATAACATATGTAGGCCTTCTAGACTTTTTAGTCATTACAAAAAAAAAAAAAAAATCATTATGAGTTTTGATGTCATATTATAAATTAAACCTTAATTTGTTACATTCATGGATTCTTTCTCTTTCTAATGTTTTGGAGGTATCTTTTCTCTTGTAAAGTTATTTAATGTTCTCATTTTCTTAATAACAATTCATTTTAACATTTAATCTATAAAAACTCATATCATGAGTGGGATTTCTCATATCATTGTGAAATGCCACACAAAATAATGTAGACAAAGCATCATTCTATACTTATTTATTTCAATGAGTTTCCTTTCATATTCCTAATAATTGTAGATAATTTACCAAATATTTATTCTCGAAATGCCTCTCCCCTAATTTTGTAATATCATTAAAAGTTGACATTTTTATTCCACGTCTTGTAAGCTAGTTTCCAACATTTATGTGTTTCTTCTTGCATCGAGTATTATATTTATATAAGTATCTATTTTTTTAGCCACCCTATATCCTAAAGATTCCATGGTACATTTTTGTTCTCAACAATAGGCTTAGTGTTTGTTAAGTTGGGCTTTCAATATCTTGAAATACTAATCCAAAACCTTAGTGTTTTAGTTACAACCCATTTTCTCTTAAAAATATTATTGGCTAGAATACTCCATGATTCTACTAACCCCTATTTAACTTTATTACAATTTGGTTAAATTTTGAAATAATACATAGAAAAAATATGAATTTTAACAAAGAAAAATTCAAACTATAATAATTTCCTTTAAAGAAAAATATATCAAATAAAAATTACTTGAATAAATTTGAAATCCTATTTTTTTAACACTATACAAGTAATTTTTCAATCAAAATTTCTTTGATCTTAAAAAATCCATATCTCATTCTCTATATGTAAAAAAAAATGAGTCACTAAAATCTCACATCCATGGAAAATATACTTTTATCCTTGGAAAATATACTTTTAGTATAATTTACATTTTACAATGATCTAGAAAATCATAAATACATAATGTCATGATAATATTTCTTTAACATTAATATATTTTTTTCTTTTTACTTTAATCAAAATCACAATAATAATTCCATTGAGTGAAACATAAATTATTTCTCAAAACTATTGTTGCATTCTTTTTATTCAAAACAAATGAATTATTCATAATTAAAACATATATCCCAACAAACAAACATATCCAATCTTACAGAAATGGATGGAAGACATCACAAATGAGTTCAAAACAACATTGACATTAACAACTTTAAGGTTGGGCTGTCCAATTGGTCCATCTTTCCAACAAATCCAATATGGATTTGGACATACATTGGGGTATGAAAGGGATTTCTTGGAGAGGATGGTCACTCATAAGCACTCATATACATCATCTAGCTCTGCACACTTTTCTCCCTAACACAGGGTTCTAGAAGGAAAAAAACATTTGCTGATGAGATTGATAGAGTTGTTACTTGAGACAATGAAATAAATACAAACATGTAAAGGTGAGAAATATATACCTCAAACATGCAGGTTAAAATCAAATGATTTATTTAAAACATGTTTCATATAAACTTACAAAGCAATGCTAGAGAATTTGATAATTCTATGGTTGGTAATGGAGGATATAAAAAACTTGTTAAAGATTACTTCAAGTGAAACAACTAAAATAAAAAGTTTGAATTATGTACCAACATCTATTATGTTCATTTTTTTTTTTTTATAAACTCTCCCATCGAAGAGAAATTAAAAAGGAACATGAAAGTTCACCTCCACAGGGTGTATGACTATGTGGATAGGGAATTTCTCTCAATGATCATGTATAAAAATGGTTTTTTGCACAAGCATGTGAAGTGGATAATATCTTCCATAACATCAACGTCTATGGTTTTTCTCATCAACGGGGTGCCAACTCATTTCTTCAAAATTTATAGGGGGCTTCACCAATGATGTGCACTATCTTTGCTTCTTTTCATTCTGATCATGGATGCCTTCAACAAGGGAGTTAAGGCAAGGTTTGAGGAAACATTGATATATGGATGCAAAATCTCCAAAGGATGAAAAAATTCTCAGCTGATGCTTGTTTATGATGCACTGTGCTCGTGAAACAATACTCTCTAAGTGGGTCGCTTTTCATAGGATCTTCATGGATTTCTGTAAATCTTTTGGGCTCTACATAAACAAAGACAAAATTTGAACTGATAGATGTGGTGGTGGATGACCTAGAAGTACTTGAAATAGTGTCCCTGTTTGGAATAAAAATACTCTCTATGATAGATGGTTTTAAATACCTGGGATGTTTTCTAAAGCTTAGCAAGTACTTATTGAATGATTGGGAATGTCTTCTTTCTAAAAAAAAAAAATTGTTTTTTGGGACCAAAGATGGTTGACATTGGGTGGAAGAGTCATTATGACAAAGGTTGTCTTGACTAGCATCTTGATCTACTAGATGCATCTCTTTCATCTTCCCCAATATTTCATTAACAAGATAGAATCAATGGTGGCTAAGTTTGTTTGGTTTGGTTTTTGGTGCAGTAAAGAGGATCCATCTAATTGGGTTAATGTCCATTTCCAAGTCGATTGTATGTGGAGGTTGGGGCATTATTGACACATGATCCTTTAACCTAGCCCTTTTTGCAACAAATTTGTGGAGGTTATTTTGTGAGAAAGGGATCTGATAGAGCATATGAATACAAATACTCTCTTTAATGCACAATTGAATGGATTGTTGAGGGGGCAACTTCAGCGAGCCAACATTCCAAGATTTGGAGCAGTATTAGAGTTGTCCTACCGTGGCTAAGTAGTAACCTTCGATGGGTGGTTGGAAATGGACAGAGGATCCACATTGGTTTGGATTCGATCAAGGGTTTCAGTGGATGCCACTCTCTTCAAATACATATAATCAAATCTCTCTCCTATATGGCGATGAACACCCTTGTTGGCCCGTGGGAGAGATATAGACTTGTCCGTGTTGCTCAATATTGGTCACATGCATGGCAGATTGGTTTATAGGAGGACATGACAGCGGAGTGGGAAGACTATCGCGGTAGTCTATGCATGGTCGATATCCACTTATCATTGAGTCTGGATAAGCTAGTGTGGGGGGGTGAGGAGGCGGGCAAATGGTCAATGACAGAATCCCTCTCAAGGAGGCCTACGACCACATCACTTCGACCTCTCTTTCCCTACCATTCACAAAATTCACCTTGCTCATTTGGAAATGGGATGCTCCCTTGAAGCTAAAATTCTTCTCTTGGCTCGCCATCCATAACAGAGCATTGGCCTAGGACAATCTTCTCAAGAGAGCCTTTTCTGACCCTAGATGGTGCCTTCTTTGCAGGTTGGATTCGGAGAATGGCCCACACCTATTCCTACGCTATCATTTTGCCTCTAAAATGCAGGCAAAGGTATCAATTCTTTTTGAAATCCCTACTATTAGTAATGTACCTTCCATCCATGATTGCATACTCCTTTGGAACTACAGAATGAAGGCCTACAAGATTGTCCGTCTTAATGTTCTATGGGGCATCTGGAGGGCTTGTAATGCCCTTATTTTTTAAGGAAAAGCTCTGGACATCAAACGAGGTACTATAGGTATAGTGGAATTATTCCAAGAGATTGTCTCTTGGCAACCAAAAATCCCTCGTCGATCTATCTCTTATTCTGATGTGGAGAGAATTTATCCAATATGTTTCTTTGATGGGGCTTCCTCTGGTGGTGACTATGAATGTGTGGTTGTTCTTCAATTTGACCTAGATGTTCACTTCCATTTCTCCTGGTATGGTGGTAGAGGACACAATGGTAGGGCTGAGTTATTAGCTCTTTGGGGTGCCCTGCAATGTGCTTCCTCGCTTGGCATTGACAAAATATTAATCATTGGAAACTCCTTATCTACGATTAACTGGGTGAAAGGAATCTCATCTCATGATGTCCCCGATCTCTACAACTGGTTGCTACAGATTAGGAATTTCCTACCTCTCATCCCAGAAATCAACTTCAGGCATGTCTATCGGGAACAAAATTTGGAGGTAGATTCTCTTTCCACTCTCGGCCTCTCCATCTGCCTTGGGTTCATGTTCTTTGAACTCTTTTATGGTGGTCAGAGCAATGACATGGTTTTTTTTAGATCTAGTTCCCTCCCCTATCTTTGGTTTTTTTTTTTTTTTCCATTTTTGCATTGAACTAAATGGCTTTTTGTTGGTTTTGCCTGTTTATTATTTCCTTTTTTGTTGTGGTCAATGATGCATCTCTGCTCTCTTTCGATTGATGATTTGACACTACAATAGATTATGTCATGAGACAGATGTTGGTGGAACATACTTACTCTTGTCTGCAATCTATCTTGTAAAGAATCATGAATATGTAAAACTTTTTCTTTATTGAATGGAAGTTCTGTTTTTTCGTCTAAAAAAGGAGATCCTTTTGTGCTATAAATTATTTATTCTTGTAAAAAAAATTTATTCATGATAATTACCATAAAATATTTGAGGATTGTATTCAAAATGGTAGATTGATTCAAAATCTCTAATACAACTCTTTCTTTTGACTCCCTCAATGTTTAATGACATTAGAAACACTTTGGCGAACTTTTTAAAGTATGATGTAAATGATTCATTATGAATTGTTCATGTATGCAAACAATTGTATCAATATTGACTTTTTCAAAAGTCTTCTAATCTAAATGAAGCTAAAACATGAAATTTTAAATAAATTTAATACTTTGATCATAAAACTATTTTTAATAATTAATAGAATCATTATCTTTAAATAGGTCAGCACTTGTAAGAAATATATCTTAATGTTATAAATATTCTAGAGAAAAAGAAAATGAATAGTCTTTTAAACATAAAAATTGACAACCATAAGATTTTTATTTTTGGAATGTTGAAAAAGAAAATATTGGATTTTCCCCTTTTAAAATTGAAAAAAACAATAAAGAAATAATGATGACATGACATAAACAATATATACATTTGTAAAAAAATAAATGTGGAAATATCCTCTTTATAAAATTTAGTCCTCAATAATGTTCCCACATACAAAAATAAAAATTCATATAATTGAAATGTATAATTTTAATAAGTTTCTTTTTAAGTATATAATAAACCATATTTTATATATGTAATAAAAAAATTAATAAAAACAAAAAACACTTAAAATAATAACTAATAAAATAAAAATTGTTTAATATTTTTTTAATATTTAGATATTTATAAATTATTTAATAATATTTTATATATATTTATAAAAATTTATTATTAATATTTTTTAATATTATTATTAATTTTTAAAATAAAAAATAAATAATATGTATAAAACGGAGATAAAAGGATGGGTCCACACTTCCATGTCAGCGGGTTTATTGAACCTGCAATCGGGATAAGGGTGGCCAAAATTGTTTCACCTAAAAAATCAAATCTTAAAATAGTTACACAATGCCAATGGTGATATTTCTAGATGGTTGTTTTTCCAAATATATTTTTCAATTTGACCAACAAAATCTACTCCCAATATTTTTCTAAATGCAATACAACTATATGAGCGAAATACTTAAATATTTCGTTTTTATGAAGTATATACTTTTGATGGGTTCTCCATTGTAAGGAATGAGATCCGTTAAATTCTTTAATAAGGTATTCTAAATAATGTGCAGGGCAGACAATATGGACGGCGGAGGACATGGAATAAGTGCATAGCACGTTGCGTTAATGGACGACGTGCGGCTCTTAATCTGCACGTCGTTCCCGCAATGGATTCCAACTTTCATTTCTATTTATATGTTCGGCTTTCTTACCAACCTCCATCTTATTCTATCAAACACATCGCTCCCCTCTTCTTCCCTGTCGCTGAAAATGGCGTTACGCGATTTCCAGCACACTCGTTCACTGCTGGTCTCCTTCTGTTTGCTGATTATATCACTGCAGGCTGCGCATATCCGTGCCAGCCGAGGTGGAATCTATGAATCCGGCACCCCACTCAAATCACACGAAGTATTTAGCAAATCAAAGGTAGCGGTTCAGGGCGTGGTGGTCTGCCAGAGCTGCGAGTATCTGTCAAAAAACCATTCCTTGGAAGGCTCCAAACCAATAAGCGGTAATTACTCTCATTTCCTATCATTAAATTGGAATGGAATTTTTAAAAAATAAAAGTGACTGTGGGAGAGGTGTGGGCGGTTCTCCAAATTTTCATTAAACAAAAAAAAAACTGAATGGTCAAGATTTAATAGGTTGAGTATATATATATTTTTAATATATATAATTGGATAGATAAAGATTTTCATAAGGTTTTGTTTTGTTTTCCCTCTTTATTTCCATCTGGGCATTACACATTTTTAACATGACAAATGACTATAAATATTTTGATTACTATCTGATGAACAATTTAATATTAATTTTTATTTTTTTATTAGAATAAATATTCTATTGATATTTCATAAAAAAATTCAAGAATATAATAGAAAATAAAAATTGACAATCTCTGTTGTATAACATTGTACTTAATAATTTAAAATATTAAGCTGAAACTAAAATACCAGATGTATTTTAAAACTTAATTAAATCTTATTTAACTACAATCAAATAGATTAAAAAACAAAACAGGCTACATATTTTCATTAGATAACTTTAACATGGAAATTAACCCAACATCTAATAACATAGTTTTTTTGAATAACATATTTTTTATGGTATTATTTTTCCTGTATGTATGAAGAACTTGCATCATCATTTAATTGTTCGTCATCATATTCCTTTACCACTATTCTAAATGAACCCTTCATTGAACCAATCTACAAGAATTTTTAAATCCCCATACAATTTTAATACTTTTACATGTTCCCAAAGTACAATCCTCATTGTACACCACATAACAAGGAGTTCAACTGTAAAATTTGTGCATTGGCCAATACCTAATTTCCATTTAATTAGTATGGAGAAGAAAATGTCTACAACTACACTACAAACATCCTATTTTTGGCCCCATCAAAGAATCTGCATATGCACAGCTCCACATCTCTGATAAGCCTGATTTCTTTCCTTTCAGCCGTTTCACTTGCTTAAAATAAGATAATCTGTTAAATGGTAATAATATTTCTGTATCTGTGTGTATGATATGCAGGTGCGACGGTTGGAGTGTCGTGCAAAGACGAGAAGGATCGACCGGTGGTGTACGCGGTGGGGAAGACGGACGAGGTGGGGTATTTCTACGTCGTATTGGAGGGTTACGAGATCCACGACAAGGAGGAATACAATCCCCAGGATTTCTGCGAGGTCCGACTGGTGTCTTCGCCCGACAAATCGTGCGCCCAATTCACAAACATGAACGGCGGCCTCATGGGAGGGGTCTTCCGTTTTGAGCGTGAGATTGTTCACCATTACCACCAGAATTTTCTTCTCTACTCAGCTGGGCCTTTTGCATTCTGCTCTCGTGCACCATTGTACTAGACTACCTGATACCCTCTCTCCTCTTTTTTTTTTCCTTTCCTTGCTGTAATAATTTTGGTAAACTCCAATCTCAGAATGCAGTGCATTCCAATTCTGTAGCTATGTGGCTTTCCTGCCGTTTTATCATATTCAAACTTGTGATTTGATATTTGTTTCTTCATTGGTTTTTGGGAGCGGGGTTGTCAAGATAATGAATATTACTGTTTTGTTTTGGATATGGTTTTCACAAATAAATTTTTTTTTATCATAATTTATTTGTTAAATTAGTAAACCAGGACAGTTATTTTTAGTTGCTATTAGTTAATCTAGTTTGTCTCATCATCATTATTTAAAGAAAACCAGACCACTTGGAATAATTAACTATTATTTGATTCACAATTTAAATTTTAAATTAAATTTATTAATTTAATTCTAAATTAAATTATCATAACTTAATTGTTAAATCAATAGTAACTATTATTAGCCAATGCAGATTAACTCATCACCATTATTCAAGGAAAACCAAACCACTTAAAATAATTAACTGTTATCTGACACAATTATATTTTTCTTTTTAAATTATAAATTAAATTTATTAATTTAATAATATTTTAAAAAATGTACTTTATATGTTTTGAGATTTTTTTTTTTTCAAAAATTGTTGAAATCACTACCCATGCAAATTTAATTTATAAATTCTATATAATCTAGATGTTTTAATTTTTTTCCATAATATTAAATCTTAAAAAAAGACATTTTACATAATAATTTATTTACTAAATTGAAAAAAAACTCCCTCACATAGAAAGTGAAACAAACCCATTTAAATATATTTTGTAAGTTAAACGACCCCATTAAATATATTGTGTTTTTAAAATTAAATTAAGTTTATAGTTTATTATGTATCCAAATAAAGATTCAAAACAATAACAATATCCATGTTGATATCTTCATTTAATGTATATATGGGTAATAAGAAAATTTAACAATGAAACTTAATTAATAATGAAATCTAATATTCATATTTAAAAATGAAAACGGATTATTTCATTTATTATATGAATGGGATTTAATAATTTATTAAGCATATATATATTTTTTTTGGGTGATATTTACGTATTTTTATAATTTAATTAATTATATGGATATTAATATTATTTATAAAATTTGAAAGAAGAAGTTAATTATTTTATTTATTATATTAAGGAAAAAATTAAGTAATCTATTATTAAAGAGCAGTGTATTGGTGTGAGAAGAAGAGAATAATTTAGGTTCTCTGGGTTTTGATTCATATTTTATGTGCAGAAGGATGGTGCTGTTGAGTTGCACATGTTGAGCGAATTGGGAACACAGTTTGAAAATATATGAACCTTTACATGGAGGAAGTGAAGATGTGGAGGTTTCAGAGTAGACAATTATTTGGCGGATTCATTAGAAGGAACAAATTTCTCCATCCAATCGGTGTTGGATAATCCAATGGGTGTTGGGGAATGATCGTTGGTCCGTCAGAGAAACATATTTCATGTCTGATAGGTGCTAGCATACTGTGAAAGAATCCGAGTCTTCCTGCTTCTGGTTGTAAGCTAACTCATGTAACTTTGTTCAACAAAATTAATAGAATAATTGAGCAGCGCAACAACAGAAGGATGGTTTTATCTCGAAAGGGTTTCCACTAGAAATGCTTGTGTCTTCATGTGTGATTATTTGTGTTGATGCTTTCCATGATTATTATGCTTTGAGTTTATTTCTACTTTCATGTTTGTTGAGATTTTCTGTTTGAAGTGAAATAGGCAGAAATCTCTATAGGTGACAACAATAGGAATTCAGTTCCTAGATTAGCTCCAGGTTGTTGGGAGGGAGTTAATGCCTCCTATATTTGATGTGAGTGAGTTAATGAGGCTGTTAGATTCTCTATGCTATATAACAGGCAACCATTCGGATGGTTTGCTGAGTGTGTGAGAGTTTTGTGAGGATTTCTTGATGTAATCTCCTATTTTGATTAATAAATTCCTGATGCCTATGTTTGGTGGACGTAGCCCAGATTGGTTGGGTGAACCACGTTAAAACCTGTGTTTACTGTGCATGATTAATTCTGCTGTGTTATTTGTTGTTTAATTTAGCTGTGCATCACTCCAACAATTGGTATCAGAGCAGTTGGAGGCAAGTTGAAATGCGTGCTGGAGGTGGAGCGCTGGTGCGTGCTGGAGATTGCGTGGAGCTGGTTACCTGCGTGGAGGAATAACATCACTTGCTGCGTGGGCAGCAGTGATATGCTGCAGCGGACTACCTTGTTCAGCATCCATCGCGCTAATCTGGAGAGCGTATAGCTGTTCTGCATGTTAAGGTTACTGAGGAGCGCTGGCTGTCCGTTGACCTGTTGCAGAACGTTGAGCTTGGTTCCTTTCAGTTTGCGCTTGTAAGTCATCGCTGCCTGATGCGTGGAGTTTTCTCATAATGAACAGTTGAAATAACGCTGTCTAAATATTTTGTTCTTAAAACCTATTCTATACCGCTTTAATCACAAGCTAGCAATAATGCAATAAACAGCAGATACAAGTAATTTATTCACATGATCAAAACCGGCAACACGCTTTTTTGAAAAAACGAGATAGAATCATTGGATCGCCTGGCCCTAAAGTTTTGTTTCCAAACCGGTTTGCGTATACGTTTGGTTGTTCTTATCACTCCTTCAATATTTTTTGGGCATTTGAAACCTGTTTGCGTTAACCGCTGCCGTCTGAGATTATTGCCTTGATTAAAGAAAACCACTTGTCAGCTACCGCAAGATGCTTTTAAGTTTTCTAAGTTCTCTGGGCAATGTTTGTTGATAATTCAGAGGGCATGGATTTCAGAGGATAAACTGTAATGTTGCACATAATTTTTTTTTTTGTGAAGTGCGCATGAATATTGCAGATTTTTGAGCCAGAAGCAGGGAATTTGTTTTTTATTTTGGCGGTGGTCTTTAAATGTATTGTAATTCACAGCAAAATTGTTTTTTTGTTGTGTAAAAAGAAAGGCATAGGCAGTTTTTTTGTTGTGTAAAAACAAAGGCATAGGCAATTTTTTTAATTGCTGGTATTTAAACGTTGAAATTGGAGATTCTTTGTTTGAGACGAGATGGCCAAAACTCAGAGTGCCCGTTTTGAAATAGAGAAATTTAATGGGAAAAATAATTTCGAGATCTGGAAGGTAAAGATGCGCGATCTGCTGGTTCAACAAGGTGTGGCGAAAGCACTGTTGGGGAAAAACAAAAGACCTCCTTCCATGACGGAGGATGAATGGGATGAGATGGACGATAGAGCTCTGAGCGCAATTCGGTTATGTCTGGCGGACGATGTTCTGTTCAACATTGTGTCAGAGAAAACCGCCGCAGGCTTGTGGTCGAAGCTTGAGAAGCTCTATATGACGAAATCTTTGACAAATCGGATTCTCCTGAAACGGCAGCTTTACGGTTTGCGGATGAAAGAAGGTACCTCAATTGCTGATCACCTGAATGTTTTTAATACCTTACTGGTGCAATTAGACAGTCTAGATGTGAAATTTGATTCAGAGGATAAGGCAATAACTCTATTGTGTTCATTGCCCGAATCCTGGGATCACTTTGTTACTTCCATAAGCTTTAGTACATCAGACATCCTTGAGTTTGACGATGTTGTTGGAGCCTTGTTGGCTGAAGAGACGAGGAAGAGGTCGAATGCAGACACCTCTACATCAGAGGTAATGATGGCCAGAGGTCGCTCATGAGAGAGACACTCCGGGGGAAAGCATAGCGACTCTCGCTCAAAATTCAAAGGAAAGAAGCCAAAGGTGAAGTGATGGCATTGTGGCAAGGCTGGACATCTGAAAAAGGATTGCTGGAAGCAAAAGCAGGCTGCTAAAGAAGGCTCTTCAACAGAAAAGAAGGAAGCCAACACCACAGATATAGGTTCAGTATCTGGTTCAGGTATGAGTGATGAGGTATTGTCTGTTAATGTTTCAAAACATGATCAACATTGGTTGTTAGATTCCGGGGCATCTAACCACATGTGTATTCATAAAGATTGGTTTAAAACATATAAATCAATTGATGATGGTGTTGTGTACATGGGTAATGATGTAACATGTAATATTGTGGGAATTGGGAGCATACAACTGCAAATGTTTGATGGGACAACAAAAATATTAACTGATGTGAGGCATGTACCAGATTTAAGGAAAAAATTGATTTCATTAGGAGCACTTGATTCAAATGGATATAAAACTGTAATTCAAGGTGGAGTTATGAAAATCTATAAAGGTATCTTACTAGTGATGAAGGCTAAGAAGGTAGGAAATCTTTTTCAATTAGAAGGAAGAACTGGGTCAGATCATGTGTCGGTGTCTGAACAGGACAATAGTTCCATTCGCCTATGGCATCAAAGGTTGGGCCATATGAGCGAACGAGGGCTGAAAATTTTGGCTGACCGCAAGTTACTTCCTAATCTAAGATCTGGAAAGTTAGATTTCTGTAAACATTGCTTGTTTGGAAAACAAAGTAAACAAAAGTTTAAAATAGGCAAACATACTAGTAAAGGGATACTTGATTATATTCATTCAGATGTTTGGGGTCCAGCCCCTACAGCGTCGTATGGTGGCTCGTCGTATTTTGTATCGTTTATTGATGACTTTTCTAGAAAAGTGTGGGTCTACATGTTGAAAAGGAAGTCTGATGTTTTTAGAGTTTTCAAGCAGTTTAGAGCATTGGTAGAAAACAACACTGGTAGAACTATAAAATGTTTAAGAACTGACAATGGTGGTGAATTTTCCTCCAAGGAGTTTGACAACTATTGCAAGGATGCAGGGATCGAACGACATAAGACCACGGTTTATACTCCTCAGCAGAATGGAGTTGCTGAACGCATGAACAAGACTCTTCTAGAGAGAGCAAGGTGTATGCTGAGTAACGCCGGGTTGCAAAAGGAGTTGTGGACAGAAGCAGTGGCAATAGCTTGTTATGTGATAAACCGATCTCCATCAACGGCGATAGGCTGCAAGGTTCCGCAAGAGGTATGGAAAGGACACCCCTGTGACTATTCTAAACTCAGAGTGTTTGGTTGTGATGCATATGCTCTAGTGCCTAAACATCAGCGAACTAAATTAGATCCGAAATTGAAAAGGTATGTCTTTGTTGGGTATGGTGATGGAACAAAGGGATTTAGATTGTGGGATCCTACTACCCGCAAAATCATCATCAACAGAGATGTAAAGTTTAATGAATCCTCTATTGTACAGTTAGATGTAGATAATAGATTGAAACAGGATGATGTATCTGATTTTCAGCACATTCAGTTTGACAGCACTTCTTCTGATAGTCATGATGATCATAGTTCAGATTCTAGTCATGAACATGTTTCAAAATCAGATTATGAACAGGGTTCAGATGGAGGTCATGAACAGGTCTCAGATGGCGATCATGAAGAAGTTCCTACAGATGATAGACAACCAATTGTGGAAGCACCAGAAACATTCTTAAGGAGGTCTACAAGGATCAAACGCCCTCCGAGAAGGTATGATGATCATGTTACTTCAGTTGCTTTGATCGCTAATGATGATGAACCTTTGTGTTATTAGGAAGCTGTAGAAGGTTCAAATAGTGACAAATGGAAAGCAGCCATGAAGGAAGAAATGATGGCCTTAGGTAAGAATGGCACGTGGGATCTGGTTGAACTTCCCAAAGGCAGGAAAACTGTGGGATGCAAGTGGGTGTTCAAGGTGAAACGGGGTGTGAATGATACGGAAGATAGGTACAAAGCGAGACTGGTTGCAAAAGGGTTTTCTCAAAAGGCTGGCATAGACTTTCATGAGATATTTTCACCAGTGGTTAAAATTGTTTCAATTAGAATTGTGTTAGCATTAGTGGCTTTGTTTGATTTAGAGTTGCAGCAGTTAGATGTTAAGACTGCATTTCTACATGGTGATTTATATGAGGAAATTTATATGGAACAACCGGAAGGGTTTGTTCAGCATCGCAATGAGAAATTTGTCTGCAGGCTCAAGAAGTCATTATATGGCCTGAAGCAGTCGCCTCGGCAGTGGTATAAGAAGTTTGATTCTTTCATGTTGAGTCAGAAATATGTAAGAAGTGTGTGCATCACTCCAACAATGTTTTGATAGGATAATTTTGTGGATATGTGTTGCAAATTGATAATCTGACAAAAATATTTAAAATTGATATAAAGGCCATCACTACTAATTCATCCCCACAGTAGTAAACCAAACCAGTCTAATGCTTAAAGAAATCATGTTCTTGTAAATAAAGGACTATCCCTCCACCACAAACTCCACTAGCAAGAGAAACCCCATCAAAATATACCCAAGGAGAGGAGAAATTTATAACTTTGACTAATATAACATGTAGACAATGAAGAAAATGATGTTCTTGTAAGTAAAGGACTACCCCTCCACCACAAACTCCGCTCACAAGAGAAACCCCGTCAAAATATACCCAAGGAGAGGAGAAATTTATAACTGACTAATATAACATGTAGACATTGAAGAAATTTTTTCTTGTATTTCTAATGGAAATCATCTTTGTCATATTCACATCTTCATTTTATGATACAATAAAAGTAAATGATTTCTAAGATAAACTATCATAAAAATAATACTTTTTAGATCCAAATTTGTATTTGTATTTTTATTTTTCAATAAAGTAAAAAAAAGTTCTTATATATAAATAATGTTCACTTCCCCTCTTTTTATATATATATAATTTTTTTTGATAAAACTATTTAATTTCCAATAAACAAATTATTTAACATTTTCATAAATTATCAATAAATTATGTCTCTTTTCTTTTCTAAATCTAATGAATCTCACAAATAAATAATTGCAACAATCTAAATAAAATTTAAATGTAAATTCTTTTAAAATAAAGTCTAATTTCCAAATCTTTATGTTTGTGTGAAAAATTTAAATGTAAATACTTTTAAAATAAAGTATAATTTATAATTTCCAAATCTTTTTGTGTGAGAATGTGTTTTATGCACCATATTCAACTAATCAATATTATTTTACGACCACACATAGAAATATCTTACACTTAAAGTATTTATTTCTATTTATAGTTTGCTTATTTATTTGTTCCATAATGTAATGCTTAAATCACCTCAATAACACTTTCACTTGAGAATTTTTTTAGGCAAATCACCTTGAATGAGGAGGTTATCTTTTATTTTTGAATTCAATGGTGCTTATTGGCATTGCACTACCATAGACTATAATATATTTTGGGTTGGTGTTTATTTTGTTTCTTTCTATTTAAGTTTATGAAGTATTTGATATCCATAATACAACATAAAATCTTTAAAGGTTTATAATTCCCACATACCTATCTACATATTGATTTTGAATATTAACTCGAACTTTCGCATTACATTTTCGTTTGGGTTTATTTATTCTTGGATTGAAATTGAACTATTTTGTGTTTTTTTATATATATGTATGGTATGAAAATGTTTTTTTTGTTGTATTTACTGAAATATTATGAATCTCACAATGATATGATTACAACAATTAAATATAATTGAATGTTTCACAATTTTTTATTTTTAAATATTTATTGCAATAGTGTGTTTTTAAGATCATCTTTAAGTAGCCAATTATAATTTGACAATTAGTCCATTATAATTTGACAATCATATAACGCTTGTTTTACTACTTGAGTATGTGATGTAATTATTATTTGATAGTCATACACCCATTAATTATGATATAGGATCAAGATATATTTATATAGGATACATCATTTTACTATTGGTTCTCATACTATGAAACTATACCAATAATATAGATAGAGAATATTAATATTATTGATGTCTCTTTTCAACAATTTTGATGACATACAAAATATCTGAACTTTAATGATGTACATGGACCTAAGAGTAATATTTGGAAAGCTTTGATTGACACTATAATTATAGCTAATCTAGTACCAAGGGTAAAATTTAGGAAGCTCTAATTGACAGGATAATTGTAGCTAATCTAGTACCAAAATAACCCACCCATGATAGTTATAACAAAAATGAGACTTAACAAGGACTTGAGAGAGCTGCATAAAGGCGCTATTGAAGAGCACCACCCCTAATGCTATGTAGTTAGCAATGAGGGCCTTTGGTGCCAGGTCGAATCCACTTCTATTGAAGAGCACTGCCCCTAGTGCTACGTATTTAGCAATGACGACCTTTGGTACCAGACCGAATCCATTTAGAGTTGCGCCCCTCTGCACTCTTAGAAATCCAAGAGGCACTACTGGGAGAAGGTGTAAACACCATACAATAGAAACTGTGATAATAACGTTCAATACAATTTGCTTGTCGAAAGGGACCTGTATGAGGCCAATATTACCTTTCACTGCAGAGAAGAGATAAAGCACTGCCAACAAATTTCCTCCACCGGTCCACCCCATCCGTTCCTTTCTCAAAGTGGTGCAACATTAGCCAAATGAGCCTTGTAAAAGAGCTAAAATTGGGCCTGTAGATGAATTCCTTAACAGTGCCCAATACCCCATTTCAAGATGTTGCTTACAAAGAGGAGAGAACAATAGTCCAACACCATGAGTGTTACTGAATGCAGGATGGGGGGAATTGATTGCATACACTGAACCCAACTTACCATATGCGAATTTGATCATCAACATTACTGAAACTAGGATTGAAGGGGATGTAACCATGCCGAGACTGTGCTATAGGGGCCATCTGATAGCCATGTGGAAGTGGCCCATGAAAGGAATTAACCTCAAAATTGTCTGCTCACAGCTATGAAGCCTAATACCCTCTATGAGAGATGCACTGCGACAACCAAATGAAGAGGCCAAGATAGTGTCCATGATCCCCATATTCTTGGAGGAGGGGGAAAGGTATGGAAGACTAAAAAAATACTAATTCACCACCTTCTCGTGGACCAATGCAGATCGATGAAGGGAGTTGGAAGCGAATGAAGGGAAATCAACAAGAATGTAGACATGTTAAAGAGAAGGCATGGACATTGCAAAGCATAAAGATGCGCATGTCTGAATACGATCCAAGCTTGTAAATAGAATGAAGGATGCATGCAAGCTAGCCATGACGTAGCCCATACACAAGCTCACAATGAACCACCATGAATTATCACAATAAACCACCATGAATTCTCACAGTAAACCACCATGATTACATAAATACAACTTCAAATAAATAAACAACATGACATACTTACTTTCTTCCAACTTATCCAAACCAAAACGTTTTTACGCATCCATTAATAAAAATATTCAAGTCAAATAGTGCAAACAACTAAACATCAAATTCAGAAAAAACACATTGAACATAAAAGATATTTTCTTCCAATTTTAACATAATCGTTTTTAGCATCATTATGAAAAATTGGACAATAAACAAAAGTATGCAGGTTCTAAAAATACATAGTATTTTTTTCCTTAATATTATGGATATTCATATTTGAATATGACTTGAAATTGAGGGATGCACCTCTTTGAATTGCCAGGTGTTGCAAGGAACATCTCTTGACATTGAGTAAGAATCACGTCTTTACATTGTGTGGGAACTCATGACGAGTAGGTTTATCGAAAAGAAACAAAAATGAAAACACCAAACAAAGCACCAATATCATCGAAAATAGTGAAGCTTATCATTGTCGAAGCAGCTAAGACCACCCTGAAACACCTCTTCACATTGAGCAATATAAATAGGCTGTAAAAGCAAGCTAGCATAATTAGAGCAACTCTAACAAACTCAAAACAATTATTGAACCAACCCAACAAAATTGAACTAATCATCGAACCAACTCAAATGTCGAAACAATTGTTCCACCAAATGTCCGTGCACATCACATTTTTTGTTATAAAATGTTGTAAATGAGGCCATCTATTATAAAATGTTGTAAATGAGGCCATCTATTTAACTGTGTTTATATATATCTATATCTATATCTGTGTTTATATATATATATATATATATGATATGGTTGGGTTGAAAATGTTTTTTAATTAAATATTTTTTTTGGAATTTTTATTCAAAAATATTGTTGACAGCTATTACTACTATTATTTTAAAGTTTTGCTTATCAATTTGGGGTGAGAATTTTTTTTTTTAAACAATTTTTTAAATGTCTCATAATAATCAATGATATGAGTATGGTTAAAAATATTTTATGTGGAAATAAAAAACTTTGAGTAGACTCATTTTACAACCCAATATGCTGGCCATGTGTAATTCCATCCATGCTCAATGTGGAGTTGACACGTGTCCCTCTTAAAATAAAAATAAAATACTATTTAAATAGAGAAACAATGACTGCTATACTAAAAAACAAAAACGAATAGACTATGCATGTTTAGTTAGTAGTCCATATGAATATAATTTTATGTAAAGCAATTAGAAGTAAAAAAAATGTACGAGTAAGATGTTTAAACCTTATACTTTTCAAAATTATTTCAACACGGGATTTAAATAAACCATTTGAAGATCTATGTTAACTAATTATGTCAATAACAAAAAAATGTTAAAATAATATATTTTAATGTTCTATAATAAAATAGTCAGTGTGAGTTATCAATAAAATATTTTAATATGAACTAATATTGACATATACTTAAAAATATTTTTTGACTGACAAAAAAAGACATACTTAAAAATATATTAATAAAAAAAAACCATTTTAATGTGTGTTGATAAAAATATGTATATCTCATATAACACTCTTGAAAAAATTTAATTTTTATGGTTAAAACTTTTGAAGTGGTCTCAGTATTTTATAGTTTGGTAGTTTGACCTTTTTTAGGTATATATTTTTTCTTAGAAATCCAACAAAATTTTTTTGGACTTACAAATTTAAGTTGTATACTGTATATATCATTCAAAAATACAATTTAAATAATAGAAAATTATAATTATATTTTACACTTTAAAATAAGTTTACATTAAAAAAATTTGATCTCCCAATACATATTAAACCAATGCTTAAAATAAATCTATATTATTTTTATTACAATACACAAAAATAATAACCCATATTTATATATAAACATATATTTTATATTTGAATCACTACAATTAAAAATAAATTCATATATAAATCCCATACAAAATTTTAATAAAATTACATATATATATAAATCTGATACAAAATTTTAATAAAATTATTTAAATAAACGATAACCACAAAATTTTTATATAATAAACTTTTATATAATAATATCATTATGAGTATCATGGAATTGCATGAATCTTTTGAGGTAAAATCACACATATAAAATGGATGGCTAAGTATAAGATAATGATTTCCTTATAACTTATTTATTTTAAATTAATATCATAACATATTTTAATTAAGGTAAGGTTTTAGTTTTGTCACTAATTATATATGGATGATAATTTTAAGCACTTAACAATTTTATATTTTACATATATATTAAAGTTAAATTATTTATTCCTCGATAGGGTGTACAAGTAGGAGTTCTACTATCTTAAAAATAAATGTGGGAATAACACCTGTTTATAATGATGAAGCAGTGGTTGAAGCTAGTTAATGTGGCTGCAGATGGAATGTGTGTTATTATGTGTATTAAAGATCGCTCTGAACCGAAGACTGTTTGTTGGTGGTCGCATCGAGTACGATGGTGAGGTTACTACCTCGTTTTCTAGCTCTAGTTTCTCCGTATGTATGAGATGGTGGGTGGACTATAGTTATGCAACAATTTTTGTTAGCAGTAGAATTACTACAACAAACAACCTTTGTTTGGTAAACTATACATTGTCAATTCCCCTGCTTCATTTGTTTCTCTATTTATTGGAGAGGTTAGTTTGATTTCTAGTGAATTACTCCATCAGGATTGTTCTATATGGCCTTTTAGTGTGTTCATTTCTGGCTTCCCAGTCTTATCTTTTCTATTGTAGCAGTATTTTTGTTATGTGTTTCTTCAGTCCCTGGTGAGGGCTTTCATTGTCTTGGTGCCTTAGCTCAATGGTCTTATTTTGGTGCCTTAGTTCAGTGGTCTATGGCATTAACTGTGTGAAGTATTTATGGCTGAAGGTTGAGTTTGTATTTAAGATGTATAGTGAGTTTTTAAACCTCTTGGGTCTGGCCTTCTCGAGTGGTTTATTATAGGCTACCTTCTTGTTTTTAGGTTTGGTAAGCAATGTCTCCCTCTTTATCCCTCAATATCTTTCATTGGACTTTGTTCATCTGTTGTCATTGCCTCTCCTCTTTGGTGTTTATGGCTCCTTGGCAACGAATTCCCATTCATCGAGAGGTTGTTGAGTAGAAAAAGTCACGCCCCTTCTCTTATGACTCTGTTCCCTTTGGTTTAAACTCAATTTCGTTAAAGGTTAGTCGAGAAATTTTATATTTGGAATATTTGAAGAGTGGTGACCGCCCTTATGATTCAGAATCTGAACTGAATGGTGTTAAAGAGGTGTGGTTTTGAATTAAAGAGAAGTGGTTTTGAAACCTTAGTTGTTTCCATAAGCGGAGGTTGAATTTTTTAATTTCCCTAGCTTTGAATTATTAAACTTTTACTTTCTTCTTTATTTTATTAGAGGAAAAATAAGTGGAGAATTACAACATTTTCTCCTCTTTGGAGGACATTAAATGCATGGTAAGAAATATCCAGTTTTGTTTAAACAACACGGATTCTAGTCGGACAAAGGTGGAGTATTTTATGGTTAATGATTTAGGTTGAGGTGACCTCACAAACCCCCTGCTATTTTCATCCGACCATGAATCTTCTGGAGCAGACAAGTGAAGGTATCTGATTGTTTTCGGCAAATGGATCAACTTTTGGATACATGCAATTATGGTCATGACCCTGTAGACGATTTTGGATACTAGCCGTTTTGGTATAGGCTATATGTATATGGTGTTGCCACACATAAGTTTCTAGTACTTGGATGGTGGTCACTTTGCTGGCATTATATTTCACTATTGTTGATGTGCCTATATTATGTCTATTTTTCTTTCGAGTTTCTTTGTCATTGTTGGTCATGATTACTGTTTGTTTGGAATTGGGTTGATGTTTTCATTTTATATTTTTTTTGATGAGCTTCATACGTTGACAAATTAGTTATGTAGTTTCGTTTTTAACAAATTAGTTATGTAGTTTCGTTTTTATCTTGTGATGTTTATGCTTCCGTTTGGTGACCATGGTGTTGGACAATGACTTCAAAGCTACTTTTTTTCTTAAAGCTAGTTTTCTTCTTATGGTTCTGGCCAACTTTTGGCCTGTGCGTTTGTATTCTTTGATGTATATATTTTATTTTTCTGATAATGGAATATATTATTGTTTATTTAAAATATATATATATTTATATTACTTTAAAAAAAAGTGATACACACAATAAACATTTCTTACTCATCTGCCATTTAGAAACTAGACTAGTAACATAGCTTCCAAATTTTCAAATATCCAATTTTTTTGTGTTATCTTTGTTTGTCATAAAAATGGTACTATTAACCCAAAAAAAAAATTAACCTCTAAAGTAAAAAACATGCTTAAAATAATAACATTCAGAGATGCTTTTTCCCTTGGTCTTTTTTCTGGTGAAGAGTCGTCTTGTGCTTGTGGATGAGGTTCACTGCCATTTTCTGTTCAATGTCAATTTATCTCACGATCCTTTTGCTACTCGAGAGCCCTCCTGAGCGTAGTTCTGTTTTATGTCATTTTATCTCACGATTCTTTTCCTACTAGAGAGCCATTCTGTGCGTATGGCTAAGGTTTGTTATCATTTTCAAATGATGATAAGTCAAGATTATCATGTGTTTGACCAGGACTCACATCTTTTTGTTCTATCTATCAATTTTATCCATCAATTTTTCCCTGCAATTGGATGATTTTTGTTAGTATCAATTCTATCATTCTTGTTAGTATCAATTCTATCAGTTAAGACTCTTCGCATGACTGCATTGATGTTCCGGTAAAGATTTATATTTTGTATATAAAGTTCCACATATCAAGAATCCACGCCCGAGTGCCTTGTTCAACATATCTATCAAAAATGTTGCGGATAAATTATTAATTTATATGATTTATAAATCTAAATAATCAACAAATTTTATATTAAAAATAATTTTACAAATTCATTAATATATATGAATATGAAAAATAAATTTGTTTTTAGAGTAAGCCAGCCATTTAAAAAATAAAAAGCGACTATAGAATCAATCTATAATAAACTTCAAAACACTTATTTTATTATACATCTTTCATCACTAATATAAAAAAAATATAAAACTTATTAAATTATAACTTTATTTTCAATTTTTTGTTTTTGTTTGCTGAATTATGTGAATTTTAAAATAACTTACACTCTTAATCTATGATTTGAGTAGCCTTAATAAAATACCTTCTCATCATAATGATTATCCATAATTTTACTTTTAATATCCGCAATTTATATTAAATATTACCAACAAAAAAATAATCGAAAAACATAAAATATTTAGTGGCAGACATAATTAAAAGAAAACTAAAGGTATGTATATTCTAATAACCTAAGTTGAAGGATTTTTACCCATAACAATTTCAAGGTTTATATGTGGTATATAATATCTATATTGTAATAAAATAACAAGCTTATGATTACTATGATGAGGGATAATTTAATTGTTTTATATTTATGATTTTATTTTTGATCTATTATTTTATTAGGTGAGTTTTTATTTAATATAAATTTAAGTTATAAAATTTATATAATTTCAATATTTTATAAATTTATTTATGCATTTAAAAATGTATTTTAAATAACAAAAAATATAATTAATATTTTAAAATTTTTAAAAGGGATTAAATTTATTTATATATTATAAAATACATTTTAAATAATAAAAAAATTTAATGAACCATTTGTTTCACCAAAAAAACAAATCTTAAAATAGTTACACAATGCCAATGATAATGATATTTCTAGATGGTTGCTTTTCCAAATATATTTTGGAATTTGACCAACAAAATCTACTCCCAATATTTTTCTAAATGCAAATCAACTGTATGAAGGAAATATTTAAATATTTCGTTTTTATGAAGTATATACTTTTGATGGGTTCTCCATTGTAAGGAATGAGATCCGCTAAATTCCTAAATAAGGTATTCTAAATAATGTGCAGCGCAGACAATATGGACGGCGGAGGACATGGAATAAGTGCATAGCACGTTGCGTTAATGGACGACGTGAGGCTCTTAATCTGCACGTCGTTCCCGCAATGGATTCCAACTTTCATTTCTATTTATATGTTCGGCTTCTTACCAACCTCCACGCTTCTTCCATCCATCTTATTCTATCAAACACATCGCTCCCCTCTTCTTCCCTGTCGCTGAAAATGGCGTTACGCGATTTCCAGCACACTCGTTCACTGCTGGTCTCCTTCTGTTTGCTGATTATATCACTGCAGGCTGCGCATATCCGTGCCAGCCGAGGTGGAATCTATGAATCCGGCGCCCCCCTCAAATCACACGAAGTATTTAGCAAATCAAAGGTAGCGGTGCAGGGCGTGGTGGTCTGCCAGAGCTGCGAGTATCTGTCAAAAAACCATTCCTTGGAAGGCTCCAAACCAATAAGCGGTAATTACTCTCATTTCCTATCATTAAATTGGAATGGAATTTTTATAAAATAAAAGTGACTGTGGGAGAGGTGTGGGCGGTTCTCCAAATTTTCATTAAAAAAAAACTGAATGGTCAAGATTTAATAGGTTGAGTATATATTTTTTTAATATATATAATTGGATAGATAAAGATTTTCAAATGGTTTTGTTTTGTTTTCCATCTTTATTTTTATCCGGGCATTACACATTTTTAACATGATAAATGACTATAAATATTTTGATTACTATCTACGTTGATGAACAATTTAATATTAATTTTTATTTATTTTTGATGAGAATAAATATTCTTTTGATAAAACATAAAAAAAAATTTAAAAGAATAATAAAAACATTAAAAATGACAAACTCTGCTGTATAACATTGTACTTAATAATTTAAAATATTAAGCTGAAAATAAAATACTAGATGTATTTTAAAACTTAACTAAATCTTATTTAACTAGAATCAAATAAATTAAAAAACAAAACATGCTACATATTTTTATTAGACAACTCTAACATGGAAACTAACCCAACATCTAATAGCATAGTTTTTTTGAATAACATATTTTTTATGATATTATTTTCCCTGTATGTATGAAGAACTTGCATCATCATTATATTGCTCGTCATCAGATTCCTTTGTCACTATTATAAATGGACCCTTCATTAAACCAATCTACAAGAATTTTTGAATCCCCATACAATTTTAATACTTTTACATGTTTCTAAAGTACAATCCTCATTGTACACCACATAGCAAGGAATTCAATTGTAAAATTTGTGCATTGGCTAATACCTGATATCCATTTAATTATTATGGGAAAAGAAAATATCTATAAGTACACTACAAACATCCTTATTTTTGATCCCATCAAAGAATCTCCATATCCACATCTCTGATAAGCCTGATTTCTTTCCTTTCAACCGTTTCACTTGCTTAAAATAAGATAATCTGTTAAATGGTAATAATATTTGGACTGTATCTGTGTGTATGATATGCAGGTGCCACGGTTGGAGTGTCGTGCAAAGACGAGAAGGATCGACCGGCGGTGTACGCGGTGGGGAAGACGGACGAGGTGGGGTATTTCTACGTCGTATTGGAGGGTTACGAGATCCACGACAAGGAGGAATACAATCCCCAGGATTTCTGCGAGGTCCGACTGGTGTCTTCGCCCGACAAATCGTGCGCCCAATTCACAAACATGAACGGCGGCCTCATGGGAGGGGTCTTCCGTTTTGAGCGTGAGATTGTTCACCATTACCACCAGAATTTTCTTCTCTACTCAGCTGGGCCTTTTGCATTCTGCTCTCGTGCACCATTGTACTAGACTACCTGATACCTTCTCTCCTCCTTTTTTTTTTTTTTCTTCTTCTTCTTTCCTTGCTGTAATAATTTTGGGCACCATTGTACTAGACTTCCCGATACCCTCTCTCCTCTTTTTTTTTTCCTTCCCTTGCTGTAATAATTTTGGTAAACTCCAATCTCAGAATGCAGTGCATTGCAATTCTGTAGCTATGTGGCTTTCCTGCCGTTTTATCATATTCAAACTTGCGATTTGATATTTGTTTCTTCATTGGTTTTTGGGAGCGGGGTTGTCAAGATAATGATTATTACTGTTCTGGATATGGCGGCTTTCACAAATAAGAAAAATTATCATAATTTATTTGGAGGACAGTTGTCTCTGCTATTAATTAAGGTAGTTTGTCTTATTATCATTATTTAAAGAAAATCAGGTCACTTGAAATAATTAACTATTATTTGATTCACAATTTAAATTTTAAATTAAATTTATTAATTATTTTTTAAATTATATTATCATAATTTAATTGTTAAATCAACAGTGACTGACTGTTGTTAGCTAATGCAGACTAACTCATCACCATTATTCAAGGAAAACCAAACCACTTAAAATAATTAACTGTTATCTGACACAATTATATTTTTCTTTTTAAATTGTAAATTGAATTTATTAATTTAATAATATTTTAAAAAATATACTTTATATGTTTTGAGATTTTATTTTTTCAAAAAATTGCTGAAATCACTACATGTATAAATTTAAGTTATAAATTCTATATAATCTAAATATTTTAATTTTTTTCCATAATATTAAATCTTAAAAAAAGACATTTTACATAATAATTTATTTTTTTTCCATAATATTAAATCTTAAAAAAAGACATTTTACATAATAATTTATTTATTAAATTGAAAAAAAGCTCCCTCACATAGAAAGTGAAACAAACCCATTTAAATATATTTTGTAAGTTAAACGACCCCATTAAATATATTGTGTTTTTAAAATTAAATTAAGTTTATAGTTTATTAGGTATCTAAATAAACATTCAAAACAATAACAATAGCCATGTTGATATCTCATTTAATGTATATATGGGTAATAAGAAAATTTAACAATGAAACTTAATTAATAATGAAATCTAATATTCATATTTAAAAATGAAAACTGATTATTTCATTTATTATATGAATGCGATTTAATAATTTATTAACTATATATTTCTTTTGTGATATTCACATATTTTTATAATTTAATTAATTATATGGATATTAATATTATTTATAAAATTGGAAAGAAAAAGTTAATTATTTTATTTATTATATTAAGAAAAAAATTAAGTAATTTATTGTTAAAGAGCAGTGTATTGGTGTGAGAAGAAGAGAATAATTTAGGTTATATGGGTTTTGATTCATATTTTATGTGCAGAAGGATGGTGCTGTTGAGTTGCACATGTTGAGCTAATTGGGAACACAGTTTGAAAATATATGAACCTTTATATGGAGGAAGTGAAGATGTGGAGGTTTCAGAGTAGGCAATTATTTGGCGGATTCATTAGAAGGAACAAATTTCTCCATCCAATCGGTGTTGGATAGTCCAATGGGTGTTGGGGAAGGATCATTGTTCGTGGGTGCTTCCAACGGATAGATTTCCGTAGATCTGAGAGAGAAACATATTTCATGTCTGATAGGTGCTAGCATACTGTGAAAGAATCCGAGTCTACCCATGTAACTCTGTTCAACAAATTAATAGAATAATTGAGAAGCCCAACAACAGAAGGATGGTTTTATCCCGAAAGGGTTTCCACTAGAAATGCTTGTGTCTTCATGTGTGATTATTTGTGTTGATGCTTTCCATGATTATTATGTTTTGAGTTTATTTCTACTTTCATGTTTTGATAGGATAATTTTGTGGATATGTGTTGCAAATTGATAATTTGACAAAAATATTTAAAATTGATATAAAGGCCATCACTACTAATTCACCCCCACAGTATTAAACCAAACCAGTCTAATGCTTAAAGAAATCATGTTCTTGTAAGTAAAGGACTACCCCTCCACCACAAACTCCACTCACAAGAAAAACCCCATCAAAATATACCCAAGGAGAGGAGAAATTTATAACTTTGACTAATATAACATGTAGACAATGAAGAAAATGATGTTCTTGTAAGTAAAGGACTACCCCTCCACCACAAACTCCACTCCCAAGAGAAACCCATCAAAATATACCCAAGGAGAGGAGAAATTTATAACTTTGACTAATATAACATGTAGACATTGAAGAATTTTTTTTTTGTATTTCTAACGGAAATCATCTTTGTCATATTCACATCTTCATTTTATGATACAATAAAAGTATGATTTCTAAGATAAACTGTCATAAAAAAATATTTTTTAGATCCAAATTTGTATTTGTATTTTTATTTTTTAATAAAGTAAATTTTTTTTCCTATATATAAATAATGTTCACTTCCCCTCTCTTTATATATATATAATTTTTTTTTTTAATTTTTTGATAAAACTATTTAATTTCCAATAAACAAATTAACATTTTTCATAAATTACCAATAAATTATGTCTCTTTTCTTTTCTAAATCTAATGAATCTCACAAATAAATAATTGCAACAATCTAAATAAAATTTAAATGTAAATTCTTTTAAAATAAAGTATAATTTATAATTTCCAAATCTTTATGTTTGTGTGAAAAATTTAAATGTAAATACTTTTAAAATAAAGTATAATTTATAATTTCCAAATCTTTTTGTGCGAGAATGTGTTTTATGCACCATATTCAACTAATCAATATTATTTTACGACACACATAGAAATATCTTACACTTAAAGTATTTATTTCTATTTATAGTTTGCTTATTTATTTGTTCCATAATGTAATGCTTAAATCACCTTAATAACACTTTCACTTGGGAATTTTTTTAGGCAAATCACCTTGAATGAGGAGGTTATCTTTTATTATCTTACACTTAAAGTATTTATTTCTATTTATAGTTTGCTTATTTATTTGTTCCATAATGTAATGCTTAAATCACCTTAATAACACTTTCACTTGGGAATTTTTTTAGGCAAATCACCTTGAATGAGGAGGTTATCTTTTATTTTTGAATTCAATGGTGCTTATTGGCATTGCACTACCATATACTATAATATATTTTGGGTTGGTGTTTATTTTGTTTCTTTGAAGTATTTGATATCCATAATACAACATAAAATCTCTAAAGGTTTATAATTCCCACGTACCTATCTACATATTGATTTTGAATATTAACTCGAACTTTCGCATTACATTTTTGTTTGATTTTGAATATTAACTCGAACTTTCGCATTACATTTTTGTTTGGGTTTATTTATTTTTGGATTGAAATTGAACTATTTTGTATTTTGTGTTTTCTTATATATATGTATGGTATGAAAATGTTTTTTTTGTATTTACCGAAATATTATGAATCTCACAATGATATGATTACAATAATCTAAATATAATTGAATGTTTTACAATTTTTAATTTTCAAATATTTATTGCAATAGTGTGTTTTTAAGACCATCTTTAAGTAGCGAATTATAATTTGACAATTAGTCCATTATAATTTGAGAATCATATAACGCTTGTTTTACTACTTGAGTATGTGAGGTAATTAATATTTGATAGTTATACACCCATTAATTATGATATAGGATCAAGATATATTTATATAGGATACATCATTTTATTATTGGTTCTCGTACTATGAAACTATACCAATAATATAGATAGAGAATATTAATATTATTGATGTCTCTTTTTAGCAATTTTGATGACAGACAAAATATCCGAACTTTAATGATGTACATGGACCTAAGAGTAAAATTTGGAAAGCTATGATTGACACTATAATTATAGCTAATCTAGTACAAGGGTAAAATTTAGGAAGCTCTAATTGACAGGATAATTATAGCTAATCTAGTACCAAAATGACCCACCCATGATAGTTATAACAAAAATGAGACATAACAAGGACTTGAGAGAGCTGCATAAAGGCTCTATTGAAGAGCACCACCCCTAGTGCTATGTAGTTAGCAATGAGGGCCTTTGGTGCCAGGTCGAATCCACTTCTATTGAAGAGCACCGCCCCTAGTGCTATGTAGTTAGCAATGAGGGCCTTTGGTGCCAGGCCGAATCCATTAAGAGTTGCGCCCCTCCGCACTCTTAGAAATCCAAGAGGCACTACTAGGAGAAGGTGTAAACACCATACCATAGAAACTGTGATAAGAACGTTCAATACAATTTGCTTGTCGAAAGGGACCCGTATGAGGCCAATATTACCTTTCACTGCAGAGAAGAGATAAAGCATTGTCAACAAATTTCCTCCACCGGTCCACCCCATCCGTTCCTTTCTCAAAGTGGTGCAACATTAGCCAAATGAGCCTTGTAAAAGAGCTAAAATTGGGCCTGTAAATGAATTCCTTAACAGTGCCCAATACCCCATTTCAAGATGTTGCTTACAAAGAGGAGAGCACAATAGTCCAACACCATGAGTGTTACTGAATGCAGGATGGGGGGAATTGATTGCATACACTGACCCCAACTTACCATATGCGAATTTGATCATCAACATTACTAAAACTAGGATTGAAGGGGATGTAAGCATGCCTAGACTGTGCTATAGGGGCCATCTAATAGCCATGTGGAAGTGGCCCATGAAAGGAATTAACCTCAAAATTGTCTACTCACAGCTATGAAGCCTAATACCCTCTATGAGAGATGCACTGCGACAACCAAGTGAAGAGGCCAAGATAGTGTCCATGATCCCCATATTCTTGGAGGAGGGGGAAAGGTATGGAAGACTACAAAAATACTAATTCACCACCTTCTCGTGGACCAATGCAGATTGATGAAGGGAGTTGGAAGCGAATGAAGGGAAATCAACAAGAATGTAGATATGTTAAAGAGAAGACATGGACATTGCAAAGCATAAAGAGGAGCATGTCTGAATATGATCCAAGCTTGTAAATAGAATGAAGGATGCATGCAAGCTAGCCATGACGTAGCCCATACACAAGCTCACAATGAACCACCATGAATTATTACAATAAACCACCATGAATTCTCACAATAAACCACCATGATTACATTGTAGATTGCAAGGAAGAACTTGTACGATGACTTGACTTGAAGGAATACACTCGCTACAATATATTGAATTTGTTCGTGCAAATCAGCTATGGGAATCACATTAGCTAGATGGCTATCAAATCTATGATTATTATAGATGATCATTCCAAATGACATGAATTATCACCCACAGTGAGAGATACAAGATCAAGATTAAAACATAAAATGTTGTTATTTCATAAAAACACTTGATTAACATTTTTTACTAAAACTTGCATAAACATATAGTCAAATACAACTTCAAATAAATAAACAACATGACGTACTTACTTTCTTCCAACTTATCCAAACCAAAACTTTTTTACGCATCCATTTATACCATTAATAAAAATATGCAAATCAAATAGTGCAAACAACTAAACATCAAATTCAGAAAAACACATTGAACATAAAGGATATTTTCTTCCAATTTTCACATAAAATTATTTTTTTAAGCATCAATATGAAAAATTGGACAATAAACAAGAGTATGCAGGTTATAAAAATACATAGTATTTTTTAGTTAATATTATGGATATTCATATTTGAATATGACTTGAAATTGAGGGATGAACCTCTTTGAGTTGCCAGGTGTTGCAAGGAACATCTCTTGACATTGAGTAAGAATCACGTCTTTACATTGTGTGGGAACTCATGACGAGTAGGTTTATCGAAAAGAAACAAAAATGAAAACACCAAACAAAGCACCAATATCATCGAAAATAGTGAAGCTTATCATTGTCGAAGCAGCTAAGACCACCCTGAAACACCTCTTCACATTGAGCAATATAAATAGGCTGTAAAAGCAAGCTAGCATAATTAGAGCAACTCTAACAAACTCAAAACAATTATTGAACCAACCCAACAAAATTGAACTAATCATCGAACCAACTCAAATGTCGAAACAATTGTTCCACCAAATCTCCGTGCACATCAAATTTTTTGTTATAAAATGTTGTAAATGAGGCCACCTATTTAACTGTGTTTATATATATATCTATATCTATATCTGTGTTTATATATATATATATGATATGGTTGGGTTGAAAATGTTTTTTAATTAAATATATTTTTTGTAATTTTTATCAAAAATATTGTTGATAATTATTAGTATTATTATTTTTAAGTTTTGCTTATCAATTTGGGGCGATTTTTTTTTTTTAAAACAATTTTTAAGCAATTTTTTAAATGTCTCATAATAATCAACGATATGAGTATGGTTAAAAATATTTCATGTGGAAATAAAAATTTTTTGAGCAGATTCATTTTACAACCCAATATGCTGGCCATGTGTAATTCCATCCATGCTCAATGTGGAGTTGACACGTGTCCCTCTTAAAATAAAAATAAAATACTATTTAAATAGAAAAACAATGACGGCTATACTAAAAAACAAAAACGAATAGACTATGCATGTTTAGTTAGTAGTCCATATGAATATAATTTTATGTAAATTAATTAGAAGTAAAAAAAATGTGCGAGTAAGATGTTTAAACATTATACTTTTCAAAATTATTTCAACACGGGATTTAAATAAACCATTTGAAGATCTATGTTAACTAATTATGTCAATAACAAAAAAAAATGTTAAAATAATATATTTTAATGTTCTATAATAAAATAGTCAGTGTGAGTTATCAATAAAATATTTTAATATGAACTGATATTGACATATACTTAAAAATATTTTTTGACTGACAAAAAAAGGACATACTTAAAAATATATTAATAAAAAAAAAACCATTTTAATGTGTGTTGATAAAAATATGTATATCTCATATAACACTCTTGAAAATTTTTAATTTTTATGGTTAAAACTTTTGAAGTGGTCTCAGTATTTTATAGTTTGGTAGTTTGGCCTTTTTGAGATATATATATTTTCTTAGAAATCCAACAAAATTTTTTTGGACTTACAAATTTAAGTTGTGTACTGTATATATCATTCAAAAATACAATTTAAATAATAGAAAATTATAATTATATTTTACACTTTAAAATAAATTTACATTAAAAAATTTGATCTCTCAATACATATTAAATCAATACAATACACAAAAATAATAACCCATATTTATATATAAACATATATTTTATATTTGAATCACTACAATTAAAACTAAATTCATATATAAATCTCATACAAAATTTTAATAAAATTACATATATATATAAATCTGATACAAAATTTTAATAAAATTATTTAAATAAACGATAACCACAAAATTTTTATATAATAAACTTTTATATAATAATATCATTATGAGTATCATGGAATTGCATGAACCTTTTGAGGTAAAATCACACATATAAAATGGATGGCTAAGTATAAGATAATGATTTCCTTATAACTTATTTATTTTAAATTAATATCATAACATATTTTAATTAAGGTAAGGTTTTAGTTTTGTCACTAATTATATATGGATGATAATTTTAAGCACTTAACAATTTTATATTTTACATATCTACTAAAGTTAAATTATTTATTCCTCGATAGGGTGTACAAGTAGGAGTTCTACTATCTTAAAAATAAATGTTGGAATAACACCTGTTTATAATGATGAAGCAGTGGTTGAAGCTAGTTAGTGTGGCTGCAGATGAAATGTGTGTTATTATGTGTATTAAAGATAGCTCTGAACCGAAGACTGTTTGTTGGTTACTACCTCGTTCTCTAGCTCTAGTTTCTCCGTATGTATGAGATGGTGGGTGGACTATAGTTATGCAACAAACGAAGACTGTTTGTTGGTTACTACCTCGTTCTCTAGCTCTAGTTTCTCCGTATGTATGAGATGGTGTATGTATGAGATGGTGGGTGGACTATAGTTATGCAACAATTTTTGTTAGCAGTAGAATTACTACAACAAACAACCTTTGTTTGGTAAACTATACATTGTCAACTTCCGTGCTTCATTTGTTTCTCTATTTATTGGAGAGGTTAGTTTGGTTTCTAGTGAATTACTCCATCAGGATTGTTCTATATGGTCTTTTAGTGTGTTCATTCCTGGCTTCCTAGTCCTATCTTTTATCTTTTCTATTGTAGTAGTATTTTTGTTATGTGTTTCTTCAATCCCTGGTGAGGGCTTCCTGGTGAGGGCTTTCATTGTCTTGGTGCTTTAGCTCAATGTTCTTATTTTGGTGCCTTAGTTCAGTGGTCTATGGCATTAACGGTGTGAAGTCTTTATGATTGAAGGTTGAGTTTGTAAAATGTATAGTGAGTTTTTAAACCTCTTGGGTCTCGCCTTCTGGTTTCTTCAATGTTTCCCTCTTTATCCCTCAATATCTTTCATTGAACTTTGTTCATCTTCAGGCTGTTGTCATTGCCTCTCTTCTTTGGTGTTTATGGCTCCTTGGCAACAAATTCCCATTCGTCGAGGTCGAGGGGGAGGCCTTTTTGTTGAGTAGAAAAAGTCACGCCCCTTCTCTTATGACTCTGTTCCCTTTGGTTTAAACTCAATTTCGTTAAAGGTTAGTCGAGAAAATTTATATTTGGAATATTTGGAGAGTGGTGACGGCCCTTATGATTCAGAGCCTGAACTGAATGGTGTTAAAGAGAAGTGGTTTTGAATTAAAGAGAAATGATTTTGAAACCTTCGTTGTTTCCATAAGCGGAGGTTGAATTTTTTAATTTCCCTAGCTTTGAATTATTAAACTTTTACTTTCTTCTTTATTTTATTAGAGGAAAAATAAGTGGAGAATTACAACATTTTCTCCTCTTTGGAGGACATCAAATGCATGGTAAGAAATATCCAGTTTTGTTTAAACAACACGGATTCTAGTCGGACAAAGGTGGAGTATTTTATGGTTAATGATTTAGGTTGAGGTGACCTCACAAACAACACGGATTCTAGTCGGACAAAGGTGGAGTATTTTATGGTTAATGATTTAGGTTTGTTGAAAATATAATTTCAACGCAGCCGTACTGCGCTCTCCAAAACCGCCAGACTGAAAACCACAAAACCGCCCAGAGCTCATCGCACCGCCATCCATGAAAAGTGGTTTCCGTATGTTGAGCTCCGATGCGATTTGGAGGCGACGCGTGTCACCCGCATGACATCAGCGAACGAAACCCATCGGAAGCTAAAGCTCGGTGACAAACTGCCCTCCGATGTCATCTCCGCCGTCCGATTGTCCTCTTCGTCCTCTGCCGTTGATCGATTGAAGCTGCTGCCCGCCTGCGTCAAATCAATGTTTGCGTGGAGTGGAAGACTATGGGTTGACCGCCGTGGAGGAAATGACATGGCTTTAATGCATTTACGTATATTTTTGGTGGAGGCCTTTAATAAGGTAATGGGCATACGTAGAATTTGGTGAGGACAATTAATATGGTTATGGGCCACGTTATTTTTATATATATGTTTTTTATATATGGCTATGTAAGCCCGCGTGTGGTATTTTTTTTAGTGTGTCTGCGCGTTAATTTTTTGGTAGTTTTTGTATTGTGCCTTCGCACAATGTATATATGTGCCGTAGTTTTTTTTGTAAAAGAGTGGTGGCTGCGTAGCGTTGTGTGGGTTAGTTTTTAAACGCACAGCAGTGCGAGAGCTCATGGGATTGTAATGAACGCACAGCAGTGCGAGATATCATTGGAATGGTGCTGCAGTTGACAATGTAATGTGTGTGTGTAGTAGGTCATGGAAATGAATAGAACGCACAGCAGTGTGAATAGAGTTTGAAGGCTGTAATGTTTTGTTTTTAGCCATTGAAGAACAGAGGACAATTTATGTAATATCCACAGCAGTGAAAATCTGTGAGAGCAGCAGAGTTTTATTTTGTGAATCCCTCTTTGCACAGAGGATGGAATTTGTATCAGTCTTTCAGTTTTAAATTAATAGAAATGTGTTGTGACTGTGTAATACTCTGTTCTGAGTAATTTTATTTAAAAGCTTCCCTGTGCATAAAGATCCTGGACAGAAGAAACAGAGCATTATCTCTGTGGTGAATTTTAATTGGTTTTTGGTATTTTCCCACTGAAAAATACCCAACAGTGGTATCAGAGCTAGTCCAGGCTCTTTGATGGTGATAGAGCTGGTTCAGGCTCTTTAAAAGTGTCAAAGAAGCTGAAGGAAGGTGTTGTTGCAGCAGCAGTTCCAGCAGTGTGAAGCCTCAGCGAAAGGGATTCAGGTATTTTTCAAGTTTTTGTGTTACTGTTAAAGGAACAGTCAGTGATTTAAAAGAAAACACAGTCAAGTATTTGAAGCCTATATAAGAATGGCAAGGTCAAAGAAGAAAGCCTCCAGGCCTGCTAAAAATGTGTCTCCCCCTTCTACTAAACTAGAAGGCAATCCATTAGAATACATTCTATTTGAAACCCCAAAGTTTGATGGAAACTTTGATGTATGGGAAATAATGATGAGGGCTTTCCTAATGTCTGAGGGGATTGAAGTCTGGGAGTCAGTGATTGATGATAGCAAGATGGATAAAGAATCCATGGAGTATGATGCACAAGCAACAAAACTAATCTTGGATGGACTCCCTGATTCTGTGAAGAGGAATCTAGGAAAATATACATCAGCAAAGGATATATGGGACAGACTGCATGACCTTCATGCAAAGGGAGCACTGACCATGACAATGAGTCAAGAAGAACCCATCATAGAAGCTGAGAATGAAAAGCTTGACCTCATCAAGCTTCAAGTAAAGGAAAGGGATGAAGAGCTTGCCAAGCTCAAGAAGGAGCTTGATCAATGCAAGAGGAAACACCATGAAGAAGTCATATCCATGACAAATCAGCTGAATGAAGCAAAGAAGCAGGAAGGTGCCTTGACAAGTCAACTTGAACAAAGACACAAGAAAGTGAATAAGCTTGTGGAAGAGATTGGACAGTACAAGGTAGAGGTCTCCTCCCTTAAGTCCGAACTACAAGAAGCCAAGAAGCAGGCACAAGGAGCTGAAAAGAAAATGAAGAGCAGTCAAGCAAAAGATGAAGAAATCTCCAAAATGAAGACAGATATTATCTCCTTCAAAATAGTAGCAGCTGAAGCTACTCATAGCAAGGAAGAAACTGAGGGACAACTAGCAAAGAAGAATAATGAGTGTGAAAAGTTAGAAGAAGAGATTGTCCTCCTCAGGAAGAAGGTTGAAGGGATGAATAAGATCATGAAGAGCTCTCAAGCTCTGGATGACATGCTCAGCTATCATAGATCTCCATTTGATAAATCAGGACTTGGGTATGTAGGTGAACCCTCAAACAAGGATGAGGATGCTTTAAGCAAAGGAGATGTGAAGAAGCCAGAAAGAGATGGTGATGCTCCTAGTTCCAGCAAAGGCAAGGAGAAAAATGAAGGCTGCAGTAGAAGAGATCCTGCTCCAAGTAGAAAACTAGCTCCAAGAAGAAATGTAGCTGATGTCAAAGAAGCAAGATGCAATGGTCATCATCAAAGGATCTCAAGGCAGCAAGGCTTCAGTGGTACATCAAGGAAACCTCCATCTACCAGGTACCAAAGTTCATTTTATGGTTATTGTTATGCTTGTTCAAACTTTGGTCATATGGCAAAAGACTGTAGAGCATTTCATAAAGATAAATGTTGTGGTCCCCGAAAATCTCCAAGAAATAATTTTAGAAGAAATCATGAAATGTTATTCATGAACAATGTTGAATGTTTCAAGTGTCATAACATTGGGCATATGGCACGAGATTGTAACTTGACATGGGCTCTTACACAAGCTAGACCCATGCAAAAGAAGAAAGTTAGACAAATATGGAGAAGGAAGGAAAGGCAATCTGAAAACCCCTTGAACTCCCCAGTGGATCTAAATTTATTTTGAGAAGAGTCTGCCAAAAGAAGACAAGCATACACTAAAGGGGAGCTTGAATTTTTGTTTGCTGAACTGTATTAACAGTCATTTGTTGATGGAGGATGTATTGCAGCGCAGCAGTTGCAAATGAAATCTTTGTTAATTCCTCTGAAAGGTAATATGCAGTAGTGATGAAATCAGCAATGTTTTTGCTTTGTGTTTATGCAATATGCACAGAAATGCATAAAGAAGAAAAGATGGCAGCGCTGAAATGTAAAGAGCAGCAGCGAGATAAGAGAAAAATGCAAAGCATGGAGACCCTCACAGCAGTGGGAAGATAGAACATAAGACAACAGTTTTGAAATTTTTTTTGGAGCACATGGATTAGAATGAACAGCAGTTTGAATTTTCTTTGTGGTGCACATGCATTGAAATGCATAGCAATGGAAGGTAGTTTTCCTTCTATGTAATATGAGAGAACATACTCACAGCAGAGTGAGTATAATACACAACAGTGAAAAATGTAATGTTTTTCTTATGCAATGCAGCATGCAAAGAAATGCATAAAGAAAAACAAGGACAACAGATTTTTAATGCACACTGGATGTATAAGAATGTGTGTGGCAGCAGAAAGCCAAAGGAATTGCACAGTAGTCCATTGTGTAAAAAAAAAAATGAAGACTAAGATTGTGTGAAGCAAGGGTGCATAAGAAAAGGTAGCAGCCTGTGTTATTTTTTTGAGGAGAATGAAGTGCCAAGAGTATGGGCACACAACAGTATGATGAAATAAAAGGCAGCGACAGTGCAAATTGCAGAGGAAATGCAGCAGCAAGAGGTTATGGACAGCAGCATGATGGCAAGAAGGAGAAGCACACAGCAATGCAAATGTGAAAAATGCAGCAGCAAGAAGTTTTGAACAGCAGCACATGCAAAAGAAATTTTCCTTACAGCAGTAAAGGTAAATGTAATGAATTTGTTGTTCATTTGAATTGAAATGCAATATATGCAACAACAGTGAGTGTGTTGGTTGCATCTGAAATGCAAGTGAGACACAGCAGAAGTATGATTGTAATGAGTGAAGGGGAGCACGCAGCAGCGTGAAGAAAAGTTTTCCCATTGTGAAGAAGGGAAGCACGCATAAGTGCGCAAGTAAAGAATTCTCACACAACAGTGTGAATGTGAGAAAGGGAAGGCACAACAATGCAGAGTTTGCAAAGAAATGTAAGTGAAGTGCAGCAACACAACAACAAGTGTAGACACAGCAGTGTGGAGTAGACGCAGTAAAGAAGATGGCACAACAGTGCAGCAGAAAATATGCAACAGCATAAAAGAACATTGTAATGAGTTTGCACACACAGTAGTGCAATGATTGTTTGTTTTGAAACTGCATGTAAAGCAGTGTCTGTTTGTAATCCCTCTGTTAACGAGGAAGGTGCTTTTCAGCACATTGTCATTAGTGAATCCCTCTATCAAGAGGATGATGCTTTTCAGCATAGTCATTGGTGAATCCCTCCGTGAGAGGAAGATGCTCTTTAGCATAGTTTGGTAAATCCCTCTGTCATGAGGAAGGTGCTCTTCAGCACATTGTAATGGTGAATCCCTCTGTCATGAGGAAGGTGCTCTTAAGCACAGTTTCAGGTGAATCCCTCTATTAAGAGGAAGACAACTTTGTTTGTTTATGAACTGCAGTAGAAGCAGTTGGTGAATCCCTCTATGCGAGGAAGATTGGTGAACCCCTCTATGTGAGGAAGATATTCTTGTAACAGCAGTTAGTGAATCTCTCCATGTGAGGAAGTGCTTGGGTAAGATTGAAAGCCCAGCAGTTGAAATTAAAGGGGAGTGTTGAAAATATAATTTCAACGCAGCCGTACTGCGCTCTCCAAAACCGCCAGACTGAAAACCACAAAACCGCCCAGAGCTCATCGCACCGCCATCCATGAAAAGTGGTTTCCGTATGTTGAGCTCCGATGCGATTTGGAGGCGACGCGTGTCACCCGCATGACATCAGCGAACGAAACCCATCGGAAGCTAAAGCTCGGTGACAAACTGCCCTCCGATGTCATCTCCGCCGTCCGATTGTCCTCTTCGTCCTCTGCCGTTGATCGATTGAAGCTGCTGCCCGCCTGCGTCAAATCAATGTTTGCGTGGAGTGGAAGACTATGGGTTGACCGCCGTGGAGGAAATGACATGGCTTTAATGCATTTACGTATATTTTTGGTGGAGGCCTTTAATAAGGTAATGGGCATACGTAGAATTTGGTGAGGACAATTAATATGGTTATGGGCCACGTTATTTTTTATATATGTTTTTTATATATGGCTATGTAAGCCCGCGTGTGGTATTTTTTTTAGTGTGTCTGCGCGTTAATTTTTTGGTAGTTTTTGTATTGTGCCTTCGCACGATGTATATATGTGTCGTAGTTTTTTTTGTAATAGAGTGGTGGCTGCGTAGCGTTGTGTGGGTTAGTTTTTAAACGCACAGCAGTGCGAGAGCTCATGGGATTGTAATGAACGCACAGCAGTGCGAGATATCATTGGAATGGTGCTGCAGTTGACAATGTAATGTGTGTGTGTAGTAGGTCATGGAAATGAATAGAACGCACAGCAGTGTGAATAGAGTTTGAAGGCTGTAATGTTTTGTTTTTAGCCATTGAAGAACAGAGGACAATTTATGTAATATCCACAGCAGTGAAAATCTGTGAGAGCAGCAGAGTTTTATTTTGTGAATCCCTCTTTGCACAGAGGATGGAATTTGTATCAGTCTTTCAGTTTTAAATTAATAGAAATGTGTTGTGACTGTGTAATACTCTGTTCTGAGTAATTTTATTTAAAAGCTTCCCTGTGCATAAAGATCCTGGACAGAAGAAACAGAGCATTATCTCTGTGGTGAATTTTAATTGGTTTTTGGTATTTTCCCACTGAAAAATACCCAACAAGGTTGAGGTGACCTCACAAACCCCCTGCTATTTTCATCCGACCATGAATCTTCTGGAGCAGACAAGTGAAGGTATCTGATTGTTTTTGGCAAATGGATAAACTTTTGGATACATGCAATTATGGTCATGACCCTGTAGACGATTTTGGATACTAGCCGTTTTGGTATAGGCTATATGGATATGGTGTTGGCACACATAAGTTTCTAGTATTTGGATGGTGGTCACTTTGCTGGCATTATATTTCACTATTGTTGATGTGCCTATATTATGTCTATTTTTCTTTGGAGTTTTTTTGGCACTGTTGGTCACGATTACTGTTTGTTTGGAATTGGGTTGATGTTTTCGTTTTATATTTTTTTTGATGAGCTTCATACATTGACAAATTAGTTATGTAGTTTCGTTTTTATCTTGTGATGTTTATGCTTCCCTTTGGTGATCATGGTGTTGGACAATGACTTCAAGGCTACTTTTTAAGAATAAAGCTAGTTTTCTTCTTATGGTTCTGGCCAACTTCTGGCCTGTGCTTTTGTATTCTCTAATGTATATATTTTATTTTTCTGATAATAGAATATATTATTGTTTATTTAAAAAAAAATAAATTATTTATATTACTTTAGAAAAAAGTGATACACACAATAAACATTTCTTACTCATCTGCCATTTAGAAACTAGACTCGTAATATAGGTTCCAAATTTTCAAATATCCAATTTTTTTTTTGTGTTATCTTTGTTTATCATAAAAATGGTACTATTAACCAAAAAAAAAAAAAAAAACCTCTAAAGTAAGAAACATGCTTAAAATAATAACATTAAGAGATGCTTTTTCCCTTGGTCTTTTTTCTGGTGGAGAGTCGTCTTGTGCTTGTGGATGAGGTTCACTGCCATTTTCTGTTCAATGTCATTTTATCTCACGATCCTTTTGCTACTAGAGTGCCCTCCTGTGCATAGTTCTGTTCAATGTCATTTTATCTCACGATCCTTTTGCTACTCGAGAGCCCTCCTGTGCGTAGTTCTGTTCTATGTCATTTTATCTCACGATTCTTTTGCTACTAGAGAGCCCTTCTGTGCGTATGGCTAAGGTTTGCTATCATTTTCAAATGATGAATTATCATGTGTTTGACAAGGACTCACATCTTTTTGTTCTATCAATTTTATCCATCAATTTTTCCCTGCAATTGGATGATTCTTGTTAGTATCAATTCTATCAGTTAAAACTCTTCGCATGACTGCTTTGGTGTTCCGGTAAAGATTTATATTTTGTATATAAAGTTCCACACATCAAGAATCCACCCGAGTGTCTTGTTCAACATATCTATCAAAAATGTTGCAGATAGATTATTAATTTATATGATTTATAAATCTAAATAATCAACAAATTCTATATTAAAAATAATTTTACAAATTTATTAATATATATATATATATATATATATATATATATGAAAAATATATTTGTTTTTAGAATAAGCGAGCCATTTAAAAAACAAAAAGCAACTAGACAATCAATCTATAATAAACTTCAAAACACTTATTTTATTATACATCTTTCATCACTAATATAAAAAAATATAAAAACTAATTAAATTATAACTTTATTTTCAATTTTTGTTTTTGTTTACTAAATTATATGAATTTTAAAATAACTTACACTCTTAATCTATGATTTGAGTAGCCTTAATAAAACACCTTCTCATCATAATGATTATCCATAATTTTACTTTTAATATCCGCAATTTATATTAAATATTACCCAAAAAAAATCGAAAAACATAAAATATTTAGTGGCAGACATAATTAAAAGAAAACTAAAGGTATGTATATTCTAATAACCCAAGTTGAAGGATTTTTACCCATAACAATTTCAAGGTTTATATGTGGTATATAATATCTATATTGTAATAAAATAACAAGCTTATGATTACTATGATGAGGGATAGTTTAATTGTTTTATATTTATGATTTTATTTTTGATATATTATTTTATTAGGTGAGTTTTTATTTAATATAAATTTAAGTTATAAAATTTATATAATTTTAATATTTTATAAATTTATTTATGCATTTAGAAATGCATTTTAAATAACAAAAATATAATTAATATTTTAAAATTTTTTAAGAGATTAAATTTATTTATATATTATAAAATACATTTTAAATAATAAAAAATTTTAATTAACCATTTATTTGATGGAAGAAAACAAATCTTAAAATAGTTACACAATGCCAATGATGATGATATTTCTAGATGGTTGCTTTTCCACATATATTTTCCAATTTGACCAACAAAATCTACTCCCAATATTTTTCTAAATGCAATACAACTATATGAGGGAAATATTTAAATATTTCGTTTTTATGAAGTATATACTTTTGATGGGTTCTCCATTGTAAGGAATGAGATCCGTTAAATTCCTAAATAAGGTATTCTAAATAATGTGCAGCGCAGACAATATGGACGTCGGAGGACATGGAATAAGTGCATAGCACGTTGCGTTAATGGACGACGTGAGGCTCTTAATCTGCACGTCATTCCCGCAATGGATTCCAACTTTCATTTCTATTTATATGTTCGACTTTCTTACCAACCTCCACGCTTCTTCCATCCATCTTATTCTATCAAACACATCGCTCCCCTCTTCTTCCCTGTCGCTGAAAATGGCGTTACGCGATTTCCAGCACACTCGTTCACTGCTGGTCTCCTTTTGTTTGCTGATTATATCACTGCAGGCTGCGCATATCCGTGCCAGCCGAGGTGGAATCTATGAATCCGGTGCCCCCCTCAAATCACACGAAGTATTTAGCAAATCAAAGGTAGCGGTGCAGGGCGTGGTGGTCTGCCAGAGCTGCGAGTATCTGTCAAAAAACCATTCCTTGGAAGGCTGCAAACCAATAAGCGGTAATTACTCTCATTTCCTATCATTAAATTGGAATGGAATTTTTTTAAAATAAAAGTGACTGTGGGAGAGGTGTGGGCGGTTCTCCAAATTTTCATTAAACAAAAAAAAAACTGAATGGTCAAGATTTAATAGGTTGAGTATATATATTTTTAATATAAATGGGATAGATAAAGATTTTCAAATGGTTTTGTTTTGTTTTCCATCTTTATTTCTATCCCGGCATTACACATTTTTAATGTGATAAATGACTATAAATATTTTGATTACTTTTTTTTCGAAGGTGGCAAAACCTATCAAACTCAGGTGTCAAACCAACAGTGAGGACAGCCATCTCTGGCTGCTATCCGCGAATGTCGGTTTGACTCATCACCGTTATCAAGGAAAACCACGCCACCTGTAATAACCCGCTGGTGGTCCGCAAGGGAGCAGGCTTTCACTCCTGCCAGATGCCTCTGGGTCTTGGGCCGTTAACCCGTTTCCTTACGTCCGAGGAAGACGAGCTCTTAGCCAAGCAGAAGCAGTTTTACGGCATACTCCAGGCCGAAAATATTTTGATTACTATCTGCGTTGATGAACAATTTAATATTAGTTTTTATTTATTTTTATGAGAATAAATATTCTTTTGACATTTCATATTAAAAAATTAAAGAGAATAATAGAAAATTAAAAATGACAATATCTGCTGTATAACATAACATCGTACTTAATAACTTAAAATATTAAGCTGAAAATAAATTCCTAGATATATTTTAAAACTTAACTAAATCTTATTTAACTAGAATCAAATAGATTACAAAACAAAATATGCTACATATTTTTATTAGACAACATGGAAACTAACCCAACATCTAATAGCATAGCTTCTTTGAATAACATATTTTTTATGGTATTATTTTCCCTGTGTGCATGAAGAACTTGCATCATATTCCTTTGCCACTATTCTAAATGGACACTTCATTGAACAATCTACAAGAATTTTTGAATCCCCATACAATTTTAATACTTTTACATGCTCCCAAAGCATAGCTACCAAGTTTGGCCGTATTGGCCAGAAAAATTCGAAAATACGGCAGTACGATTCGATTCGGTGGCAAATTCGGAAATTGGAATTCGATACATTTGTTTTTTTTTTAAATAATTTTTTTATATTAATTTTTTTTATAATAAACTTTAAATGGTAGGTTAAACTTATTAACTTATTACAATGATGATGGATGGAATTTGGTAAATACAAAATTTTATAATAAACTGTAAATGGTATGTTAGGAATATTACAGTTATGATGGAATTTAATAAAATAGTATGTTAAGAATATTACAATTATGATAAACGGTAAATGGTATATTAAAAATATTATAATTATAATGGAATTTAGTAAAATGGTATGTTATTAATATTATAATTATTATGATGGAATTTAATAAAAAAATTATTAGTATAAAATTTAATATTTAAAAATAGAAATTTCTATTTTATTTAATTAAATAAAAAATTGTTAATATAAAATTTAAAAAGAGAAATTTCTATTTTAGTTAAAACATAAATTTTTATATTAAAAAAATTACATGTATTATTTAATTTGGTAAAGATTTTTGTTTATATATATATATATATAAATAATAGAAATTTCTATATTAAAAAAGTATAGTAAATAGTAAATTGCATATTAAAAAGTTACAGTTGTAAAAAAAATAAAATTATATATTAAAATATAGTAAAAAATAATTAGTATAAATTCCTATAACAAAGAAAAATAAATTATTATTTATAAATATTTATAAAATATATAGTCTCTAATTTTTTCGATTTGAATTTTATACTTCCCCTATTCCCCACTAGTAACAAAATGGAAATGATGAATTAAAGTTGGGGTGTGTTTCTCCCTTCGTATCTTTTGGGGTGTGTTTCTCCTTTCCGGTCTATTTTGAATTGTGTAAAATTCATATCTGGACTAACAAAATCTACACTATAAACAACTCTTTGAAAGTGTGTTACACTGGAAAAGCTAAATCTACAAGGAGAGAATTATGTTGTTTTAGTTATTAATTAATAATGTTGTTATTATTTTTTATTTTTTTTAAACGTTATATTAAAATTTAGAATTTGAGAATATGATTTTTTTTTTTTAAATATATATTAGAATATAGATTTTTTTATTTTTTTTTTAATTTAAAAATAATTTAACTTTGAAAGATCTCTACTTCCAATTTTTTCCCCTATTGTATTTTAGGTATTCGAATTTTTTTCGTATCGAATCGAATTCGAATTCGTATTCGAATTCGAATTTGGTAACTATGTCCCAAAGTACAATCCTCATTGTACACCACATAGCAAGGAGTTCAACTGTAAAATTTGTGCATTGGCCAATACCTAATATCCATTTAATTATTATAGAAGAAAAAAATATCTATAACTACACTACAAACATCCTTATTTTTGGGCCATCAAAGAATCTCCATCTCCACAGCTCCACATCTCTGATAAGCCTGATTTCTTTCCTTTCAGCCGTTTCACTTGCTTAAAATAAGATAATCTGTTAAATGGTAATAATATTTGGACTGTATCTGTGTGTATGATATGCAGGTGCCACGGTTGGAGTGTCGTGCAAAGACGAGAAGGATCGACCGGCGGTGTACGCGGTGGGGAAGACGGACGAGGTGGGGTATTTCTACGTCGTATTGGAGGGTTACGAGATCCACGACAAGGAGGAATACAATCCCCAGGATTTCTGCGAGGTCCGACTGGTGTCTTCGCCCGACAAATCGTGCGCCCAATTCACAAACATGAACGGCGGCCTCATGGGAGGGGTCTTCCGTTTTGAGCGTGAGATTGTTCACCATTACCACCAGAATTTTCTTCTCTACTCAGCTGGGCCTTTTGCATTCTGCTCTCGTGCACCATTGTACTAGACTACCTGATACCTTCTCTCCTCCTTTTTTTTTTTTTTCTTCTTCTTCTTTCCTTGCTGTAATAATTTTGGGCACCATTGTACTAGACTTCCCGATACCCTCTCTCCTCTTTTTTTTTCCTTCCCTTGCTGTAATAATTTTGGTAAACTCCAATCTCAGAATGCAGTGCATTGCAATTCTGTAGCTATGTGGCTTTCCTGCCGTTTTATCATATTCAAACTTGCGATTTGATATTTGTTTCTTCATTGGTTTTTGGGAGCGGGGTTGTCAAGATAATGATTATTACTGTTCTGGATATGGCCGCTTTCACAAATAAGAAAAATTATCATATTTTATTTGTTAAACTAGAAAAGGGGACAGTTATTTTTAGTTGCTGTTAATCAATACAGTTTGCCTCATCATCATTATTTGAAAAAACTCAAGTCACTTGGAATAATTACTATTATTTGATTTACAATTTAAATTTATTAATTTAATTTTAAATTAAATAATTATAACTTAATTGTTAAATCAACAGTGACTGTTATTAATTAATGTAGACTAACTCATCACCATTATTCAAGGAAAACCAAACCACTTAAAATAATTAACTGTTATTTGACACAATTATATTTTTCTTTTTAAATTATAAATTAAATTTATTAATTTAATAATATTTTAAAAATTATACTTTATATGTTTTGAGATTTTATTTTTTCCAAAAAAATTGCTAAAATCACTACATGTAAAAATTTAAGTTATAAATTCTATATAATCTAAATGTTTTAATTTTTCATAATATTAAATCTAAAAAAAGACATTTTTACTAAATTGAAAAAAAGGCTCCTCACAAAGAAAGTGAAACAAACCGATTTAAATATATTTTGTAAGTTAAACGAGGCCATTAAATATATTGTGTTTTTAAAATTAAATTAAGTTTATAGTTTATTATGTATCTATATAAACATTCAAAACAATAACAATATCCATGTTGATATCTTCATTTAATGTATATATGGGTAATAAAAAAATTTAACAATGAAACTTAATTAATAAAGAAATCTAATATTCATATTTAAAAATGAAAATTTATTATTTCATTTATTAAATGAATGCGATTTAATAATTTATTAACAATCATTTTTTCGCCATATTCACATATTATAATAATTTAATTAATTATATAGATACTTATATTATTTATAAAATTTTGAAAAAAGGTTAATTATTTTATTTATTATATTATGAGAAATAAATTAATTTATTGTTATGTTAAGAGGTGTTCTATAACTTAATGTTAGTGATATTGTAAATATATAATATAATATTATGTTCACTGAGTAGAATTATTTAAATAAGATTATAATATTTTTAATATTATAATTTAAAGTCTTCACATACACATGATAATATATTTTTCAATATAGTGGTTAATAATTTATACTCATGATTAATATAATTTAATATACACAACAATCTACACGATATAGGATAGATGTTGATGGGGTGTACTTTTAAGGAAATCTGTGATGTGAATGTCACTGATTCGAAATGTTGTGGGCAAAAATCCAGTCATGTTAAGGATTGTTGCGGCCTAGACCAGGTGCAATCCTCAAGTGATTTTAATGGCTTAGATGCCCCTGGGTCACACTAGCTAAAGCCAAAGATTAAGTACACAGTCATCTTAGGAATCACATCACTTATGTGAAGGTCATTGATTCGAAATTTCATGGGCAAAAAATCTAGCCATGTTAAGGACTATTGTGGCCTGGACTAGGTGCAATCCTTAGGTGATTTTAATGGCTTAGATGCCCTTGGGTCGCACTAACTAAATCCAAATATTAAGTGTGCAGTCATCTTAGGAATCACATCACTTAGCAAACAAAGAAAATTTAATATACATAACATTTTTTTAATATGATTTATATGTACTGGTCAAGGTTAAAAGAAGGTCATAAATTAGGTTGAAAGCGCCATACAAGGGCCACATTGATTAGAGTATATTAGTGGCCATCCACCTATTCCATTGGCTCACAACACAAATTTCTATTTTGGCAATTTATTTTCTACAATTTTTAGGTACTGAACTTCCCTAGCCGTTTTGAGGCCCTAAACTGCATTTTTTGGGGGAATAGGTCAAAAATAGTTGTAATATTTGTTGGTAGTCGAAAATTTTCTTCTTGGATAAACCTTTCCAACATGCTATCATATGTGCCAAACAAAGATTGGATGCTAAAGTTATGACCTTGCGAAGTTAACGTTCCAACTTACTCCATCAGAGCCTAAAATCCTTTGACACTTCATCTCCTAGGGTTAGGATTTTGGATGTTTAGGGTTTCTCATTGTTTCTTTATGATAAAAAGAACTCGGAGCCTCAATGTAACACAGTTGGGTGAAAGTGTGTAGCCATCACATCTCTTCTTAGAGATAAGCTACCACCATTCAAGCTAGTTCATTTTCATTATGCATTTATACAATTTTAACATTTTTCACTGATTAATAGAAGTCAAGTTTCACTATATCTCTGTGTTTTGGTTATAAATCTATATGTCATTTCATTTCTTTCATAATATTGGATTAGTGGTATCATAACACCCTGCTATTTATTTGTTTTTCTATGCATATCCCCAATGAGGTTGAGGTAAAAGGAGTTAGAAATAAAACTTCTTGAACCCTTGCAAGACGGTCCTTGCCGACCTCGACGACCTCCCATGGAAGATGAAAAGAAAGATGAGGGAGCAGGAGATCCTATTAAACTGTTGCTCAAATAAGCCCTTGAATAACAAAAGAATGGGATGATGGATATTTTTTTTCCGAGATCCTTTGACGAATGCCAGTAAGTGATGCATATTCAATAAGCATACACTTTGGAGGTTCCACCCCCTTTAAGATACAAATTAATTTTTATATTCCTATATTTGAAGAGCAAATAAATGTAGATGCTTTAGACAAATGGTTAAATCTACTAAAAGGATATTTTTTAGTCCACAAATTTTCCGATAGAGAAAAGATTACCTTTACACTCCTTAAGGCTACCCCCCATGTCAAGGATTGGTGGAAAACATTTTGTGAACAAAGGGCCATAGAGAAATCCACACTATTTTATGTCGCACCCACTTGGGACTCTTTTAAGGATGTTATTAAGGAACAATATTATCCTATTTGAAACTACAGATACTACTACATGAGATGGACCACACTATGGTAGGAAAGGGACCAAGCAATGCTAAAGTTCACAAATATATTTCATACGTTGCGCACCAAGCTGGGTATTAAAGACTCTAAGTGACATCTGGTACTCAAGTACTATGGTTGTCTGCACAGATGCATCTAGATAGAAATTGAGTTCCTACACATCTCCTCACTTGGAACAACATGCCAATATGTTGTCAAAATTAAGCAAAAGTAAAAAAAAGGAAAAAATTTGGATTTAGGAATCCTTCATAGCAGAAGTAGGGCAAGGGCATCCCCAAATTGCAAAATAAAGGATAGAGCCAGAGCGACCACCTCAAGACAACCCATCTAAGCCACAAATAAATAATAGTAATGAGAAGAAGAAGAAATACACGTGAAAGTGATGCAAGTTACAAAAAATCCCCGTTCATAACACCAATGAATGTTGTAGAAGACAATAATTGGTGGGCGAGCTAAAAGCCTCAAAGTCAAACACATGTTTTGACTCTAAAACAAACCTATGCAAGGGGAAACAAATCATTTATGCAGAACCCATTGCCACCATTTCTGCCACCAAGGTCTAACAAAGTGAGCCCAAATATCTAGAGGAAGGCGAGCACCTATTTCACTCACAAATGTGGGTGAAGGTACTCCACTGCATTTCATTGTTGATAGTGGGAGTCAAAAGAACCTCATCTCATTAGAGGTCATTAAGGAGTTTGGCTTGCAAACAAAATCACACCTAAAACCATACACCATTGGGTGGCTCCACTAGGGGTGAGATCTTCATGTTAGTGAATAGTGTCACCTTCCCTAAAGAATCAAGCCTTTCAAAGACAAGATACTATGTGGTGTTGCTTCCCTTGAGGTTTGTGATGTTTTGTTAGGCCAACCATACTTGTGGAAGCATCATGTTGTTTATGAATCTAGACTTCATAGTGTTATTATTACTTTGGATAAAAAACTACATAAGATACTCAAGGTAGATCCGCCTACTGCCATTTATTTGATCTCTGCTAGGCAATGTAGTAAGGTCATCTCCTAGACTTATAAATTTGTATTCTTGTTGATTTAGTATCAAAGTAAGGATAATATTGTTGTCACATCCATGGCCTTTACACAGGGATCCTCCATGCAACATAGGTAAGTGGATAATGTCGTGGAAGAATATAGAGAAATATTCTCCTCAACCATGGGGTACATTTGCATTGTCACGTTAAGCATTCAAATAATATGACCCTCGATGCACTTTTTCCAAATGGGCCAATCTACTATCAATCTCTTCTAGAAAATGAGGAAATCAAGTGAAAAATCCAAGAATGTCTACAAAAGGGCACATCCAACTAATTTCCTCACCCTGTGGAAACCCAATTGTACTCATGCAGAAGAAAGATGGGACTTGGAAACACTGTAATGATTATCGAGCCTTGATACAAAATCATAGTTAGGAACCAGTACCCGATTCCCCAGGTTGACGACCATCTTGACCAACTCAAAGGGGCCAAATAATTTAGTAAGATTTATTTGAAGTCTAGCTATCACTTCAAATAACCCAACAACTTTAATGGGGTTGATGGATGATATCTTGCGGCCTTTCACCAACTCTTTCGTGGTTATAAATATGGATGATATCCTCATTTTCAATAAGAATTGGGAAGGACACTTGTAACATATTCGATAGGTCCTTCACACTTTTTGGAAACACAAGCTATGTGCTAACTCAGAAAAATTCTCTTTTGGTATGTACAAGGTCTAATATTCAGGTCACATTATTGATGAGTGAGGTGTGCATGTGGATCCATCCAAAATCCAAGTCATTGCAGATTAGTCATCCTTGATGAATCTAACAAAGCTTCATAGCTTCTTAGGACTTGCTAACTTCTATCAACGATTTGTGTTGGGGTTCTCTTATATCACTCGGCCTTTAAGTCTAGTGACCAAGGCTGGAGCAAAACCAAAGCAACACAATTGCTGTACATCATTCCTCACCCTACTAGACCTGTAACAACCATTTGAGATTGAGACAGATGCCTCTGACTATGTTATCGTTGCAATTCTCATTCAACAAGGACATCCAGTGGCATGTCACAATGAACTACTCTCTGATACTTGTTTGGAGATACCCCACCTATGATAAGGATATGTAGTCCATCGTGTAGGCATACTGGCGATGGAAACATTATATTATGGGGAAGTAGGCGATCATCCACACAGATCATAGACCTCTTCAATTTATGCAAACACAATAGAAGTTACAAAATTAATGCCATTAGAAAATTTCCGCATACCTACAAAAATTCCATTTGAACACAAAAACAATAAGTGTAGCACCAAATATGCCGCAAACTACCTCACTTGGTCCCCAGTGGTGGCATTGATCACAATTCTTAACTCTTGTGGGAAAAGACTTCTAGATGGCCACAATATACAACAATGAGTCAAAATTCATTACCACATACTAGATGTTGATGGCATGCATGAAATTTCCATAGTTCCACCCCCAGGATGCATGACTATGCTATTTGGGAAACTTTTGTGTTCCTTTAAGCATGTGTGCAAAAGTGATATGGGAGTCACATTATAATTGGGTAGTACAGAACTTTGGTGTGGAGAAGAAAATGACAATACTGCATAAGTATTTTTATTGGTTGAAAATTCGATAGGATGTTGGAAAGTATAATAGGTACTGCACTGCTTCTATAATTTCCAACCCAATTAAGAAGCAAGGACTATACACCCCTCTACCTACTCCTAACTAGCCTTGGGAATCCATATCAATGGACTATATGTCTAACCTTCCTTTTACCAAGCATGGTAGTGACTATGCATTTGTGGTCGTTGATATATTTTTTAAGATGGCCATTCTGACTTCTTGTAAGAAGAGTATCATAACAAAAGCCACTACTAAATTCTTATTCGAATGAGTGTGGGTACATTTTGTGATCTTGCAGACCATCATATCAGATTGGGATAACATGTTCCTAGGTGAATTATGGTTCCTCTATTTATTATTGGACACCAATCTCAAAAAATCAACTGCTTTCCACCCCCAGAATGTTGGCCACACAAAGGTCATCAACAAGATTATAATACACATTTTTTACATGTACAACTCCAAGCATCCACACACATGGGATGAGAGTCTCCCCTATTTTCAACACAACTACAACAAATCTCTCCATATCTCAATTGGTCATAGATCCTTAAGGTGGCCCTATGATTTCAATAATTAGGTTCCATTGATGTCACATTGCCCCTTACAACTACACAGGTAAAATATGCACATGTTAAATTTTAAGTCAATAAATCTGCCAAGCTTATTGAAAAAATTCAGTGCATCCTCCAACATGCTCATGATATCTTGCAAAAATCCAATATGATGTACAAACAATTCCATGATCAACATTAGGTGCCACAAAGTTTCAAGGGGGGGACAAGGGTTGGTTGCATTTTCATAAGGAATGCCTTGCAGGGGCCCATCAGAATCTTTAGCCACTCCTCTATGGACCTGACACCATCACCAAGGCTCTGAGTGACAATTATGTTGAGCTAAGTATCCCCCCCTTGCTTGGACTACACCTAGTGTTCAATGTGGACCACCTTTGACCATACTTTCCACCATTGTTAGGCACATTAGAAATTGTAGAGAAGATGGCACTAAAAATGTTCAAGCCATATTGCATTGAACATGCCATAATTAACCATATCGTGGAAACACATATTAAGAGAACTTTCCAACCAAGGATCCAATTGTATTAGGTTTCCAAAGAAATCTAGTTCCTGCACTAAGGGAAGTGGCTCACCAGATCCAAGTTCAATTGAAGTTTCCCCATCTCATGGAGGAACTCAATGCAATGGAGACCATTGCTTCCTAAGGGGGGAGGATTAATCTAGGTGGATAACAGTGGCCACCCACCTATTCCACTAGTTCACAACACAATTTTATATTTTGGCAGTTTTTTTTCTATAGTTTTTAGGCCTTGAAATTCTAGAGCCGTTTTGAGGCCCCGAACGACATTTTTTGGGGAAACATGTTGGCAGAAAGCATGGCCTGTCATCAACAATTGGTAAATTTATTTCTCAGATAGACCTTTTCAATGGGCTCTTGTGCATGCAATAAAACATTGTATGCCAGAGTTACAACCTTGGGAAGTTAACATTCTAACTTATCCCATAGGGGCCCAAAAGCCTTTGGTGCTTCATCTCCTAGTGTTGGCTTTTCAGATGTTTAGGGTTTCTCATTGCTTCTTTATGATAAAAATTGTTTTGAGCCTCATTGTAACAAAATTGAATGAAGGTGTGTAGCTATCACATCTCTTCTTAGAGATAAGCTACCACTATTCGAGCTAGTTTGTTTTCCATTATGCATATATACAATTTCAATATTTTCCATTTATTAAAACAAGTCAAGTTTCACTCTATTTGATGGAAAAATAAAAATTGGTTGTGCCAATTAAGATGGCCTAAAAATCCACAGTGCCCATCTCTTAGTCAAAAGGCAGTTCTTTAACGCCAATTTAAGGGAGTTAAATCCCTTCTTTATCCATTTAAATTCTAAGTAGGAGGATATGCAAGGGTAATACAAAAGCACCAGATTCAAGCTCTTTGCATATATAGCCAGCGGAGCCAAAATATGCACGTAAATGAAAAACCCAACCAATAATAGAACCATTGGGGCTAAGCTCATTCATATTAATAAACGAAATGGGCGACATTACATCCTAACCCCAAAGAACCCATGAAACCCAAAATTCCTTATAAAATAAGCTTCTAGGAAAGGAATTATAATATAAGGCCCTTTACCTCGATCCGAGCTCCTTTCTATATCCACCTTACGACCATGGCATATAACCTTAGATTCAGATCCCAACACCCTTCCTTATGCACACATCTTTAAACCTTTCGAAATAACTTAGTAATTACACCATATGTGCATGGTCCACTCTCTCTGTATTTTCATTGACCATTCATTTTCTGCCTTTCCACTTGAACCCAAATCTACATAATCCCGATGCTCCTCAACTATGCCCTCAAGAGATCCTTTTGGGATTTCCCTTCCAAGATGATGTAATAGATGTGCGAACCCTGACTCCTCTTGCCTTACTTTTATTATCACTCTTTTGTGCTTAATTTGGCCCACATGCCATGCTCACCTGATCCTCGTTAGCCTAATCCTCTCTTATTTTCACAAAGCGACTATGGGAAACAAAAATATTTCCATCAACTACTGATCTCGAATCTCATTAGTTGTCGTTCCTGGCCCTTCTTCTAAGGCGTGCAAACCTTTTCCTTTGGGATGAGTCAAAATTACTTGTGGCCCACTTTAATATACTTGTTCCACACAACAGGCTTCCATTTCATCCTGACACGTTTCCTATTTGTTTACCTCCACATCAACCTGGCGCTTAGTCAGCTTGGCTGCTTCGTTATGCGCTTCTCTCTCAAACTTTCAGTATGGAACATCCATCTCGATGTTTTATCTTGCTGGACTATTATGATTTTTTTTTAATTTCTGTCTCTTTTGTTGATGCTAGACCCGCCAATATGTCAAGGGAATTCCTCGATAAGAAGTCCCAACTAGACCTTAGACCATTTGGAGTAGGAGTCCCAACAATGGGTAGTAAAGTAGTGCCTTGACCGCGGTAGCATGCAAAAGTAAGTGTGATAGATTTGTCGGAAGCCAGTTTGTGGCCTTGCAGCGATTCAAGTGAGATGCATGTGGGTTCTGATGCACAAAGGGGAAAAAGAAGCGTGTCCATTATAATCCCATAATCGTACGCAGCCTAAAAGGAACACACGAGTAGAATGGCATCAAAAATTGGAAGCGGAATAGTCCACAAACCAAAGTGACGGGCTAACCCAACAACATGTCTTCAACAAGATTCATACAATTGCATACAAAATACTAACACAAATGTGTAAGTTAAACAACATTCATTGCTAAAGTAACCAGAATATTCGAACTACAATAAAAACATATGCATAAAAATGTGTTGGCTCTATTATATTATTATTAAGTGAAAGTTCCATCCATACATACACCATTAACAACCATTAGCCCCAATAGTGGAACATTACAGTCAACACCGCTTTCTCCTCCAAAGAAGTATACTCACTCTATGTCGTGGAGAAGCCAAGGCCCTTCACAGTACCCTCCAAGTCTTCTCTAAGCAATGCCTAGCCAAAATCTTGGCTCCCAAAAGCCTCTACTATGAGTTATGAGGTTCTATATATAACAAAGGATGGGGTGACCCTTGAAATTCCCCTTTGATTCTTTGACTACCCTCATGACTCTTTACATTACATAGTGACTGTTCAAATTCCATTAATGACACTTGGAATTTCACTTACAATATATTTACAAACAATAATACAATTTCCACATATACCCATGTGGGACAAAATATGCTTGAGTCAGCCTAACAAGACAAATAGCATTGCTCAAAAGCTTGGGGAAATACCACTCGACAACATCCTCCTGATGGTCTTCGGCAACAAATTGATACCAAGCTTGGTACTATGTTATTGTGTCCCCGTATTGTTTAGTGATGTCTTTCTGGAAACAAACTCTTGGCTCCATGGCTTCTGGGTATATGGTTATGGAACCTTTGTCCAGCTCATCTTGAAGCATGCATAGTAGTGTCCTGAGAGTGGATGTACTTCTGCATGTTTTCTATGCTTAGCTACAAGTCATCACTGGTGGTCTGTCACATTAACTACTCTATGTACTTGTCGACCTCAAGCAGGACTTGCTTCTTCTTCATGGCTTGAGTGAGGGATCCGATTGAAGGGATCGTTTGTTTCCTCACTATGACATATAGACTCTAGAACAACCGTGCATAGGAAGCTTAAATGCTAGTGATGAGCAGAGGGAGATGCTCATAGTTCCGAATCAATATCTAAATCCTTGATTTGTCTAGCTCTACCTGTGGCTTCATTACCTTCTGCAAGTAAAGCGGGGCTCCCTTCTACCTCATTGTCCATTCCTATATATGCATAATAGCAGCGTGGATGTCTTTGAGAGTTTGGGAAATATTCATGCGTTGTTTCTAAAAACCATATAGATGGACAACCACCTTGTGCACAATGACAAATATGCGATACAATTTCTACATGTTCATCTCAAGAGTCGATACTTCAACAAGTATCTCTTATCTCATCTATGCCATAATGGATCCTGCGGATTGTTCTGTCCTCTGCCTCGCCTCTTGCAATTCCTTTGCCATCCAATCATTCTCTTCTATCAAGAACTTGATAGTTGAACTCGTGGCTTTTGCATAAGCCTTAGAGGCATCAACCCTAGTAGTTGTATGTCTTCTAACATCTGAGACAATCACCCTTTCCTCTATGTGTGCAAGTGATGCATGACCATCCAAGAGATTCTTTCTTCGTGCATGTACAATCCCTTTTCGTGACTCATCAAATGACATATTGTACACATCCATCACTGGATCATCATCAAGGACACTAACCTCTCCTTGCTCGCTCAGGAATAGTTCTAATTATGGAGGTGGTGGAGACTGAGGTGCGACCTCAGATGCTCTCAGCATGAGATAGGTGTCTTGGTCCTGTGGCTCCTATCCCAACTCCATGTCTCTTACTTCAACCATTTGCTCAATCTTTTGAGCAAGTTCCTGTTCCTGCACCTGTTCACCCTGATCTTCATCTGATGTTGGTTGTTCTGATTCTTCAATTTGTATAGGCACAATTTTCTATGTCATTGGGCCTTGCCCTTCTTCCTGTTCCTGTTTCTTCTTCTCTTCCCTCTCTCTCCTTCTTAGCTCTTGCTCTTCTTTCAACTTCTTATTCGTTTCCTACAACTTCCTCTATGCATCCTCCAACCTTTGCTTCTCTCTCTTCTTCTTTTCTACTCTCCTTATGCGTTGTTGCCTCTTCACCTCTATCTCTAAAACTAATCTATCAAAGAGAGGATCTTCTCTCAATTTGTAGATTTTCTCAGCCTTTGGGTTCTTGAAAATATTCCTCTTGCCCTTTTCCTGCATCGGTTTGTTGTTCACTACTGCTTTTGTTATTGCTTCCTATGGTGTTGCTGCTTGCAGTTCTGCTTTCCATTCTATAGCCATGCTGACTGGTTCATTGAGCTTGCAGGAGTTGTCGCAATACCTCCAAGGGTCCTCCTCTGACCAATGACATGCCCCGTGGATCCATGGATAATACACCTTCTTGCATATGCAGTGGGGATCATACAATTGAAATCCTTGGTGCCAAACTCAAATTTCTCTGAGTCCTTGACCTTGACATCTACATCCTTCAAGATCTGGATCTTGTACAATCCAATCTGCAAAGGAAGAGTAGGCCATGATGCCTTCTTCCTATTGTGCATTCTTGTTGATAACCCTATGGAGATGTGATATGAAACCTATTGCATGACCAACTTATCTGTGGAAAACCTTGGTAGCACATGATGAGGCTTCTCTCTGCCAAACATCCAGATAAAGGTGCTTCCAGGTGAGGCTTACAAATATTCAATGTTAAGCAATGCCTACATTGCTTCTTGGGACATGCAAGGTGGATCCTGCTCGAAGATCATCTTGTAAACCGAGGTGATGAAGTGGTGAGATAGCCTTGCCGTGACTCTTCGGTAGCTGCACTCAGAAAGCAACTTGCAATAAATGTTCACAACATTCTCTGATGGTGTCCATGTCCAACCCATGTCAGGATATTGATGTTGGGCACATATTGCATCAAGAAGGCACATGGACATAAATAATCTTGCTTTCTCGTCCTTAGGCGGATTCCGAGCACTAGACACATGCAATTTTAGCTGAAGAGCCAACATATCCAAACAGTTGAATGACCTTCATTTTCCAACTAATCCAACATAACCAACCAACTTCGTGGAAAGGTCTCCTTGCTCTCTTGACCATACAAGCAACATGCATAGATGACTAAGAGTTGGTAGGCCTTCCTGAGTGACTTAGTCTTAGATCTAATTGGGTTTCGACCTGAACTTCGATGGATCTTTTACCCAACGCTTCATGATGTCTCTAGTGTTCAGATTGTTATTTGGAGTATAGAAGAGTGCATCCATGCGGTTTACCGACTGCGGTAAGTGATACATCTGATGACAGTCTTCTGTCTTGAAGGTAGAAAGTTGTGATCCACTGGCACTACTCGATGTCATCATCTTAGGATTAGTATGTGAGACAATCCAGTGAATGATGTCCGCACATGGGAAGGTGGGGTACCTGTATGAAATCTTATACAAGCTTGACTTGTGGATGTTGACATAGACCTGTCAATCTTCCAGATCTTCCTTGAAGCTGCCTACAAATATGTCCTTTATTTCCTGCCATGTTATCTTCATGTCCTTCTCTATGAACAATTGTGTGTCTGCATAGACTGTCATGTTCATTTACACCTGTTCAACCACATATCCAATGTTGCTCTCTATAATATCCTTTGATCCAACTCTCTTGGAAGCCATGTTACCTGTACTGTTGAAAAGATGATCAAAAACTGATGTACTTGGAGACAGAGTGGACACTCATGGCATGCAAATGTTAGCTTGAAATCGGAATCACTTCAAGGCAGACCATGCAACAAACTGGGCAACTTCTGCGCTAGATTGCGCAATTTTGACTTTTAGAGGCGGGGGAATGTTAGCTGGCTCTATGCATTGCATAGTCCTAGCTGCCACTAAGAGGTGATGATGACTGGAACTATGTAATGTGTAGTCCAGTGTGACTTGCTGATGACTGAAATTACACAATGCATAGTTTAGTCTGGATTTGATGCTGGCTGGCACTGCGCATTGCACAATCCCAGTGGGAAAGACTCCGAGACTGACTCTTGAAACTGTGTAATGCACTGTTGGATCTAGTGACTGGAAACCTTTGTGCAATTCCTGGAGCCAAGGAAGAGCGTTGAGATCTAGAAATCTGCAGTACATATTTAGAAGATCTAGATCCGGGCCAAGGCAGCCCAGATCTACCCAAGGGCAACATGGAAATGAGAAAATCTGAATGTGTGAGTGAAGGTTGGTGCATATTTGAGTGAATGGTGATGCATGCAATCAAAACAAGTGAAAGAACCAATCAAACAGAAGAACAATCAAGGTTGTGGAGAGAGTCATCGCAACGATGACTGTTAGTGCAAAAGCTGGGTTATGCATGCGACACTTAGGAAAGTGTTGATGATGCTAGACCCACCAACATTAAGGGGATCTCCCCGATATGAAGTCCCAACTAGACCTCACACCGTTTGGTGTAGGAGTCCCATCTGGTATGATGGTCCGGTTGCCATTATCTTAAATATTTTCCTTAGCTCTTTCTTGTCAACACATGAGAGTGGTTTGCTTTGTATTCAAACAATGAGGTTCACGTGCCTAGTGAGTGCTTAGTTTTACTTGTGTCAGGGATCTTTCAGAGAGGGTGAGAGTGAGTCTCAAGTTGAAAGGGAATAGTCCCAAATTTTTTAAAGATACAGAACAAAACAGGACATGTGTAACTTCCGATGAAGTAGTCCACATAGATGCGGCAGTCACAAAACACAAGATGAACAGATAACACGTACAACACCCAGTGGAATAGTCCACACAAGTGCGAAGGTCATTATAACAATTTTATGAGAATAATTTTGTCGAGTTTCCAGAGGAATAGTCCACACGGGCAAGACAACACTAACAATTGATACAACACACTTTCGAAAGCATATGTACTAGAACAACCGAAAGAGTTCAACTGTATTAATATAGGTTAAAGCAACATGCATTACAAGCATCCAAAGAATAGTCTTACAAACGAATAAAATACATGTTTGGAAATGTGTTGCCCTGTTATCAGGCTTCTGAATTAAGTGAAAGTTCCAAGACACATTGGTACACCATACATAACTAACCTCGATAGCGAGGCGTTGGAGCCACTGCTCGCTCCTCAAAGAAAAGACTACAAACTCTCAAGGCTATGTGGGAGGAGCCAAGGTGAAAAGTTCCTTTGCATGTACAAATGAGGGGTATATATAGCCAAGGGTGAAACTGACCCTTGTGACTGTTTGACTTCCCTCATGACTATTTGACTTACATGACTCTTCAAATTTACATGTGGGTCTCTTGGACTTCCACGTTACATTACATTGATTATAACAGTATGGACCACAGTAATGATGTGGTCGAGATGACTCGACACGACAGTGCTAGTATGTTCATGTTGATGGTGGTGTCCATGTCAAGTTTCCCTTCACCTCCACATGGCAAGGTGTGTAGAGTCTTCAATGGTCTTGGAATTCGCTTGATGTTTCACGTGCATGTCTCTCCTTCGCTTGTACTTGACATGCTTCATGTGTTCATCTGTTTGTGAAAAAGTCTCATAGCATGCACTCCTTGTTCAACCCATTCGTCATAGCGCCATGTCTCATCCATGTACCTGTATTTGCAATCACTCATGATGAGATGACATCAAATCAAGAAATCTCCTAGTGTACCATGATGCATCATATTTCATTTTTGGGTGCAAGTGACTGGGAGAGAGGACAAGGCTCTGAAACTACATAGAGCACATTTCAGGCCGGGATGCGAGCTCCAGGCACTATCAAGGAAAATTACGCAGAGGTCACTGGGAGAATGAGGTGAGTAGTCTGGAACAATAGTGACCATCTACGGATCTGGCTCGACTAGAGGGAAAAACTGCACAAAGTTTCTAGGGAGGCAGTGCAGGCAGTAAGGAGGACACTTGTAGTGAAAATTGTGGAGATTCTTTGGGGAGGCTGGCAGTAGGTTGTGGTAGCTTGTTGGCCAAAACTGTGCAAAACTATGAGGTCAGCCTACAAGAAATATTTGCGCAGTGTCTGGGTTGAGCGGGGTGTCGGGAAATTCAAGGACAACTCAAGAAAACTACGTAGATTTCAGGAGGAGGAGTAGGCCAGCTAACAGGGGAATTGGCTGATAGAGCTACACAAATTTTGAGCATAGTGCAGTGATAAGAAACGAGTGTCTGTCCTCCATGTCTATGTAATTTCTTCAGTGAGTGGAAGCGGGCGTTCTGACAGCTTCTGCGCAATTTTTTGGAGGAGTGAAGCTCGGGGTTACTGCCCGATCAAGCTCTTAGGGTTGACCAGTGGGAAGATTGATATATTTGCTTGTGGGTAGTGCACATTGAGATGAATTGATGAGAAACTTTTGCATTGTTCTGGGTGAAAGTCAGTCGAGTTGATTCTTGGATTGCATAGTGCAGACTTCCTGGGAGGCAACGTCAAGCTCTGTGAAATTCTGGGCAGAAGTACATGATCATTGAGGGCGGAGACTATCTAGTGCATCTTAGCGGAGGTTTGACTGTTGGAGGGTGATCCAATCGAAAGAGTTTCAGAAAAATGACTAAGTGTGTGAATGAGTGAACTTGTGCATGCATGACCTTGCGAACATAGACTCAACATGAATCGATGACAATACATCTCGAACCAACAAGATCACATGCTCAGTGTGTTTGACCAACGGATGCGAGCAACAAGTGAAACACTTAAGATAGATCATTGGACGACCATGATGACACTTGCACGACATTGCATATAACTTCGTGTGTGTGTGCGACAGATGCTTACATAGCAATTACAACTTGTACACATGAAGACGAACGTGAACATAGCCAGAACATGACTGCAAGCATGACATTGTGACCAACATGCTAAAAGATGTACGGTAAACGGTCAAGTGAGGAGGGTGAAAAGACTCAACATTATCTCATGGGATGAGCCCAAGTGCTTGCAAACATCAAGGAAAAATTCAAGGAAGGCTTTGAAATTAGATGTAGGCCAAAATTCTAGAGGGTGTTGTAGCCACTACAACACTTGGCGACACACTGGTTGAATACCAACTTCTCTGTTTTGGTCCATTGACATCACAGGGCCTTGGTCTATCAGGGACTATTAAATCGTTTTGCGAGTTACTTTAGCTTCCCCACTTACCTCGTGGATAGAAATGGTTTACCTTTCGCCAACTCAGTCAAACACAACAAAAAGTTTTAACTTGATCACAATGTTTCAAAATCGGTAAGGGTAGTGTGGCTCGCAAGTTAAAAAATTTCAGAGTATAATTTTTCATCTCTGTTGTTGCTCCACTACCAGCAGGCCTGGAAAGTACCCCAATGGAGTCACGGAGGAACACACGCATTTCTACACTGCCAACGAGCCTGGTCAGTACCCCGGTGGAGTTGCATGCTTCACATCTCTATGCAGGAAACCTTTCTCTTCTTTCGCCTTTATATTTTTTAAGAGGACTGTGCATATGCACTTATTTATTTTTGGGGCAAAAGAGAGATCCTGGCTTATTAATAGTAGAAGAGGTTGTTCCTTCAGAGAAGCATGTAAGACCTCTGACATAGGTTTTCTCATTTATATTTTCCCCTTCTCTGTCTCTACTTGTTAGATGATCCTGAACACACAAAGCAGAAGGTTGAGTATAGGCATGGTGTTTCCCAGTGTGGTCACATGTTCATGGTTGCACCCAATATTCCCTTATACATAGATCACATTTTCTATCAAGACTTCATTTACCGAATGTTATATCCAAGCAAAAAGAAGACAGATGCAAGACTGGCCAAGTGTTGTAGTGTCACAAGACTCTTTGGATCTCAGCCACATACTCATTCAAAAGACAAAACTCAGTAGAGGGCAGCGCTTATTGACAAACCAAAAATAACATGATACTAACATAACAAAACAAAATAGGACAAAAATAATAAGCAAAGAGAAAAGACAATAAGCAGTAAACATACTATGTACATGGCATGGGGCGCAACCCTGTCTTACTGAAAATAGTGTTTGAGATCTTGGCCATTGACAGGAAGGTTGTCAAACCTCTTATCAAGTGATTGCAGATGGTACGTGTGTGGGCCAAGCTTCTCTTGAACTAGTTTCAAACTATCAGGTTCCGCTACTGGAACCTGGTTGTATCCCGAAAGACCATTGAGCAAAGACAACATTCCTACTCTAGATACTATGTGTAACATAGGTTCCATTGATGGTACATGGTAGTTGTTTTTGTTCTGGGTGCAGTTCAAGTTTTAGAAATCAATGCATAAGTGGATCTCCCCGGATTTCTTACTTACAAGACTTAAATTAGAAACCCATGTAAAATGACAAAATCTGTAAGTGATCCGAGTGTTCAACAACTTAGTCAATTCTTTCTGTATAAGGGGTTTAAGTGATGGATGTACTTTCCTTAGTTTTTGTTGAAATGGCTTGACCCCTTCTTTTATTGGACTCACGTGTTGGATTATTCATGTGTCGTATGTTCTCAGATCATCATATGTCCACATGAACACATCCTAGTACTATTTGGACAAGCGGACAAAAACTTGTTGCTCCTACGGTGTGCAATGCATACCAATACTGATGAACTTCAGATCGTGGTATGTTCCCAGGTTGATCTATTCGTATATCATGGTGGAATTATGGGTTTTGGTGTTTTCTTGACCCTTGGAAGTAGTTTTTCAAGTCATAAATATTATCAAGAGATACCACACCCTTGGGGATGAGGTTTCCGTTCTTGTTATCAGTTGCGGCTTGTAGAGACTACTTGTGCTCATCTTCATCAATTGCTATGTCTTTGAAGACATCAGCATTGGCCATGAAGTGTAGTATCTGTTGATCATTGTCAAAAACACATAAATTAGTTATGTTATCAGGGATAGAAGGCTTATACAAAATTTCAACAGTAAATATATCCCTAAGTGGTGACATCCTAGAAGTTGTGTTTGCTAAAGCATTGGCAACTGCATTACGCGTTCTTGGCACAACAATGATATTGAATGCTTGGAAGTTATAGATTAGTCATCATACCTCTTGCTGGTAACTTTTGAGATGAGGTGACAAATAGTGTATGGTGTTACATACCTACCGTACCACATTTTCTAAATCACCTACCACTTTGAGCGCAACCACGTTGAGGCTAATGGATTTGTGCAAGCCCAATACGAGTGCTTTGTATTCAACAATGTTGTTCGCACACTTAAGTTCCAAGCAAATTGAGATCAAATGTTTCCTTTGCTTCGAGTCTATCAAGATACACCCTACTCCAGAGCCATCCTGTATCTTTGATTCGTTAAAACACATGGTCCATAAATCATCTGTACATGGACCACTTAATGTGCTTGTACTATTGTTTCTACTGCTACTACTACTGTTACTAATGTTACAATGTACTGTACATGTTTCATTTCCATTAGTTGGGCAAGGATGGAGACTCAACTACATGTCTGGTGGGGTTGGAGCTGGCTGTGTTAGATAACACCCTAGTGTTGTTTCCAAGAGGTAATTGCTGAACATGAGCTCCGTGAAAGCCAACCGTTCGTTCTCACCATTGATTGGAGTGACATTGTGTCTCATGTATCTCTCAGATAACACCTGGATATGATTGCTTTTGCCTTGGTACGGAAGCCACAAGTGTGACCAGTCTATAGAAAATACCCATTCAACTTGCTAGACCAGTCTCTACTGAGAAGTAAGACATACGATTTTGGTATGTCCACAATGACAATGTTGATGCACTAGTGAACTCGACCATCATGAGATAATCGGATGATCACATCCCGAATTTCACTAATGGCTGGTACGCACGTTCAATCTAATTGGATGATCTGTGCAGATGTCTTGCTCCATTACGCATTGATCTTCTTGGAAATGGAGAGTGGCATGATGTTGGCTGATGTGCCAGAATCAACCAAATATTTGTGAACATTGCAGTTAAATATTTCGAATGAAAGAAAGAATGGAGGGAAAACATAGTTTGCCTCTTCCACCCAGAGTGTGTTAAGCACAGTTTTGAGTGAACGAGGAGATGTGCTTGCTCCCTTGTTAGTAGAGGTTGTGTTTTCTGCAGATGTTTTCCCTAGTGCACACAACAGAATATCCTGCTGACCCTGAATCTTAGCTAACTCGAACAAAGAGATGTTTGCATGAGTTTTCTTCATATATTCCACAATGTTGTAATCAAGAGCGAGTAGACTCACCGAGATGTTTGGGGTTAGACTCGTGTTTGTACTGTCTGACGGAGTGTTCTATAGTTTACTGCTCATGGATGTACTCTTGTTCGCAGCTATCTTCACGGGCTTGGTTTATTCTTTCTGCTTTTGGACGACTGGTGGATTAACCTTTCTCAATAGTTTAAGCTTTTCTCACATTTCCCCAATCGTATGGGGAGCCCCTTGACTTCTGAGATTGTATTGACCATTTTTCTTTTGGGGCTGCTTCTTGGTGTTTGTTTTCTGCACTGCTTGCGAGCACTGATACATGTTGATCACTTGCCCAGTGCTGGGTGCCTGATTAACAGTAGCATCTTTGTCATCATCGACGTCCCTCGGCTAGTAATGTGCATTGTTTACTGCATTTAGTGCACGGTTTCATATTGAGTCTGCAACCCATTTCCATTCTTCTGGGTGAATATCTTCATGGAATGAGCAAAAATCATCGTTTGTGCACAATTCCGTCTGGAACACTAAGTTGGAGCTCTGCGCAGTTTTAGCCAGGAAGCATTTTTTGCTTGATGACATGCATACTTTCTGTTGTTTGGGATGCCGACTGCTCGTAGATGTGTCGATCATTCGTTGTTTCAACTTAGACACCTCTATTGTCAATTTCTTGAAAAGACAAGAAAGGGTTTCAATGTTATTTGCTTCATTGTCTTTACCCTTGCTCACCACAGCCCGGGGCTTCCTGCTCGCATATTTGGATTCTTTCACTGCTTCATCATCCTTGATGACTCCAATCGTGCGTAGGTCCTTTTCCACAATGATTACCTCTTCGCAGTTCTCTAGTAACATTGGTTTCGCAGCTCGCTTGATGAACTACAAAATACTGGTTGGAAGTGTAGACGTATAATAGTCGACAGTGTTGAGTCATGAGGTTTTGTTTCTACTGCAAACTTTTTCAATATGCACGAAAACCTCTGATTGAAATCTTTTACCTTTTCTTTTAACTCCATCTTTAGATTGCCCAACTCTTTGAGCAACATGGCAGAGGTCTTGTCATCAATTTTTTTCCAAAAACATCCTTTTGAACATACCCTAATTATGGATGGAATTGATGGGAAGGTTGTGATACCATACCGCTGCACGGCCATCCAAGGTACATGGAAACAATCTGCATGCAGCGTCATCGTGTCGTACCTTGAGTGTTTGTAGCTACAGGTAGAAGTTGTCCAAGTGGTATTTTTCCTTCATTATTCTGTCAGGGTCATACTTACTCAACATTCTCTCCGAACGCTTTGGAATCCTATGCAAAGCACTTGGGAGAGCCAATGGTCCCTGAGTCATCCATTCCAAGTTTTGGTAAACAATGTCTTCTTCTTCTTCATCCTCCTCCTCTTCTTCAGAATCTGTTGGTTTCGGCTCTGAGTCTATTGGTTCGTCTCCGCCTCCACCTCCTGTAGAAAAGTATGAGCCCAAGATCATGAGGGTGCCTTGTTCTCCCTGTCAGAAGATTGGAGGTTCCTATCTATTTTCAACAGCTTCTGCCAGACCTTCGAGCATGGCAAGAACTGCCTCTTCCACCAATGATACAACAACTCTTGTGGAAGTGGTATTTGGCTTCCTTGATGTGTATGGAATATCTTGTATTCCTGGGATCAATCCGACTACTTTTGTGAGTTGACGGGTGATGGGACGAATAGAGCGGAGGTGCTAATATGAAATTTTTTGTTCACGTCTGGGAGGTGAGGAGTAATCAACTTCAGAGTTGCACATAGGTGAGAGGGATTGCAAGTTACTGCCTTGACCAGATGATTAATGAGTGGGGGTGAGAGGACATTCAGCGATAAACAACTAGTGGCCCTCCTTTTAGCGCCAGAAATGTTGATGGTGCTGGACCCGCCAACATTCAGGGGATCTCCCTGGTATGAAGTCCCAAGTAGACCTCACACCATTTGGTGTAGCAGTCCCATCTAGTATGATGGATCATTTTCCATTATCTTAAATATTTTCCTTATCTCTTGCTTGTCAACACATGAGAGTGGTTTTCTTTGTCTTCGAACAATGGGGTTTGTGTGCCTGGTGAGTGCTTAGTGTTACTTGTGCCAAGGTTATTTCACTACAGAGGGAGAGGGTGAGAATGAGTCTCAAGTCAAAAGGGAATAGTTACAACTCTGTTAAAGACACACAACACAACAGGACATGCACACCTTCTAGCGGAGTAGTCCACATGGATGCGATAGTCACAAAACACAAGATGAACAGATAACACTTACAACACCCAAAGAAATAGCCCAAACGCGTGTGACGTTCGTTACAAAAAGTTTATGAGAATGATTATGTCGAGTGTCTGGAGGAATAGTCCACACAAGCGAGACGACGCTAAAAACTCATATAACACATTTTCGAAAGCATATGTACTAGAACAACCGAAATAGTTCAATTGTCTTAATACATGTTAAAGAAACATGCATTATGAGCGTCCAAAGAATAGTCTTAGAAATGAACACAATACATGTGTGATAACGTGCTGGCCTGTTATTAAGCTTCTAAATTAAGCGAAAGTTCCAAGACACATCGGCACATCATACGTCACTAACACTGATGGCGAGGTATTGGAGCCACTGCTCACTCCTCAAAGAAAATACTACAAACTCTCAAGGCTATGTGGGAGGAGGCAAGGTGAAAAATTCGGTTGCATGTACAAATGAGGGGTATATATAGCCAAGGGTGAAATTGACCCTTGTGATTGTTCGACTTCCCTCATGACTATTTGACTTACATGACTCTTTAACTTTACATGTGGGTCTCTTGGACTTCCACATTACATTACAATGATTACAACAATATGGCCCATAGTAGTGATGCAGTTGAGTTGACTCATGACATGACTTCACACAACAATGTTGGTATGCTCATGTTGATGGTGGTGTCCATGTCGAGCTGCAGTGCTACTAAGTGATGAGTGTGCTCTTGGTGTATCATAGCTTCACCTCCACATGGCAAGGTGTGTAGAGTCTTTGATGGTCTTAGTGTTTGCTTGATGTTGCACATGCATGTCTCTCCTTCGCTTGTATTTGACATACTTCATGTGTTCATCCGTTCGCGAACAGGTCTCCTAGCATGTGCTCCTTACTCATCCCATTCGTCACTGCGCCATGTCTCATCCATGTACATATGTCTACAATCACTCATAATGAGACAAAATCAAATCCAAAAATATCCTAGTCTTCCATGATGCATCATATTTCGTTTGAGGGTGCAGGTGACCTGGAGAGAGGACATGCGGGCTCCAGGTACTGTCAAGGAAAATTGCACAGAGGTCACTAGGAGGTTGAGGTGAGAAGTCTAGAAAAAAAGTGACCATATATGGGATTTGGATTGGTTAGAGGGAAAAAATCCGCAAAATTTCTAGGCAGGCAGTGCAGGCAGTAGGGAGGACACTAGTAGTGAAAATTATGCAAATTCTCCAGGGAGGCTGGCAGTGGGCTGCAGGAGCTTGTTGGCCAAAACTACGCAGAACTGGGAGGATTGCCTACAGGACATTTTTGCGTGATTTCTGGGCTGAGTGGGGTGTCGGGTAGCTGGAGGACAACTCAATAAACTGCATAGTTTTCAGGAGGATCAACAGGTCGTTTGACAGGGGAAATGGCTGACATAACTGCGCAAATGTTGAGGACAGTGCAATGACAGGAAGTTGGTGCCTATCCTTTATTTTTGCACAATTTCTTTATTCAGCGGAAGCGGGCATACTGGAAGCTTCTGCACAATTTTTTGGAGTGATGCCTGGGGTCATTGCTCGATCAAGCTCTTTTGTTGACCAACAAGAAGCTTGATAGATTTGCTTATGGGCAACACAGATTGAGATGGCTTGATGAGAAACCTTTGCGTTCTTCTAGGTGATAGTCACATGTGTTGATTCTCGGATTGCGTAGTGCAGACTGCCTGGGAGGCAACCTCAAGCTTTCCGTAATTCTAGGCAATAGTACATGATCACTAAGGGTGTAGACTGCATAGTACAACTCAGCAAAGGTTTGACTATTAGAGGGTGGTCCATTTGATAGAGTTTTAGTAAAATGACTAAGTGTGTGAGTGAGTGAACTTGTGCATGCATGACCTTGTGAACACACACTCAACATGATTTGACAACAAGACAACTTGAACCAAGAAGACAACATGCTCAATGTGACTGACCAACGGATGCTAGCGACAAGTGAGTGTTATGAAACCAGCTCACAAAAAGATAGAAAAGATAGATCAACGCCTTAGCAATAAGCCTCTTAGAGGGAGCAACCTCCTTTACATTACACAAATGAACAATTCTTAGATGATATGAATGACAAGACCTCCTTTCTATATATAGGAGTCTAAGGGGTCATACTATAATCATAGCCGACATAACAATAATAATGTAAGGGCACAATAATAACAATAGTGGGCTTCTATGGGGCACAATAATAACAATATGGGGATTACATGGGCACAACAATATAATAAGGGGGTTGTAGTAATAACAATAAGGGGTTACACTAGTAGTATAGGGACCTAACATGCCCCTCTCGTTAAAAAAGTGTTGTGCTCAACGCTTGAGTAGTTCTTGATGCTTCTGTATAAAATTCTTGTCCTCCCATGTGGAATCTTCAATGGGTAAGTTCTTCCACTTTATGAGATACTCTGAAATTGATCAATTTCGTAGCTGTCGGGTTCTTGTTTCCGTGACTGCTCCAGGTTCCAATATGATTTTTCCTTCCTCATCAAGTTCTGGCAATATTGTTTGAATTGGGATCTTCTGCAACTTTTGAATGAGTAGCCACACTTCTTCATCCTTCTTCCATTCATCCCTTGCTTCATTTATCCAATTTGGTTGGATAATAGAAATAGCATAAAACAAGGTTTCCACATCCTCATACTTTCTTGAGAGTGCATCTTCAACAACATTTTGCTTCCCTTTTTTGTAGATGATTTCAAAGTCATAAACCAACATATTTGTGACCCATTTTTTCTGTTCTTCTAAAGATAATCTTTGTTCTAAAAAGTATTTAAGAAAATCATGATCCATTTTTACCTTGAAGTGTCTTCCCATTAGGTATGGTCTCCATTTCTTAAGTTCATGTAGTATTGCCAACATTTCCTTCTCATAAATATCTTGCTTGAGATGTAGCCGTAAAAATAACCAATCACATACATAAAAAATTCTTTCACTACAATGTTGATATGCCTGTTGTTTCATTTGATTCTGCACCAAAGTGGCATTATCCTTTAAAATTTGGAGAACTTGTTGTTGATGCTCGATGTGATATTTCACTACTTGAATCATTTTCTTCTTGATATGTCCTTCTATCTTGAGAGTTTGAGGAGTGGTAATTTCTTCTAATGCATTACAAGATATGGCTGGATTCATTTCTTGATGCTCGATGTGGTGTTTCACTTCTTGAACATTTTTCTTCTTGATATGTCATTCTATATTGAGAGTTTGGGGAGTGGTAATTTCTTCCAATGCATTAGAAGATATGGCTCGATTCATTTCTTTATGCTCGATGTGATCTTTCACTTCTTGAACATTTTTCTTCTTGATATGTCCTTCTATCTGGATAGTTTGAGGAGTGGTAATTCTGACCAATGTATTACAAGATATGGTCAGATTCATTTCTTCTTTCTCGATGTGATCTTTCACTTCTTGAACCTTTTTCTTCTTGATAAGTGCTTCTATCTTGAGAGTTTGAGGAGTTGTAATTCTCTCCAATGCTTTACAAGATGTGTTCAGATTTATTTCTTCTTTCTCTGGGGCTGTTTCCTGGTGTATATCCTCTTCTTTTAATGTTTCTTGATCCTTTTCTTCCTCCTCTTCACAATCTATGTAAAATAATTTCTTCTCAACACACTTATGACCTTTAGTGTATTTGCTATCAAAAATGTAACAAAGTCCTTTTTCTCTTTTTTCTTCTAATTGTTGCTGTGTAAACCTTGTAGGTTGTGGATGGCTAGGAGAAACAACACTTCCATCTTTATAGTTGTGAGGGGTAGACTTCCTTGTTTCCATAATTTTTCTTTCCACTTTGTAACAAAGCCATTTTTCTCTTTTTTCTTCCAATTGTTGTGGCGTTTCTCTAAAGAAGGTGTTGCTCTTTGTATCCTCATAATGTGCTATAATTTCCTTCGTGAAATTTGACCACATAACAAGTGGTTTATGAGAACAAAGCCTTTTATACCATAAAAATTGATATTGTTCTAAATATGAAGATGCAATACATACCTTTTGTAATAGTGGTACACCATGTAGATCAAAATATTTCTCCATCTGTAGTATCCAATTTACCAGATCCTTGCCATCAAACTTCCTCATCTCGATTTTTCTTGATTTTAGGAGTTGGATGTTGAAACGACTGTAACTCTATAATTTTAGATCTCCAAGTTCTGAAATTTCTTCCTGTGGTAGCTCACTGAGTTCTCTTTCTAATCCTGCAAGTCTAATCAAAATTTGATTATCCAAGAAAGAGTTATGCCAAATCTCCCATGGTGACTTGATTATAGACTAGTTTAGTAGAGAAAACTTGTACAATGTTCCACGTCTCACTGTTTCGACCTTAGTACCTGAAACTGATATACAAAACACTACAGGCAACTCTCTTTCTGAAACTTCTTATGAAATTTCAATTTGATGCTCATAAAAAAAGTTATGACGATTTTGGAATGTAATTCAGGGGTCTTCAAAAACCCTAACTTCCTCAGATTATATCTCCAAAAATGTAGCGAGACAGGATCTGAAATTCGAAACTGAGGCTCAAACCGATTTTTTCTCAAATGGGTTTTTTGTTTAGCTTCTAAAACTTCGTAGCGAAAGAGTTATAGCGAAAATTCCATGATGACCTGTTTTATATGAAATTCTGGAGCTTATAAAAACTCTAACTTCCTCAAATCATATCTCCGAAAATATAGTACAAAAAGAATTGAAATTTGGACGCAAGGTTCACACCTATTTCTTCTCAAATGGGTTTTTTTTTGCATATTCTGAAACTTTTTAGAGAAAAGGTTATAGCGAAAATTCCACGATGACCTGTTTGGGGCAATGAAACCCTAGAATCCACAGCTCTGATACCAAATGTTATGAGACCAGCTCACAAAAAGATAGAAAACATAGATCAACGCCTTAGAAATCAGCCTCTTCGAGGGGGAAACCTCCTTTGCATTACACAAATGAACAATTCTTAGATGATACAAATAACAAGACCTCCTTTCTATATATAGGAGTCTAAGGGGTCATAATATAATCAAAGCCGACATAACAATAATAATGTAAGGGCATAATAATAACAATAGTGGGCTTCTATGGGGCACAATAATAACAATATGGGGACTACATGGGCACAACAATATAATAAGGGGGTTGTACTAATAACAATAAGGGGTTACACTAGTAGTATAGGGACCTAACAGTGCGACACTTGAGATAAATCGTTGGATGACCGCGACAATACTTGCGTGACATTGAATATAACTTCACGTGTGAGTGTGACAAATTCTTACATAGCGAATACAAATTGAACACACGAAGATGAATGTGAACATAGCCAGAACATGACTGCAAGCATGACATTGTGACCAGCATGCTAAAATATGTACGGTGAACAGTCAAGAAAGTAGGGTATGAAGACTCAACACGATCTCATGGGATGAGCTCGAGTGCTTGAAAGCATCAAGGAAAAACCCAAGGAAGTCTTTAAAATTGGTTGTAGGCCAAAATTTTGGAGGGTGTTGTAGTCGCTACAATAGAAAGGCAATGAAATACATGAAACAACACCTCTACAAGCTAAAACAAACAAAAACACCAGTAGTCCTTCAATAAAATAGGAAAGCAAACACTCTCACAAGCCAAGGAAACAAAAGCGACAGAAAAAGCAACAAAAGACTTGAAATGCAAAACTTAACCGCAAAATCTGTGCCGAAGGTTCCTAGATTCCTCAAGAATGCTAGAGCCCCAATTTCAAATGAGAAAATGAGCTCTAGTGACACCCATTAAATATATTTGATCGTTTTAGGGTTTATGATGTAAATGCCAAAAATCTAGGAAAAAGCAACACTTGGTGGCAGCTTCTAAAATTAACTCAAGTGTAACTCTAACTGCTAAAAATAGATCCCTATTTTTAGGGATGCTTTTTTCTTTTTTGGAAAAGGTTTCCATGCAAGCATGTTGCAATTCCGCAGTTCTAGGAGGAACCGGCAACTTACCAACACATGCATCAGGAAACAGCTAAGGGAATTCTTCTACGCAATTCCTAGGCTAAGTGGCTTTGGTTGCCTCTCATGCCCTATGCAATTTTCCAGTTGAAGACAAGCTGTCAGCTGGGTCTGTGCAGTTCTGGGGCTGAAGCTTATTGCTGGCCTGAACTGCACATTTCCTAAGAGCAAGGCTGGTTGCCCTCTAGGACTGCGCAGATAGCCAAGGTAGTGCAAGAAATGGATTGCAGCCAAGTGAGGAGGTCAGATTGTGGTTAGACAACAAAGCAAGTAAGAAAACACAAGCTGTAAAGTGAAAAATAAAACTCAAATGAAAGCACAAGTACCTGGGTAGTGTAAGACAAGTTGCTGAGATTTTAGTAGGGAGGCTCCAAAATGAAGCGAGGGAAAATTTTTGGAGGACTGTGGTTGTAGCCGCTACAATAGTCTTCTATCCATGTAAAGTGATATACTTCTGTCAAATTTTAAAATAAAACTAAATTGTTGTCCTTTCCCACGATGTTATGTGCTCAACTTATGCTATAGGTCCACAGTATGTGCTCGACTTTGATTTCAACCTACTACCAAAGGGATGTTCTGACATGGAATTTTCACCGTTATTGACCCCTTGTATCTCTATCTTCAAAACTTTTAGATTCCTTTGATTTCATTGCACCACTCTGATATTTTTTGCCACTGGCCCTATCACGTCTTCGCTATAGATTTGCGCTCCTCTTTGGTTCTTTATTGAGTCTGGATAATTGATCATGCTGTTAATCAATGATTACAGTCTTAATCGCTTCAACTATAAAGGAAAGGTTTCAACACTTCTTCAAAAGTTTCAAGCATTCCTTACATAAATTCCAGTATGTGTTCTTGAAACGCTCTCCCTCTTGAGCTTGTTTGCTATGATTCTGCAACACACACTCATGCTTAGAAAAAAAATGCAATGATATATAATAACCAATAAAGGCTTAGCGCACACAGGTTCTAGACACTCGAACAAAGTATTTCTTTTTATTTATACAAAATATTTACAAAGGCCTCTATGCCTTCTTGGCCCATTTTACATCAAATTAGCCCCTTTAGTATCTCTTTTTCACACTTCTACTCTCGACTCTCTTCTCCACGCTTCTACCCATCTCTATTACATGCTTCTTGACTACATAATTATACAAAAGGATTATGAAACCATAATATGGTTACGATCCACTAATCACTCAAAAAATCCCTATTTCTAGATCCTATAGATCCAAATATCTCTCAAGAGATCTAACAAACTCTCAAATCTCTCTAACTTTCTGAAATATTCTTGCGATCTCTCCTTAAGAGTAGATCTGATTACAATATTCCTCACTCTCAGCACTTATGTACAATTCTTCTAAAACCATAGGGAAATTAAATAATTTCACACAATTAAGGAATCAACTCCGTTGGAAAATGAAACCCCTAGGTTTGGTCAAAAAGAGTTTTGAATTGGAGGTTAGGTGCTCCTACATAAATATCTTTATGTTTTGGTTATATCTATATGTCATTTCATTCTTTTCATAAACTCAGATCACACACATAGAGACAATACACATGGTCAAGCTTGGAAGGATACACATAATGGATAAAGTTTACAGGCCATTGGGAGGGAAATGATTGCACATATAAACGTTCAGAAGAAATCAACTGTTTTTTTATTCACCATGTTTTTACTCTCTTTTTAAATCTCTTCTCCTAGATCTTTGGGTATATTTGGAAGAGGATTTAGGGTTTAGTTTTGGGCTTGTTTTTTGGGTTTAACTTTTTTGTTTATTGTTTCAATTTACCCAAACAAATATTAGATCGACTTCAACAATGCATCATAAGTAATGACTATTTTTTTTGGATCACACATCTAGACTCACAATTAGGTTTTGAATCAATGATTACTATGTTTGCACCCAAAGTGATAACAATTAATTATGTAGTGTTACCTATATATGATGTTACAAATATGTGAAGAAAATTTAATGTTAAATATTTTTATATGCTTTTATAACTGAGTCAATTTTATAATAATTCAATTGTGTTGGTTGTTACAAAAGTCTTATTTATGGTGATATTGAAATAACAATTTCATCTGTATTATAATTACTAAAAAATAAAATTTGAAATCCTATTCCCACCATGCACATATATGATTCAAATCCAGAATATAACTAGGAAGTATCATAATGAGTATAAATTAATAATTAAAATTGTAATCTCAGTGTGTGCGTACACACACTAGTCTAGATCAAAAGAAACAAGGCATGAGTTTCAAAACCAAACTGACAATCATTCACAACATGTGTCAAATTCTATCTAGATTTCTAATGATTATGTTGATTAACTTACAAGTTTTGTTTCAAATTTTCATTAAACTTTTTTTAAATTTTGATTAAAAAGTTAAATAAATAAATAAATAAATAAATAAATATATATATATATATATATATATATATATATATAGATAGATATAATGAAAACATTATTATGTTTTTTATTAATATAAATAAAATTTTATAATAATTTGTTTTAAGTTATTAATGTTTAAATTTTTCATATTATTAATTTATAAAAAATAAATATTATATTAATTTATAATATTTTTTTATTTAAATAATATATATGAATTAAAATATTATTTTTATTATCTTACTATATTATATTAAGTTTAAAATATTTCATATATTAATTTATAAAAAATAAATATTATATAAATTTATAATATATTTTATTTAAACAATATATGAATTAGAATAAAATATTCATAGAGGCCATGATTGTATTTCAAAAGATAAAATAAAATTAAAGAATTATAAATTGAAAAGGAAGATGAGAAAGACTTAGTATGAGAAGAATTTTTCTTTAATTTTATAATTAAGATATAGATAAATAAAAATATACTAATATTAAAAATGTTACAATAGATATAGATATCATAAACTAGATTAAATTCTTCTTAAGTTTCAAATTTGTACTCAACCGTGGAGAGAATTGATCTCTCTAGACACTTAATAGATCTATAGTTAAGATCTCTCAATGCCTTTGAGCATCTAGAATTAAGATGGATCTAGGCTGGTTAATAATAACATTACCTTAAAACAAACACTTACTATAATTATTGTAATTTATCCACACATTTTTTGATAAACATATTAAAATTAATTTTAATCAAACTAAATAAATTAAGTTTTGTGAGATTTATTCCACAATTAATCAAACTAAATAAATTAAGTTTTGTGCACGGCAAGAGATTTAATCCACAATTAAAGATGGATCTATGTTGGTTAAAAATAAAAAAACAGGTTAAAACAAATAATTACTATAATTATCATAATTTATGTACACATTTTTTCATAAATATATTAAAAATACTTTTCTTTTAAGCATGGGAGGACTACATCTTTATCATGTCCAATATATCACCCGGCAAGGAATTGAACTGGTAACTTCATGTCACGGAGTGCCTTCATAGAACCGACTGGTAACTTCATGTCACAGAGTGCCTTCATAGAAGCGGTGACTTCATATGAAGGACTGCCTTAACATAATATCGTTCAATATATCACCCCGATCGGGCGAGGAATATCAATTAGTGCTCATATGAAGGATTGCCTTACTTATATCAAAGATTACCTTAACATAATATCGAATCACCATCTATCCGAAACCCCATAGACATATTAATTAATTTTAATTAAACTAAATAAATTAAATTTTGAAATTAGAAATAGATCTAAATTAATTTATAATAAATTCTACATTAAACCAAATAAACATATACTATAATTATCATAATTTATTCTCATATTTTTCATATATATATCAAAATTAATTTTAATTACACTGAAGCCCTTAATTTTTCCTCCAACCGCAAAAAAAAAATTGTATTAACACACAAAGCAGCTTTCTCCTTCCCCTTGATATTCTCACACACTCTTAGTTTATCTGATCTGACTTTAATAATTATTTTTAAATTTCTCCCTCACTTTCATTAATCCTTTGATCTTTCACTTTCCTTTAATGGTTATTGATTTTTTCTTTAAAAGCTATAACTCTTCATAATTTATTTTACTCCCAAGACCGATCATGATGACAATAAGCGGAGTGTACATCCAAACTTTGAACAAGCTAAATTCTTAACAAAGTATAACAACACCGGTGTGTATTTTAAACTTATATTTACATATGAGTGGCCACAAATATTATTCTAAATTTATATATACATATAACTGACGACAAATATTTACTTATATTACTTTAAAATTATATTTACATATAAGTGAGTATGAATACTTACTTTTATTTACATAAAATTCTAATATAAATACTAACAATATAAATAACCCCAAATAACCTATTTCATATATGTACTCTCCATTTTCTTATATTGTCAAATAACGTTTTTATGTCCAAACTTCTTAAATTTACTTTCATGTGAAGTTTTAATGTTAAGATCATTCAATTGGATTGCATCTCACCATTATCTCTTCTCTCTTATTTTTTTCTAAGCATTTTAAATTATAACATCTCATTATTGTCTCTTATGTTTTTTAAATGACATTTTAACTTATTCCATTTAGTGCCAATCTATCTAATTTGTTTTTAATTTTAGATTAATTTTTTATAATATTTTGTCCATCCTCATTGTCATAAAAAAATTGATTATACAATTTCACTAAATTATATCTTATTTTTTAAAAATTAAATTTAAATAAAAAATCATATTGTTATTTGACTTTATAAATCTTTTCTCTCACACACGTATCAATATGCTAAACCATACAAAAAAGTATATATATATAAAACAATATGCTAAACCATATATGCTATATCATTTATAAAATAATAAAGAAACACTTATTTTAAACATTCTTTATAAGCTACTTGACTTTGATGTATTTAAATTTAATTTAGTAGGTAAATTATTAAGTTCACATAAAAATATAAAATCCTATATCTCATAATATATTATTATTAAATTATATTTACATTTAAATGATTACAATTTTTTTTTTTTAATTTATATTTATTTATAAGTTATAATTATTTTTAATTTATATTTATTTATAAGTTATAAATTAATAGTAATATTTATTTTTTGTATATACATATATTTGGCCATTAGACACCATGTAAATAAAGCAACATTGTTTATGTGGTGTTTAATGGTGAATAAGGTGCCAACCTGGAACGTATTGCAAAGATGATTTATGACCAAACTAGGTTGGTGCCCTTTATATAAAAATAATTATGAAAATGTAACACAACTATTCATCTCATGCCCTTTCTATCAACATGTGTGGAAATAATGCAGGATCACTCTAGGTCATTCAGTCTCTTAGGAAGGTATGCACTTGGAGGATGCCTAGAAGACATGGCACTCAAATATCAATTGTTGTGCCATCAAATCACTTCCTCTAATTATATGTTGGGGGTGAGGTTGGACATAAACAAAGCCATCGATCCCCAAACATATTGCATTTGAATTTCTTTCCATTTTAAGTCACTTTCCATAGGAAACATATCTTTCCCCTTTGAGAGTTCTTAGACCAGAACACATAAACCAATCTGGCTGTGGGCCTATTTTGACGAAGCCTTAGTAAATATGGGACAAAAGAGTGAAGGTGTTTTTCCCTTTTTTTCTCTAAAGCTCATTGCTATCAGGATAATTTCCATGGAACCAATAATCATGAAAAACTCTCGGTCTGCAAACATTTATTGCTATTTTCCTTAGAGAAGGGATGCACTCAAATTTAGGTTTTTGGGGACTCCATGCTCACTATTCACTAGCTTAATGAAACTCAAGCTTGTAGGAACATCATTCTCATTCCTATTCTAGAGGAAATCACACGAATTATTGACATATTCTCCTTTTACATGCAATCATATTTACAAGGAAAGGAACAAGACAACAAATAACCTCTCAAAAGAAGGCCTCAATATGGACCAAGGCATGCGGGCTATTATAGAATAGATAGATGTATAGGTCTATGAATTTGTCCATAGACAATACATGGATTTTCCTCTTGGATTAGCAACAAATTAATCATATAGATACACAAACGGTTTTTGGTTTTTTGGAGTACATTTTCTACTTTTAGTTCATATTGGTTTCATTCCTCTTGTTTCTTATTTTGGACATATTGTCTCTTTGCCTCTTTCACGGGTTGTAATAATCAATCCTTGTTTCATGGTTCCTTGCACAATAGTGTTGTTTATAATGTGAATGGGTACTTAGTCACAAGAGCTCATTTTCTCCCATGATCTCTTATAACTGATTTTTGTTTTTCCAGACACATAAGACATGTATATGAAGAATTCAATTTTCAATCATTTCTATGATTGAAATTTTGATTTTTCATTCATATATATATATATATAATCATGTTGATATTCTTTTTTTACATGGCATTTTCGATCAATTTTATTCAATCTTCTTAAATTTAGTTTAAGTAATGTTTTCATATCCAAACTTTTTAAATTTACTTCCAAATGAGGTTTTCATATTGGTATCCTCCCACTAGATTGAATTTCACTATTATCTTTTCTCTTATTTTTCCAAGGTTTTTTAACTTATCACATCTCATCATTATCTCTTTTTATTTACCTGAGATACTTAATCTTATGTCATTTACTACTAACTTATCCCATTTTTTAATTGGTGGTTTTATTATGGATTAAGCTTTCTCTAATATTTCTCTTCACTATCATATTTATATTAAGTTTCCTCTAATATTTCCCCACCCCCACTCTTATGTATGAGAATGGATATGTGAATTGGAGAATATTAGAGAAAAATTAATATGAAAATGGGAATGGAAAAATATTGAAGAAACTTTAATTATTTTTATATTTATTGAGAAATTTTAAATATTTATATGAGAAAAAAAATATTAAAAAATGAAAAATTATGATTACTATCATTTTATTATTGCAACTTCTATTAATAAAAATAAAAAGTTACACCAATACATGGAAAAATGCATTGTCTACTGTCCCAAAAGATCATTTATATGTGCCTAAAGTACTCATCGTAGCCTAGCTACCAAAAATAACATTTACCCAGATAAACTAAGTTTCTCTTTTTTACCTTTTTTTCTTTGAACTTTTTGCCAAACCCCAGAATTTGGAGTGGCCATTACAATTGTCAATTCTTCTCCTTCTAATTCCGTTGGCACTTTTTTATTTGATTTTGAACTCTCAGATGTATTTGATCACTTTATTTCAACTACTCCTTGGTTGTTGTTGTTTTCTAGGAATTTGAATCACTGCTAAATCATTGGCTTTCTCAGCATGATTCACTGGAGGGGTCCTTCTACTTCTTTTCTCCCTCCTCCACTTGGGAACCTTATTGATTCTATTCTTTCGGTTGTTGATGATTCTTGTCCAATTCTTCATCTTCGTCATATGAAGAAGGTAGATCTAGAAATCCATCCCTTTGGATTTTTCAATTATTATTATTATTATTACTATTATTTTTCTCTTCACTTGGGGGCATGAGTTTTGCAGGTGCCTTATCTGATGGCGAAACTAGCACCTAGAAGTAGTATTTTCAAAATCTAACAATTGTGTCCACTTGAAATATTGATGAGCTAGATGGATGTGATCTAGTGGACTTTGCTTAGGTCTATCTCCACGCAGATGAGGGCAAAGGTAAAAATACCTTTTTTTAGTTCTTTCTTGATCCATCCTCAGAAATCTCCCCAATGTATTTCCAATTCCTTCTAATACTTGATGGTGCCAAAAAGGAAGAGGGAGATTATGTAACCTTACCCATATCGACATCTTCATAACCACCATTGTTGTGGCATAAAAAGATGGAAACCATGGAGTTACGAAGAGACCCTCCCTTCTGTAAAACCATGGACCCTTGTTTATGACATATTTCAACTCTTCCTGATTATCGAATTGAACCATAAAAAATCCCTTCGCACACAAGTAAATATCACATTTATTGTTCCAGTTGAGGAAGATCCATTTATGTAGATCTTCAGGCTTGTGCTAGAAGCCATTAAATTGACAGATAAGAGCTCTGGCTTGGAGAATGATGAAAAATTCACTTACTTCTGGCAATTTTACTAATAAATTTGGCGATTTCTCTATTTACTCAACTAGCTAAGGACTCGAGATTGTCATATTTTGGGTTTGTATATATGGTGTGACAAATTTGATTTTCAATGCATCCCTAAATGACTTGGGCATTGGGCATTAAAAGTTGTTCCAGGTGGAATGCTCATTCCTGGAGCTCCATGCCATAACCTCAAATTTATAACTATTGTAAAATTATGTTTGATGTTGTATTCTATCAATTTGATGACATCTTGTAATGATTTACCCTCACATGTTAAATTCTGTATATTGGATGGTATACCCAATTTTTCCTACATCTTTTTTACATCCATAACAAGATCCACTAGACGAGTCCCTATAATGATTGATGTTTTGTTTAGGGACTTCAAAAAAAAATTGAAACTCTTCTTCCCAATCTAGATATAAATCCTCAAAATCTTGGCTCTAATATGAATAAATAGGGGCCCATATCATAGATATGGGGTATATTTTTTTAAAACTCTATCTACCTAATCCATCAACTAGCCATATAAAAGAGCGATTCAATACTCGAGCTTCCAGAAAAAGAGTAAAAGCATGATATCGAGCATATAACCATGGACCCAATAAAAAATTAAAGTATTCGCTAGTGATTGGGTGTAACATGTCTAACCATCAATATAAAAATGATTTAAATACACATAACAAAAATTCAAGATCCACATAATAGTCAGTTAATTATTTCAACACAATTTTTATACAATATATACAAACAAAGAGGCTTATAAAGGTTTTATTCCATTGTTAAGGTGGAAGGTGCACTACCACTCAATACAATGTGAACTATTACAATTTATTCTACTACACACCATGGTGCATACATAGATTAAATTCTTTTATTGTGCATTTAACAATCTAGTACTATTTTAAAGTGCCAATTTCATCGGACACATGGACTTATTTCCACCATCCATCTATAGGTTTTCCAATCTACGATGGCGGATCTCCGGTTTTGGAATGAGGTAACCACTTTCACCCCTAGCTTGGTGGCCATTCGTCATTTTGGACCATTTCCCTTCGATGTCTGGCTCTGCAACTTTTCTCCCATTGAGACCTATGCATCCTTGAATGCCGCGTTCACCTACATGCATGTCACACTTCACACATATTAAATTTGATTGCAAAGGGTTTATTTTGTTGCATTTCATTGTCTCATCCTTCTTGCTTTTACAGGTTTTGTTTCTCTTTCCCAGTGATGGCATGTCTTCCATTGGCAGGAATTAGAACTAGTTGCACAAGACCTTCCTTTGGTACATTTTTTGTAAAAACCCATGAGTTAATAATTCATTCATGGTTCTCAGTTACATGGTTATTTTGATACCCTAGTCTTCCAAGTTTTCAAAGGCATGCTGGAGATGAACCTACGCTTTTTCCTCAGGTTAGAAACTCAACATTTTTGTTGTAACTGTGATTTTATGTTAGGTCCCTATGATACTAGTGTATTCCCCCATTATTATTGTCATTATAGCCATTATTGTTATTATTGTTCCCCATAGAATCCCATTATTGTTATTTTTGTATCCTTACATTATTATTGTTATGTCGACTCTGATTATATTGTGACCCCTTAGAATCCTATATATAGAAAATAGGTTTTGTCATTTGAATCATCCAAGAATTGTTCATTTGTGTAATTTAAAGGAGGTTTCCCCCTCGAAGAGGCTGATTTTTAAGTCATTGATCTATCTTTTCTATCTTTTTATGAGTTGTTTGCATAACATTTGGTATCAGAGCTTTGGATTCTAGGGTTTCGCTGCTTCAAAAAGGTCATCGTGGCATTTTCACTATAACTTTTTCCTACGAAGTTTTAGAAGCTGAAATTAAAACCCATTTAAGATGATATCGTGCTACACTACATGAAAAATTTTAGAACTTAGTTCGCTATATTTTCAGAGATATGATCCAAGGAAATTAGGGTTTTGCAAGGTCCCAAATTCTATGTCAAACATGTGACCTTGGGAAAATTGTCATAAATTTCTCTCTGAGAATCAAATTTAAATTTCGTAAAAAGTAACAGAACAAGGAAAAACTGTATAATTTTGGGTATATTTCTTAAGGCCAAAGGTCGAAACATCGACACGTGGTACTTCATACAATTTCGATCTATAGAACTAGTCTATAATCAGGCCATCGTGGGATATTTGTAATAAATATTTCTTGGAGAATCTATCGCGATCAGACTTTTGGGGTTGGAAAGAGGATGCAGACGGTTACCATAGGATGAAATTTCAGACCTTGAAGATATGCCATTATACAGATACAACAGATTCAATATTGAGCTCCTACAAAGAAAAAAAGGTGTGTATTTTTTTAATTTACATAAGTTTTTTTTAAAAAAATAATTTGAAGTGATTCAAAGGGCATAGTGAAGCATAATACTCATTAATTTATGCCTCGAAGAAAGAAAATGGAAACACCTAGTAAGAAACCTGAAAGTTTTACTATGACACATGAAGAAGAATAAGAAATGCAACATGATATATCAAAATTATGAGACCAAGTGCAACAATTTTTGCTCTCACAAAGAGTAACCAAAAATGAAATGGAAGCTAAGATGGATGGTTTGAAGAATAGCTTAAAATCAGACATGGAAGGATTGAAGAATGGCATGAAAGCTAATATGGATGACATGAAAGCTAATATGGTTGACATGAAAGATAATATGGAAGATTTTAAGAATGGTTTAAAAGCATACATGGAAGGTTTCAAGGAAGGTTTGACAAGGTTGCTACAAGAAATGCTTCCTAATGGCAAAAGGTATTAGATGAAACTGATGATGAGAAAAAAATAAATGTTAATAATGATTTGATAGACTCTAACATTGGATCAAAGATCCACCATATTCCAAAGATCGATGAGGAAGTTTGATGACAAGGATTTCATAACATGGATACTACAGATGGAGCAATATTTTGATCTCCATAATCTGCAAACACACAAAAGGTATGCTTTGCAACTTTATATTTGGAACCCAATCAGTTTGTATGGTATCGATGGATTTTCTCTCATAAAACAATTGTCACTTGTTAAATTTTTATGGAATAAATGATGGCACATTACGAGGATAAAAAGAGAAAAACCTTCTTTAGTCAATTGATAAATCTCAAACAAAAGGGTTCAATGGTGGATCACACTGAGGACTTCCAAAAATGAATATAAGGGTAAATAATATTCCAGAGGAGTGTAGGATTGATTTGTTCATAGGGACCTTAAAGGATAACATCCAACATGAGGTTCGCCTTTGGGAACCTAATTCATTGGAAAAGGCATTCAGGTTGGCAAGAAAAACTGAAAGCAAAATTATGGCAACAAGGAAGCCTACCAATCACAACTATAAATATGGAAGTGTTGATGTCACTGGCCTTCCACAACCTACAAGGTTGACACCACAATAATTGGAAGAAAAAATAAAAAAAGGGATTTGTTATAATTGTGATAGAAAATACACTAAAGGTCATAAGTGTGCTAAGAGGAAAGTATTTTACATAGATTGTGAAAAGGAGGAATAAAAGAAATCAGAAACATCAAAAGAATAGGATATACACCAGGAACCAACCCTAGAGAAAGAAGAAATGAATATGACCATATCTTGTAATGCATTGGTAGGAATTGCCACTCCTCAAACTCTCAAGATAGAAGGACATATCAAGAAGAAAAATTTAATAGTGTTGATTGATTCAGGTAGTACTCATAATTTTATTCGTTGTAAGATAGCCAAGGAATTGAATTACCTCCCATATCCAACACTAGAGTGTCAAGTGAGGGTTGCAAATGGAGGAACCATAAATTGCTATGGAAAGTGGCATAATATCAAGTTATCCATGGGAGAATATGTATTGAAACGTCCAATTCTTTCCATTCCAATGGGTGGTGCTGATGTTGTACTATGAGTCCAATGGCTACAATCTTTGTGTACAATAGCTTTTAATTTTCAAGAAATTTTCTTGAATATTTTTTGGGAGGGTATCACAGGGAAACCATAAAAGATAATCAGCGCTAATGGCATGAAAATGATTCTAAATAAAGAACAATAGGGTATAATTTCACAATTATGTTCACTAGAGGTTCCCACATCGAAATCATCTATTTCTCTAGATCTCCAAAAAGCCTTGGACAATCGCTCCAAGGTATTTGAGACTCCCAAAGGCCTCCCACCTATTTGTGATCATGACCATGCTATTCATTTGATTCCAAGAAGTGTTCCTCCAAACAACAGGCCTTACAGATATCCCTATGCCCAAAAGAGTGAAATTGAACATATGGCTGCATAAATGCTAGAGGTTGGTATAATTCAACCTATTCAAAATTATTTCTCTGCTCCAGTAGTATTGGTTCACAAGAAGGATGGATCATGACGCATTTGTCAGGATTATAGGGAGCTCAACAAGCTCACTATTAAAGATAAATTTCCCATTCCGGTCATTGATGAATTATTGGATGAATTACATGGAGAAATTTACTTCGCCAAGTTGGATCTTTGCTCAGGATATCATCAAATCAGAATGAAGGCTTAAGACATTCCGAAAACATCATTCAGAACTCATGAGGGTCATTATGAATTCTTGATCATGCCTTTTGGCCTTACCAATGCACCTTCTACATTTCAAGGTTTGATGAATTCCATTTTCAAACCCTTCCTTAGAAAATTTGTGTTAGTATTTTTTGATGATATACTAATCTACACCAAGTCTTGGAAGGATCATGTTCAACATGTCGACAGGGTGCTCAAACTATTCGAGGACAAACAATTATATGGAAAAACCTCCAAATGTTTCTTTTGAGCATAGGAGGTGGAATATCTAGGTCATATTATATCTCATGAAGGTATTAAGGTAGACCCTAGAAAATTTAAAGCCATTAAGGAATGAAAAATTCCCACATCCATAAAGCATCTGTGAGGATTTCTCATGTTGACATGGTTTTATCGCAAGTTTGTTAAAATTTATGGGAGAATAGAAGCACCTCTAACAACATTAATGAAGAAAGATGCATTTTCTTGGACTTCAGAAGAAACGAGGGCCTTTGAACATCTTAAAGAGGCAATGTGCCAAGCACCGATAGTAGCTATTCCATACTTCATAAAAACATTTATTGTGGAATGTGATACCTCAAGAAATGGAATTGGTGCTATTTTAATGCAAGAAGGAAGACCCATTTATTTTGAAAATCGTCCAATCAAAGGAAAATATTTACACAAAGCTATTTATGAGAAGGAAATGTTGCCAATACTATATGCACTTAAGAAATGGCGACCTTACCTAATGGGAAGACACTTCAAGAAAATCATGATAGTCTTAAATAATTTTTAGAACAAATATTATCTTCAGAAGAGAAACAAAAATGGGTCACAAAGATGTTGGGTTATGACTTTGAAATCATATACAGAAAAGGGAAGAAAAATGTTGTTGAAAATGCACTCTCAAGAAAGGATGAGGATGTGGAAGCATTCTTTTATGCCATTTCTATTATCCAATTAGATTTGATAAACGAAGCAAGGGATGAATGGAAGAATGAAAAATAAGTGTGGGCACTCATTGAAAAGTTGCAGCAAGATCCCAGTACATATGACACATTTAGTTGGAAAATGATTCGTTATGGTACGAAAATTGCTTATACCTTTGTAAGAATTCTCAACTCAAACAAAAGATTCTTCTTGAATTGCACACCTCTTTGTTAGGAGGGCACTCAATATTTTTAAAAAATTACCATAGGGTTAAGAAGGAATCTTTTTGGGATGGCCTTAAATTTGATATTCGAAAGTTTGTGGTAGAATGTTTGGTTTGCCAACAAAATAAAGTTGAAATAATTAAGACCTCGGGTCTGTTACAACCTTTATCCATTCCAAGTCAATATTGGGAGGAGGTTTCAATGGATTTTATCACAGGTCTACCCAAGTCTGAAGGAAAGAGTGTCATCATGGTGGTAGTTGATAGACATACCAAGTATGCACACTTTTGTGTAGTATCTCATCTATTTAAAGCCAATATAGTTGCTAATGCATTTATGGAAACAATACAAAAGCTACATGGAAACCCAAAGATTATTGTAAGCAACAGAGGTCCCATTTTCACTTGAAATTTTTGGATGGAATTATTTTCTTGTTTGGGTACTCAGTTAGTTCATAGATCATCTTATCATCCTCAATCTGATGGGAAAACTAAGATAGTGAACAAATTTTTGGAAGGATATCTCTGTTGCTTTGTAACTGATAAACAGACAAAATGGGTCAAGAGGTTGCCTCTGGTTGAATGGTGGTGTAACACTTCCTTCCATTCTACAACAAAAATGACCCCATTTATGGAACATTATGGATATCATCCATCATCCATCACATCATCTTTAAGAGAAAATTCTAAGGTTCGAGCAATGGAAGATCACATCGAGCATCAACAACAAGTTCTTCAACTCTTAAAGGATAACCTCACTTTGGCGTAAAATAGAATGAAATAACAAGCATATCAACATCGTAGCAAAAGAAGTTTTGAGGTAGGTGACTAGGTATTTCTATGACTACAACCATATAAAAAAATGTCCCTCGAGCAAGCTAAGAAGGATAATAAATTATCACCAAAGTATTATGGTGCATACAAGGTGTTGCAAAAGATTGGTACTATGGCATACAAATTGGAGATTCCTGCATCTTCCTGAGTGCACCCGGTTTTCCATATTTCATGCTTAAAAAAAGGTTATAGGTGACAAGATCCTAGTTCAAACAATATTGCTAGAACTTGACGAGGAAGGAGAAATCATATTGGAATGAGAAGCAGTCATAGAAACAAGATCTTGACAACTACAAAATAGGTCAATTTCAAAGTATCTCATCAAGTTGAAGAACTTACCCACTGAATATTCCACATGGGAGAATGATAATTTTATACATAAGCATCCAAAACTACTCAAGCGTTGAGGAATTTTTTTTTTTGAAGGAGAGGAGCATGTTAGGTACCTATAATACTAGTGTATTCCCCCATTATTATTGTTATTGTAGCCCTTATTTTTATTTTTGTGCCCATGTTGTCCCCATATTGTTATTATTGTGCCCCATAGAATCCCACTATTGTTATTGTTGTGTCCTTACATTATTATTGTTATGTCAACTCTGATTATATTGTGACCCCTTAGAATCTATATATAGAAAGGAGGGTTTTTCATTTGAATCATCCAAGAATTTTTTATTTGTGTAATGTAAAGGAGGTTGCCCCCTCGAAGAGGCTGATTTTTAAGTTGTTGATCTATCTTTTCTATATTTTTGTGAGCTAGTTGCATAACATTTTCCCCAAGATTTTGTATTAGGGTTTGAATTTTTCTGGTGTTATTGAATAGGTATGTGAATAGCTACTACTTCGGGGAAACGATATGACCCTAAATGTATGCTAACATACATTCGTTTCGGTTTTATAGGTTTTTGCCTTTCCTGTTTCTAAATGGTGTAAGAGTTTGTACCTTTTTATTTTGGGTTTGTCTAAATGGGCTACTTAGACCCGTTCTTGACTCTAGCTTTAGAGTATGCTGAAACTTGCTTTAGATTGCAAGATATAGGGCTTCCACTACAATTTCTTCAACTGTTTGTACCACTATTTATTTAAAGTGTATGTATAATCAAACCTCCATAGGAGGCCAGACTTTTATTTCTTCTTGACTGTATATATATAATTAGGTTTTAGTTAGCTTCTGCCTTTGAATATGGATGTATGCATTATTTTTAGATTCCCCCCTGTCATGAGGTTCTGGGTTACGAAAATGGTGATATGCGTTTAAGTTTTTTGGCACTGCTTTCCTTTCTTTTCCAAGATTGTTTGAGGTAGAAAATAAATGGTTAATTATTAAGATAGAGTCTCTGTAAGACTATTGTTCAACCCTCAAAATCCTACACAGAAATTTATGGGCAAGGGATGTTTGACCCCCATCTCAGGCTCGACCCACGGTCGAACTAACCCAACCTTGAGCTCTTGAATTTTATTTATAGATACAGTTACAATATCCCGCTATTCTTTGCGAGCTTTCCCCATAAATAATTACCACCGAGTTTTGAAAAATTTATTAATCGGTTAACTGAAAGTTTATAAATGGAGTTTTCTTGGTTTTTTTTTTAAAGAAACATTGGACAGACTTTTCACTTGGTAATTTCATTATTAAAGGTAATATTTTCATTTTTTGTTCGTGTCTGTACAAATGGAAAAAATGGTTTCACTATTTGTTTTATAGTATGATTATAAGTATAACTAAAAGGTTTTACATCATGGAATTTTTGTTCAGTTTTAAGATAACATAAATACATATTTCTTCGGTGATTCTTGGTTCATAATTCAGACAACTGCTTAACTATTTAATTTTCAAGGAAGTAGACACAATTGTTCATCTCTTTATTTATTATTAATCCACTTTTACTATGCTCCCTGATCGTGACTGGACCTAGGTTATCTAGGAATGGTTCAATGCCCAGGGGAGGGTCTTTCCAAATAAATAAGTTGGGTCTAGACCGCCTCTGAGCGATTTTTAACTTGCAGAACTAGAAGCTCAACCAGTTCCCTTTTGTCTGCTATCAACCCTATGGTCTTTTCTCAACTTGTTCAGTCCACACCAGGAATTAATTTCTACCCAAAATTTTATGAATAAAGTTATATTATTCAGAGATTACTTATCACATGCATTTTTTAAGAAGATAAACCTTTTTCCCTGTCTAATACAGTCATGTTTATTTTAAAAGAAAACAAATAAATACACAACTTTTCCCTTTTTCATCTAGTAAAGATCACACCCAAATTTCTTCTTTTGTTTATACAAAAAGAAAAGAATAAACCAGTTCTCAGAAAACTAACAAGCGTGCTTATCTTCTCAATAGCATAGACAATTAACATCAGGAAAGCCTCTCCACCCAACCGTGAAGCTGGAAATTACGTCCAGCCTCTCCTTCGAGCATTTTCCACACCTAATAGTTTGGAATTTAAATCTCTTGTTCTTGAGGTAACCTGTACCTGGGCCTCAAGACTACTCCAGTCCTGTCCATTTCTGTACACTCATGAATTAGTCTGAATATTCCACTGACTCTATGTTCAGCTCAATAATACCTTTCTCAAGCAGCATTCTGCGTTCCAAATTTTATCTCACTTTTTATACATCCTCCAGCCTTTAGCTATCCTTGGATTTTTCCACTGAGTTATGGGGATTTTTTGGTCCCCCCTCTAGGAAAGGAAATATTGATAATTGATTCTAACTATTCAAGAATTCAAAATTTAATTGTATTTTCATTAACTGTTCTTGGTTCACAATAGTAACTTCTACACAACATACCATTACATTATTTAATTTTTATCCATTCATCCTAATGTAAAGTTTTCTTATCATGCCTTATCAACAATTATAAATAACTGAGTCATTCAAAGTAAAAATAATTAACTATGAGAAACTATTCAGAGCATCGGGGTGTTACATCTTCCCCCTCTCGTGCGAAACACCATCCTTGGTGTTTAATCCCATCTTTTGGAATAGATCCGGGTAGGATTCCTGTATGAATTCTTCATCTTCCTAGGTGGCCTCTTCTGGGTTGAAGTGTTTCCACTACACTTTAACCTGGATGATGGCTCACCTCCATAGTGTTATTTCTCTTCATTCGAGGATGCACTAAGGTTCTACCAAGAAATCTCCATCTAGTTCGACCTGTTACAACAACCATACTAGAATTAATTTAGTAAAACTCATTTTATCATGATCAATTTAAATCTTCAAAGCATTACTTGAACATCCTGCTAATGAATCACATGTCTAGGGTCATACACATATCCTTTCAATAATGATACATGAAACATGTCATGAAATTTTATATGACTTGGTAAGGCTAGTCTATAAGCCACTGGTCCAATTATTTTTAATATTTGGAAAGGACCACAGAAACAAGGGGCAAGCTTTGCACAACTCGTCCATCTCAAAGTGCTTTTCTTGTGTTTTATTGGCACATAAACATGATTTCCAACTTCAAATTCTCAATATGTCATTTTTTGATCAGCATAAGCTTTCTGCCTATCTTGGGAAACCTTTAAATTTTTTCAAACTTTCTTTACTTTTCATTCCATCTCCTCCAACATTTATGGTCCTAACATTAGTCTGTTCTTAAGGTTATTCCAATTTGTAGGTGTTCTACATATTCTTCCATACAACACCTTAAAGGGGCTCATCTTTAAAGATGTATGAAACCCATTATTATATGCAAATTCTACCAAATTCATAAATTCTTCCCACTTATTGGCTATTGCATAACGTACATATGAAGCATATCTTCCAATACTTGATTCACCCATTCAGTTTTCTCATAAGTTTGGGGATGGTATGCAATGTTGAAATGGACTTGGTAACCTAGCCCCATAAATAGTGTTGTCAAATTTTACATCTCTGTATGATATAACTACCTTAGGAATACCATGCAACCAAAACACTTCCTTCATAAAGATATCATCGATTTGAACTGTCTTGAAGGTAGATTGTACTAGAATGAAATGAGCTATTTTGCTGAGTTTATCCACTACTACCATAATCGAGTCGTTGTGCCTCTTAGATATGGGTAATCCAGTGATGAAGTCAAGTGTAATAACCTCCCACTTCCACTCTGGTATAGGTATTGGTTGAAGAAGACCAACAGGGTGTTGATGTTCAGCTTTAACTTGTTGACATTCTATACATTTGGTCAAATATTCGGTGATATCCCTATGCATTCCAGGCCAAAAATAATCTTTTTTAATGGCTGAAAACATTTTCTGATATCCAGGATGGGCATTGTAAAGACTCTTGTGAAATTCATCCAGAATTAATTGCCTAACAAAAATCTGATTAGGGACATAGATCCTTTACCGAAAAGTTAATAACTGATCTGGATTTATTTCATAATTTGAATTTTTGTTCTGGTTGTTATCTTGTTGTGCTTTCTACCATAAAAATTCATATTCAGGATCCCATTGGGTAGCTTCTCTAATTTTCTCTAGAAACTTAAATTCAATTTGATTATAATATAATTCATAAACACAATGTATTCTTCTTCTTAGTGCATCTGCAACTCGATTTTCTTTTCCTTTTAAATGTTTGATGTCAAACTCAAATTCACTAAGGAAGGCACTCCACCTTTATTGACAAGCATTTAGATTGGGTTGTTTGAAATAACTTGTCAGACTATTATGGTTTTCCATTAACAACAATATTTTACCCAGGATATAATGCCTCCACACCTTTACTGCATGAACTATTGTTGTTGGCTTAGGGGGTCTTGACCCAGGTATGGAGTTAGTTGCACCAAACAACGAATCCCTACACTACTGGCCCTTTCAGCAACAACTCGTGTAGTGAAACGGCTTGGTTTCATCTTGGCCCTCTTGGCAGTTCGTGAGGAACTCCCAACATAGGTATCTGGACCAATTGAATTGTACGCCCTTCGCACACTATGCAACCAGGGAAACTATAGGCACCAGAACTTCATCCGTGCGACATTTCATCATCACCCTGCTAAAATTTGGGTGGCTAATTAGACTGTTGGGTCTGTGATAGACATGATATAATACCCTCGTGACTTCTTCATGAGGCTGTAATCTCTCTTCATTCTTTTGGCAAGGTCCTTTTCCCACGTCTTTCCGCCAAACTCCTTAGTTGGGTTTAGGCCTTCATATGGTAGATGCATGATTCTGTGAATCAACATGTCAGTGATGGGGATAGGCCCTCCTAGCCATAAACACCCATCATGCACTAAAGGGAGCAGATGGCGCACACAAATTTTGTTAATGGGGTGCGGTGATAATGGGTCACCCACAGCAGATTGAGTAACCCTGAGTTCTCGACACCACAAACCCATTCCTCCATTTCTAATGCAGTAACACCCAAATCTACATAGTAGACATGCCTCATGTACTTATCCGTCACTAAGTGTGTAAACCTAGCGTGATCCGCGAGGTCCCAATCCTCCATTTTTAACAATGGTATCCACGTGAGCTGCAGACCTTCAAAGGGAACCTGCTCAGGTAGAAGGGGCGTGGAAATGGTAAGCTTCTCTGAATCTGGGTCCTTTGTGATCTTCGTCTTTCCCTTCTATGGATGGATATATGCAAGTAGCTTTGTTATAGGTTCCACTCCTTCAGCATCAATATCTTTTGTTCCCTAGCCTTCTTCTGCCTCTAGGTCCACAACTTTCTCCAACTGCTTGTCTTTCTTTTGTTTTGCATGTGCTGCAGAATGCTTTCTTGGTGATTCGTGCACCAGTACTAGCTTTTTCTTCTTGTCCTTCTTCAGTTTGGTTGTTTAGGTTTCTCTGGCAGGGGTAGGCTTCGGCCTAGGTGACCTCGATGCCATAGGCATTGGAGCTAGAGCTTCCATACTTACAAATTCTGAGGAAGCTCCTTCAAAGGCCACATCGCCACCAGTACTCATGGTTTCTGCAGGGCTTAGTCCAAGCATTTTCTATAGTATGAACTTTTGATTTAGCTCATACAACTTAGAAAATGCAAGGCTCACAACTAAATCCTCCCAATACGATCGGTTCATAGGCAACATATAGCAAATCTCACTATAAATTATGAGAGTGAAAAGTGTTCTCTATAGGATAGGTACACGTAATTTATAGGGAGTTTTGAATTCAAATCCAACCGTGCCCCCAAAATTATGACAATTAATCTTGTTTTGGAGGCAGATTTTTAAAGACTTTGCCTTAAATGCCACTAGCCCACTCCTCTTAACTGTTGTCTGGCTATCAAGTCATGAATAGTGACTCCAATGGTCACTTTTCTATTGTCTTGCATGACACCTCCCTCCATGGCGGATCTTCCTGCGCATAGCTTTATAGGTTACCTCTCTGTCACTTTCCACACAAATTTCTTGCTGCATTGTCCTCTAAGTTGGCGATGTAGTTTACAGTCCCGCACTCCCTTGCAACTACCTAGAGCACTAAGACTGTCCTATTGCCATATAGTCATTGCATAGGATCCCCTGTATATAGCTTCAATTGGCTCCCATTCACTCTTCCTGGAGAAGGTTCTCCATTCAGCTTCACGAACGGAACTGCGCCTCCATCTATAATTTCTTTGATAATATATGGGCCTAGCCAATGCATCTGGAATTCCCCTGGAAACTTAGTGAATTTACTATCATATAGTAGGAAAAGATCATTTACCTTGAACATGCGAAGCTTGATGTGGGGATTGTGTCATGCTTTTTCACATTCCTTCTGTACTTGCTGATGAAATCTTGCTAAATATCGATCTTCTTCGATCTCCATAAGTTGCGTGAGCTGTCCTTTCAAGGCCTCATGATCTCCCATACTTGTGAGGGCTGTTATGCATAGACTAGGCATAATATAGTCCATCAACATTACAATTTCTACATCATAGACCAATTTGAATGATGTTTTTCCTGTCAGCTTCTTGTAAGTAGTCCTATAAGCCCATAGTATTGCAAGTACGTGAAATCCCAGTCATTTCATTGCGCATTGCAAATCTTTGTCAGCGCATTCTCCAAAATATTTTGTAGGCTTCAACAGTTCCATTAGCATGTGGGTGATACGGTGTACTCTTTTAATGATAGACATGAAATTCTTTTGTCAACATGTTGATCGTTTCATTCAGATAGTGTGTACCTTTGTCACTCATCAAAATTTTCAAACAAAAAATTTGTTGACATAGCCCCTGTACAATCCTTAACCAGTTGTGCCTCTACCCATATGTTTAGATATTTCGTCACGGTGATGATATAGCGTGCACCAATTTTCTTCCCTCGGGGCTGGATTGGACCAACAAAATCAGTCACCCATTTCTTAAAGGGTTGTAAAGATATTTGAGGTTGTAAGGGAAATTCATCCCTTCACAATCGTTTAACAGTTCTCTGACATGCATCACATGCCTTACAATATTCCTTGGAATCCTTGTGCAGTGTTGGCCACCATAGACCTGCCGCAAAATATTTTGCGCAATCGCCTTTCCTACATAATGTCCTCCTGCGGCTCCTCCATGAGCTTCAGTGAGAATGCCATCTCTCCCAAAATTTGGCACATATCTTCACAATATTTCATCTTCACCCATCTTATATAGATCTCCTGCAATAACTGAAAAATATGTTGCGCAGAATACTAATTCCTTCTTTTTCTAACTTGTATACCCTTCTGGTGCCATCCCTGTAGTCAAGAAGAGAATAATATTTGCAAAATTATTGTTTGCTACATGCATCACAAAGAGTTGCACATATGGTAACACTTCATCAAGATTATTGGAATCTTCGCCTGTTTCGATCCGTGATAGATGATCAAGTCCCATACTTAACCTCCCTAGCTTCAAATTGCTTCAAAGTCATACTCCTGGAATAGTAGCAACCTTCTATTGATTAGGTATTTCAAGGCAGAATGATTTGTGTACATTTTGAAATGTATGCCTAACAAATGGTGCCTGAACTTTTGCAGCATGTACACCATCTCCAATCCTTCGCACTCAGTCATTGAGTAAATATTCTCGGCCTTTGATAATTTCCTACTCGCAAAGGCTATAGGATGGTCCATTTCTCCTTCACTGGCTTACGTTAACACTGCACCCAATGCAATGAAAGAGGCATCCATATGGACATGAAATTCATTTTTCCAATCAAGGGATACTAAGATCGACATGGTGACCATATTTTATTTTAATACATCTAAGCTACACTGACATTCTTCATCCCAATAAAATGTTGCATCCTTCTTCAACAGTCTCTCCATGGACGTGGTAATTTGAGCATATGCTTTGATAAATTTTCAATAATATCTTGTATGTCCCAACGTCACACGCAACAGACTCAGCGTCTACTGAGCTAGATAACTGCTAGTAAATACTTTTGGCAACCTCCTCCTCATGGTTTCTTCAAAATCAATATAGATGGAGCCTCTAAAGGTAACCTAGGGATGGCTAGTTTTGGCGGGGTCATCAGAGATGAGTAGGGGTGAATAAAGGATATCTTTCATAGTCATTTGGAGACTGCTACTAATAACATAGCGGAGCTCATGGCCTTAGAGCAGTGCCTGGAAATACTAATCGAGTCAACTTTACATAATTCCATCATTGAAGTAGACTCTGAATTGGTTATTTATGCGGCCAAGAAGATATGTAATGGAAAAGAACCTGGAAAAGTTTCAAAACATTGGTGACTTTTGCAGGTCTTTCAGTGCATTCATTCCCACCTACGAACCCTCAGAACAGTCAGCTTCGTTCATGTGCGAAGAAAAGCCAATATGCTAGTTGATCGTCTGGTGAATGGAGTGTTTTGCAAGGAAAGTTATAGCAGGTATGCTTAGGATTCGTCACCCTCGGGGAAATTGCGTGATGATTGTCAAAGACAGGCGGCCAAAGACATGGAGTACTTCTAGACCATGAGGAATGAACAAGAAGGAAGACTAGTGGAAGCAGGAGAAAGCGGAAGCGAAAGTCATTCTTAACCACTGATCCCACAAAAATTCTTAAAACAAAGCTATCTACAAGGGAGGGGCACTTGGTAAACAACAGGCTTATTAGGAGGTCGTCGACCATAGATCTTGCTAGCCTTCGTCATCAAATGGCTATTGGGTGGGAAAGTGATCAAAGGTTAAGTATTCAAGCGGACTTGAAGATTTATAGATCAACGATTCATAATCTTCATCGGGTCTATAAAGAGGGTAAAGATCAAGCTAGTTTCCGATCCGATATCTCGGAGGACCATCAGATCAACAGGGGCCTAATCGTATGGATATTGAGTTCTAAAAGTGATCAAAGGTTAAGTCTTAGATCGGACCTGAACATTTATAAACCAATGGCTCATAATCCTTATCAAATCCATGAACCGGGTAAAAGGGGCGCATGTTTCCGAGGTGATATCATTAGTGACCATTGGATCTTATGGGATCTAGATCAAAAGGATATTGGGTTTCAACATGGGAGGAGGTTAAGTCCAAGAACGGACCCGAAGTTTTATACATTGATAGTTTATTTACCCTGTTGACTCCGTAAAGCTGGTAAAGGTTGCGCAAATCTGTGAAGCGATTTCTTTATGACTGTTGGATCACTGGGGGTCTTATTGAATGGCCATCAGGTTGGATAATCAGCGGAGGCTTAGGTCTAAGATTTAGGTATAAGGTTTCGGGTTTGTTTCGGGTTTTGTAGACGATTAATATTCATCGGGTTAGCCCTTGTTGGCCTTTACACTTGTAAAGACATGTAACATATGTAATCTTTCTTGTGGTTAATAGAAGGCTCCACTCTTACTTGACCAAAAGAAAAATGAATTAAATTAGTGCAGCGTAAATATTTTAATTTTTTGGGGATATTTTTAAATGAGTTTAATATTCATAGTTGAATAAGTTTATATAGGTTGTGTTTTGGTATTTTTCATTTTCTAATTTTTTTTATGTATTTTAAATAACAAAAATAGTAGTTTTATTCAAAATGGTATTACCAAATTCTAATGAAAATGATAAAAATATAAAATAATTTCAATTAAAATATATGATTTAGAAAGTGGTTTTTAAGTGCTATATTTTAGAGTTTCTAGCATAATTCTGGCCACTAAAAAATTTGACCAAATCATGTATAAACTAGTTTTTGATTGCATATGTGGATTCAACACCCTCAAAAATCATAGAGCACTTCAATTGTGAAGTGTTCAACGATAAAATGATCACTTCCATTGTGAAGAGTTCACCCATAGAATTTTGTTATCAATGAATGCATAAAACTTGTGATATCAATGAATCCCTTCCACATTCTAGACAAATTAGATTGGAAAATAAACCACAAAACTTTCCAAAAAGTCCCACTTAAAACTACTCGGTTTTAAAATAATTCAAAATTAAAATATATAATTTTAAAATGATTTAAATATATTAAAAAAAAATTACATCGTGAAAGTTGGCTATAAATTAATTTAAGAGTGTAGCTTTTCACACTTAGAATTCATACTATCAATTTGTGAAAGTTGGCTATGAATTAACTTAAGTTTGTAGCTTTTCACACTTAGAATTCATACCATCAATTTGTTTTTTATTGTGTATCTTGATTGTTAAGAATTATTTTAAATGTGCAACTTTTTACAATTAGAATTCATATTCAACATAGTCAATTGATCCATATTTTCGGTGGACATGCTCCACCCATCATCAATGACACCTATACACGTACATAATTTTTCAATATAAATTAATTATTTTAATAATTTTATATTATTGGTTTATATTCATTTGAATTTGAAGTTTAATAAATATATAAATTTTTTTGTTAGCTTAATCTACCAAGGTTCAAATTTTGAATTTCATGGTTTACATAATATTTCATAATGCAACCATTTCCAATTAAGTTTATACGTGAATAAAACATATAACAAACTTATCTTAAATTAAGTTTTATGATTAAAATTAATTAAATTATTTTTTATTATCTTTATTAAACTAATTAGGAATAATGGAAGACGAAATTTAAGAATAAGCCACATAGCTCATAGGTGAGAAGAGCCACACAGGATGCCAAATACTGCTACTAAATATTAATTAATTAATCAAACATAATAGTCATTAACTAATCAAACAATATATTCATTAATTGATATTACACATATTTATGTGATTACATTTTTGTTAGGGAGATCAAACAAACTCCTACAAAATAGGATCTAAATCCTAAATACAAACACAATAAAAATAAAAAAACTACATAATGAATCCATTTTCCATTATTTCCAAGTTTCCCCTTTAATGGAGAAAAGATTCATTTCCACACCTAATATCGCCCTAAACAACTCAAATTTTATTTTCCCAAGAGGGATTTATTTCCACACCTAATATCTCCCTAACCAACTCAAATTTTATCTTCCCAAGAGGCTTAGTGAAAATATCGGCAACATTTTCACTAGTATTACCATATTCAAGAAAAAATTCTTTGGATTGTATCTTCTCCCTAATAAACTAAAATTGAGCATCAACATGATTTGTTCTTGCATGATAAATTAGATTTTTTGCCAACTTGATCAAACTCTGGTTGTCACATTTGATCACTGTAGCCTTCTTTATTCTTCTCCAACATCTTGAAGAATTCTCCTCAACCAAACAACTTCACAAGTTGTTGCACACAAATCTTTATATTTTGCCTCAGTATATGACAATGATACATTTGGCTACTTCTTGTTACTCTATGAAACAATCCCAGATCCAATGTTAAAAGCATACCCTGTAGTAAATCTCCTATCATCCGGATTACCAACCCAATCTAAATCTCATTAACCTGTCACCTCAACATCAAATGGATCAATATACTTAAGACCAAAATCAATTCTTCCTTTAAGTTACCTGAGTACATATTTCACTCCTCTCTAATGGATTTCTATAGGTCTTACCAAAAACTGACTTAACACACTAATAATGTATACTATGCTAAGTATGGTCGGAGTAAGATTGATCTGTAAACTATTGTGGATGTTCCACTGGACAGTTCACCACAACATATTTGATAATATTATATTAAAAATATGAGATTCTACATTATTACCATTTTATTTAATTTCTAGATTTGTAAAATTAACTGTAATTAGTGCATGCATGTAACAATAAATCAAGTAGAAAAGTAGAGAATGGCAAAACAAAATCAAACACACGTAATACACAAGATATGCTCTCTGGGAAACCTTTCAGGAGAAAACCCAATAGGAAGGTGAGGCCGCTTCACTTTCTTTCTCTGTCTGGAAATTCGGCTACAGATACAAAGAAGTAATAATTGTGCCCCGTGGGCTACCACAATACACAGATCCTCTCAGTGTGCTCTACCTCTTATCTCTCGTGGCTATATTTTCTCAACTATGGAATGAAGTTCTCTCGAAAGAATGGACTGCCTCTTCCTCCTAGTGGCCCAGTTATAACACAACCCAATAACCTACTAGTGGTTAAGTTTGACTACATCAACTCATAAATCGAGTTACAAAATAGACTGTTCTAGAGTCTTTTACATCACAAACATGTGGCTAACCCCTTTTCCATGAATAATGGGGCTAACGCGGAATCCTCTCGCACTATAGGTGTGAAAACATGAAGGTCAACTTCTAAGTGGCATAACTTTTGCATACGAACTTTGATTGATGCTATTCTTACGCCGTTGGAAATATATATGTGTGAATAATATTATGGAAAGGTTATTCTCTCTTGAAACAAATTTTAACGCCCCAAAAAAGTCATTTTATGCCTTAAAAAGCTCCTAGAAGGTTTCAAATCTTGTTTCGCCAAACTGGGCCCCAATGGTAAAAATGGTCCCTTGAGGTGATTCCTCCACTTTTTCCACTCCAAATGCATCAATATGGATGACAAACATGTTAGAAAATCATATATTACAGAGCAATGAAACACGTAAAATATTACATAAATATAAACACAGAAAACGCATAAAACAAGAGAGACACAGATATACATGGTTCACCTAGTTTGGGCTACGTCCATGGAGAAACAGCTAGTCCTTCTATTATTATATTATCCAGCAAACTGAAGAGATACAACCTACAACAGATCCGCTGTAACTCCCTCTTTGCTCTCAATCTCCTCTCTTTTCCTCACTCTGAATACAAATATACATAAACACAATACAATTCCCTCATATATAGTGAGGGGTTGCCTTCTAGGGAAAAAAACCCTAAATTAAACATAACTTCTACCGTTAGATCATCCGCCTAATGAACAACCCAGATTGACTAGAAATTACTAGACTTTTACAAGGCAATTTTACATTTGTTTTTAGCTTCGGGGGCGCTACCCCCGAACCCTTACCGGGGGACCGCTGGCCCCAGACCCCCCAGCCGGGGGGGATTAGCCCCCATGGACCCCGGTGGGGGGGACAAGTCCCCCCCGCACCCCCTACGTGGCGGGGTGTACAGTCTTCCTAGGGTATACATCCGGCTAAAAGCTTTGAATACAGAAGATAATGAGGCTCCACACCCAACAAAACAATATAATGATATAATTCAGAGCAAAGATAATTCAAGATTCCAACCAGTTGTCTATAAATTGTACCATCAACCTCCTTTGAGCCATCATCAAAATGAAGTTTCACACTCTGTTGCATTGGAACAAAAGAAGTTTTGCATTCATCTTAAACTTTTTAAGTAATTCTCTAACATACTTACCCTAGGTAACAAAAGTATGACCAACATTTCTCCAAACTTCAAGACATAGATAGTAAGGTAACTCACCAAGGTCTTTCATCTCAAATACTTGTGACATATTCTCCTTAATCCCACTAATTAGTTTAAATGGATTTCCTATATAATATTAAATCATCAACATACAAAGAAATCAATATTATATGCTCCTTTGCATCAAATTTGGTATACATATTTGGATCGCTTTTACTCCTCATAAAACCTCGCTGAAGAAAGAAAGAATCTATATTCTCATACAGTGACCTAGGTGTCTGCTTCAACCCATAAAAATATTTCTCTAATATGAAAACTAAATCTTCCTTCCCCTTTTTTACAAACCCTTCAAGTTGTGTCAAATACACCTCCTTTAAATCACCATTCCGAAAAGTAGATTTTACATATAATTTGTGCAAATTCCAATGGTACTTTGTAGCTAATGAAATTAACAATATAAGAGTATTTAGTTTAGCTACAGGTGCAAATGTTTTTGCATAATCAATGCCCTCCTTTTGTGAGTACCCTTTTTCCACTAATCTAGCTTTATATTGATCTATATTGTCATCTGCTTTAAAAGTAGGTTTGTATAACCATTTACATCATATGGGCTCTTTATCTTTAAGCAATTTAGTGAATTCCCAGGTTTTGATTTTAATTATAGAGTCATATTGTTCCTTCATTTCTTTTCTCCACCCTTCATTTTCATTAGCTTCATTAAAAATCATGGGTTCTATGACATTTAAAACAGTACTAATCAAGGCATAATCCTTATACCTTTCAGGTAGGTGAATCTGTCGAGTAGATCTCCTTCATACTTCACTATCTTCACCCCTATTCTCTAAAGGTACTTCTCCACCTCTACGTGGACTATGACTATTGGTGATGTCCATATCATTGGATTTTTCCTTAATATTTTGTTATTGACTGTCTTCTTCTTTCTTTTTATTTCCTTCAACTTCAAGAAGTATGTGCCACCTTTCATAGTTGTTGACCTTGTTGCCTTCATCTACCTTCTCATGGAAAATTACATCTCTACTTGCAAACACTTTATGAGTAGAGGGATCAAACATTTTATATGATTTAAATTTTGAATAGTATCCTACAAAAATAAATTTGATACCTTTAGCATCAACTTTCTTTCTATTCTCTATTAGAATATGTGCAAAGGCCTTGGACCCAAATACCCTTAAATGATGATTTGTTGTTTTAAAACCATACAAGGCTTCGAATGGGGTCTTGAGATCAAGATAACTTGTTGGAATTATGTTCTTTAAATAAGCAATAGTACTAATGACCTATGCTTAAAAATCATTTGAGAGGTTCTTACCTTAAATCATACTCCGAGCACACTCCACCAATGTTTTATTTTTCCTTTTTGTAACATCGTTCTGCTGTGGAGTATAGGGTATTGTAAATTGTTGCACAATTTCATAATCCTTGCAGTACTTGATGAAATTCCCCAATTTGTACTCTCCCCCTTGATCTAAACAGAGGATCTTTATGAACTTTCCTGTTTGCTTCTCTGTTATGTTTTTTAATTCTTTGAAATACTCAAACACATCACTATTTTTCCTAAGGAAGTACATCTAATTGTACCTTGTGCAATCATCAATGAACAACAAAAAATAATAACCACCTCCTAGGGATCTAGTCTGCATAGGTCCACAAACATCAAAATGCACAAGTTCTAATACATCTCTTCTTCTCCTATCAGAACTAGAGGGGAATTCATCTCTCTAAATTTTTCCTAATGCACATCCTTCACAAGAAACATACTCATTCTTTAACATCGGGATTCCTTCAACCATACTTTATTTCTCCAACAACAACAAATCATGATAATTGATATGACCATACCTTTGGTGCCAAAGACTCTCTGTAGACATTGTTGTAGAAGTCAGTGCTTGATGACTATTGCTGGTAACATCAAGCTTGTACAAGCCTCCAACCCCGACTCTTGAAGTAACTGGTTTGCAGTGATCCAGCAATTTCTTTACTATGCAAAGTGTTTTGAAGAATTCAACCTTCATATTTTGATCTATGATTATGGACACAAAGATCATATTTTTCTTGATCCCAGGAACATACATAACATTATGAATATGTTTGACACTGTCATTTGGTAAAGTCACTTAAATATCACCATATCCCTTGATTTGATGTGCACGATCATCTCCAATATAGATGTTTCTGCCAATGCTGATTTCCTTGAAGTTCTCATACCAGTCCTTATTGCATGTCATGTGAATTGAAGCTCTAGAGTCCACGAACCAAACATTAACATCATTTTTTCAGCAAAAAACACAACATTAGACATAAACAACTTAAGATTTTTGAGATCAAATTTCATGCCTTCTCCTACAAAATGTCGTGAATTCCTTTTGTTCTTATTATGCCTAACTTCATCACTTTTATTCTTATAACAGTCTTTGGCAAAGTGCACACTTGTACCACAATAGAAACATTTTATTTCAGAATAATTCCTGACAGATGAAATATGTTGATTTGAATTTGGAAATGGCCTCTTTTGTGATGGACTTCTACCTTTACTTCCTCCTCCTTGTTTCCCTTTGGAGAATTACTTCTTCACCATAAGTGCTAAATCTAGATTCTAAGGATTCAAATGCATGCACCTCTTTTCTTCCTACATCAGTATACCTCCCAATTCCTCAAAAGTTGGAGCTTTCTCCCTTGCTGCAAGACCTGTAATAAACATCTAATAGTCTTGTAACATTCCATTTAAAGTGATTGTCACAAGATTAGTACTAGGTACTGATTCTTCTATGTCTCCCAACTTATCTTTCAAATCTTTGATACTTGCAACAAAATAACTAACATATTCATTTTATTCCATTTTAATATACAAGAGCTTAATTTTCAGGAAGGGATCTCAATTTTTATTCTTAGTCACATACATATCCTTAAGTGTAGTCCAGGTTTCACTGGAAATTTTACACTCATGAATGTGAAGGATTATATTATATTTAACAAATATCCTTAATAATACCTTTGCTTTGTTCTCCCACTTATCCCATTCATGAATTGATGTAGATATCACACCTATAGAAGGTTTAGCTTCTTCTCCTTTTGTGATCATCTATACACCATAACCTTCTAGAAATTTCTACAACTTAAATTTCCAATTAACATAATTGGATTCATTCAACTTATTGGCCTCATTTAGATATATTTCTACAAGGGGATTAACCATCTTGGCAAAAATCCCAATTTCCAACAATGCTCGACTTCTTACTCCACACTTCAGTAGCTCCATGAATCCTTAATCGACAGATCCATGACTCCAACAATGGCCAGAATTGGGTTCCACACTTTGCGCAAGTTAAATTTAGAGAGAGGCTTAACAACTTCAAACAAAAACAAGTGTAACTCCACCGATATATAAATTCCACAAAAAATGGATACGTGCACTCTTACCAAAGACATAATGTGAAAAAGAAACATTTTCAAGTTTTTCATAATCTACGCACTTTTCCTTAATAAAAGTTGCACAAATATTCTCACTTTTCCTTCATAAAAGCTTCACAATCTGCGCACTTTTCCTATATAAAAGTTGCACAAATCTGCTCACTTTTCCTTCATAAAAACTAGGCAATATGCACACTTTTCCTTAATAAAAGATGCACACATATGCTCATGTTTTCTTAATAAAATTTGCACAATCTGCCAAATCTTCACAATGTACAGTTAACTAAGGGTGCATAGGTCAACTCTAATATACATCACGACCTTTCTTCTCCTAACAAATCCCAACTCAGCTCACCTCCTCTAGTCCACACCAAAATCCACTACGCTCCAAGTACAATAGGATAGTGACCTGATCCTCAAACAAAAAATGTAGCCTTCCAATGCGATCACACTTCTCCATGCTCATGAGTCTCTCTCATCAACCATAAAGGCTCACTACACCAGTTTCAGCCACAAGGGCTCAACCCACCAGTCTTTGCCATAAGGGCTCAGCCCACCAATCTCAACCACAAGGGGCTCTGATACCAAATTAAGAAATATGGAAGACAATATTTAAGATTAAACCACACAACTCATAGGTGAGACAAACTCCACTTGGACACTACCAAGCAACATCGTGGAATATTCATTAATCAATCAAACAAGATTACACATATTTATGTGATTACATTTTTGTTAGGAGAATCAAACAAACTCTTAAAAAATAAGATCTAAATGCCGCGGAATATTCATTAATCAATCAAACAAGATTACACATATTTATGTGATTACATTTTTGTTAGCAGAATTAAACAAACTCTTAAAAAATAAGATCTAAATCATAAATACAAACCCAATACAAATAATTACTTAACAAATCCATTCTCCATTATTTTCAAGTAAATTTAAGAAAATAATTTATATATAAAAGAGTTGAAATTAATTAAATTAGATAAAATTATTTTTTTATGATTTTTATTAAATTTAAGAAAAAATAATAGATTAAAATTTTTTGAACTATTTGGTTTGAAATTTACTTATTATAATTTTTAAATGTTTAAAATACACAATTTTATATTGGTTTAAACTTTAAAATTACTTATTTATATTTAATTTAACTTGAGATTTAATAAATATCCTAATAAATATATTTACAAAATATTCTATCATGAAATAGATCATGAATATGATAAAAGTATCATTTCTTCAAATATTGTATTAAATTTGAATATATATATATATATATGTTTAGTAAAAAAATAAGATTGGTGGACATTACAAATACACATTATGGTTTTTTTAGTATTAACACTTTTTTTATTTATGCATTATTGGGTAATTCATTAACATATTTCAATTTTAATGCTAAAAATCTATTATAATGAATATAATATATAATTACGATAAGCGTTTATTGTGAAATAAACTTTTTTATAATTTTAATTTAATTATCAATAATTATTGAGTGGATAGTAAGGATTTAATTTCAATGGAATATTTTGTCTAATGGTTTCTCATGATAAGTATGTGCAATAGGATTAAGACCTCCTAGTCTAATCCAGTTTCTGCAAATTTAGTAATAGTGGTCTTCTGGTTTGTCTGTGCTTTGTTACTAATTAAATTTTCTAGGAACTGGGTTTTCTATTCTCAATCTACGTGGCTTGAGAGTGGAGTTATCTTCACACAATTTGGGTTGGCATATGTGGTATAGTGGTGATTCTTTTCTTTGTGGTGTAGTTTTCGTTAGTGCATCCTTCATTTTGTTCTCTTGTTCCTTTCCAAGTCCTCACTTATTATTATAAGTGTGATCCTCAATTGGCATTCATGCCTCCTAGGTAGCGAATGCATTGCATGAGGTTGAGTAGAGGTAGTAACTGACACGGCCAATGAAGGGCTAGGCTCTTCACTCATGACTCCTTACATCTATTCATTAAATTTTAGTGTAATAATCATATTTTTGAATTTAAATAAAATTTAACATATTTTAGTCAAATTTGTGAAATCCGTGAAAACAAGGTTCAAATTTTGAGGTTATGACTTAATTTACTAAGAAGATGATATACCATCAACATGTGATTACATGTCAAATTCCTCTAAAAATACAATTTTCCTTAAACATATTTAAATCACATCAAAAATATTTTATAAACATATTTCGAGCCATCTTGTATGATTGATAAAATGAATTAGAAACCTTTTATTCTAATATATAACCGACCTTTCTTCTTTCTACCATAAAAATGAAAAAAATACATGGTTCTCTTTCCATTAATTTTACACCACCGAAAAATAGAATTACTCAAAATTTCAAACTACACCCAATGCTAAAAAAATAAAGTGACTTTTGGGCATGAATCGAAACACCAAATTTTATTTGAATTTGTAGAAAGTATATATAAAGTGTCTTGTGCGCATGAATCGAAAAACGAATTTGGAGAGTATATATATACTTTGATTTTTAGCCGAGCAACAAAACTTTATAGCATTTTGAGGAAAGAATTTAATATAGAAATATATAAAATAAATAACATTAGTTAATGTTTAGAAGATCTGGAAATTATTTTTGTTATGTTTAAGATCTGGAATTGTTTTTGTTAGGTTTAGAATTTATTTTCCTAAGGCATAATCAACATTCACCAATTCTTTTTTTGGTATAAACTGTAATAAATTAAGTATAAACTGTAATAAATTAAGTATGGGTTTAAGCAGTGTATTATTTTAGATATTATTTACGTAATAAATTAATCAACATTCACAAATAATAATTTTAATAATCGTTTTTCTGATGAACTAAATATCATAGATTTTTTTACTATATAAAAAGGCAGAGGAATTGTGCCTTGACGGTTAAAAGTGGCTGTAATTTAGCCTAAAAAAAATTCAAAAAATCTTGTAGAGGTGGTATTTGAATCGTGTTTTTGATGGTGGAAATGGATTCAGCACCATCAAAAATGTCTAAGACACCTAAAATTTTGAAGTTTAGCACCTATTACTTGGATTTACAAAAATCTTTACGAGATTTTCTCTAAATATAATCGGAATTTCCATAACTTTTGGGGCAACTCCTCCATCTGGTAGTCTACTAATATATAAAAAGATAAAAAGAAAGCCCTAACCCCAAGTAAACATTACCCAAATAAATAAAATTTCTAAATTTATATCACAATTCAATAAATTTAATTATAATTTCGATAAATCGAAACGTTCCCGAACAACGCAACGGCATCAAATAGATCCTAGGACTACCTCGACAATAACAACATGAAATAAAACCCTAGCACTACCTCGATACTACCAAGGACCCAATTAGCAGCAAGATCATATTGATTCCAGAGCTTCTTGCCTTCGAGGATTATATGGCTATGGAAGTTGATACATCGGAAAACGATTTGGAATTTGATATTCCCAGCGTTTTAATTATGAAGTCTCTTGGCATCAGGAGCAGCTGTTAGATAGTCATTATTCACGACATCCTGCACCATTCTCTGCAAATTCCGATTCTCCTCCATCAGATCCTTTTCAGTATTCGTTATCTCCTTTATGCGGCTGGGCATGAACTGGTCCTTTCTCGCCCTCACGCGCCCCATTCCCACTTCCATTTTCTCTTTCAGCTGCTGCAATTGTTCAGTATCCAATGCTTCTAGATCTTCTCCCATTCTATGTTTCAACATCAACTGCAGCTGATCGCCCTGAAGCTTCAGCTTCGCTAACTGTACATCCTGATTTGTATTGTGATTGTTATCGCCGCACACAACTAGGGCACGGGATTCTGATTGCGGCGATGATAAATTTTCAGAGTTTGTCATGTAACGGTCGAGTATGCTTTTCATATCTGAACTGGCATAATCGAAGAACTTTCCTGAGCTTGAAAATATGATTACTGCCACGTCTGCATCAGAGAGGATGGAGAGTTCTTTGGCTTTCTTAAGCTGACCTGCTCTTCGCTTGGAGAAGGTGGCTTGCCCGCTTGCTGGATTTTCTATTCTTTTGATCTCTATTTTCCCTCTTCCCATCGCTGCAACACAGTTGTTTTAGGCCTTGTCAGTGTATTTCCACCGTGATATATACATAAATGATTTTTAAAAGCTGCCATTATTAGGCGTGTGAGATATTTAGCAAGTAGATAATATTAGAATGCCGTTTTTAGGATACTGGATAATAATAGGCTATCTGTTGAATGTTCAGTGTGAGATGCTGAGCTTTTATGCTTTAAGTCGACCTACTCAAACGGGTCGATAGGAACTTGGAAGAGAAAAACCGGTTTAGATTTGCTGTTTAAGGCAGCAGGTGTAGGTGGTTGGAAATATTCTAGAATTTCTTTTGCAAAATGAATTCTAGAATAACGAAAGGCCAGACCGTTAGTAGATTAATTACTATACTTATTTGGGAAATTATGAATTATTAATTTAATTTGATTTTAATTGGAGATTTATATCTGTTTTAAGTTCGGCGAAAAGGAAAAAATAAATGGTTAATGTATTTGAAGCTAGTGCAGTGTAAATTTAATTTAGATTGATTTTAATCCGAGATTTATTTTTTTCCAAGAAAAAGTAATTAGTTTACCTATGTGAAGATTAAATTAGTGTAGTATAAATGTTTTATTGGTTTTTTTAGATGAATTTAATAAATGTTTTGTAATTAGTGTGGTATAAATGATTTATTGGTTTTTTTTAAAAGATGAATTTAATATATTTGGTTTATCAAATTTATACAGTTTGTGTTGTGATATTTTTTAGGTTTTTGAATTTGTTTATATATTTGAAAATATATTTGTTTATATATTTGAAAATATATTTATAAGTATAATTTCATTTAAAAGCGTATTATCAAAAATTAATGAAAAATGTTAAAAATATAAATTAATTTTAATTAAAATTATGACTTTAATATGTTTAAAAATAGGCATTTTAGAAGTTGTTTATAAATTAATTTAAGTGTGTAATTTTTTACATTTAGAATATATGTATTTGATTGGTTTTTTTTTCTAAAAAATAAAATTATTATATTTAGAGGTGCTATCCAAAATGACATAAAAGATGTTGCTATGTCTTAACTTATTACCTTTTTAACTTCCTCAAATTACATAAAAATAAATATAAATAAAAAATAAAATTAATAATTAAAACAAAATTATTTAAATTCAATTATTAACCTAATATTAAGAAATTTTCTTCTATATAATCTCTACACTCTACAGGGTTGGAAAGCTAAGCCCAAATGTGTAATATACCTATCGTGATTAACCCCACATAAAGTAATTTTAAATTACAAATCAGTTAATTAAACCTACGTAAAAGTAATTTTAAATTACATATCAGTTACAACTGATTCTTGGCTGTTATGGAACTGAACGAGAATGAAGGAACTCAGCGATTCTTCTTGGTAGAAGCTCGCTTCTTCCTGGGCACTCGGAGGGGGAAGCATGGGGAAAAACTCGCATGCTCACGAAGACCACGGAAAACTAATGAAAGGAGAAGTTTGAACCGGCAACCCATGTAATGAAAAAAACCCCTGTGCTGTTGGGACAGGCAGGGGGAGAAAGATTCCAAGAAAGGAAAAGAGAAAAAAGACAGGGTTAAGTCTGGTAGAGACCAGATAACCCTAGCACAGAGGTGCATGTGTCTTGTAGAGGGCTGCAGGCCTGCAAGACGGCTCGGGGGGAGAATCCATCGTGACGTGGATCTCAAGGTTGGGAGGATAAGAGCAAGATTTATTGCAGGTGAATCTCTGAAGTAAGAACGCCTGTAGCAGATTGACCAGGTATGAATCTTTTACAGAATTAGACAATGTTAAACAGGATACTGAAAATGTTATACAGAGAACAGTTGAGTCTGTGTTTTTCCTATCATTAGCTAAATGCAAAAAGGAACTGTAGTTGTCTTTAACAGAATGGCACATACAGCTCAATAGACATCTGTAAACTAGTTGTTGAGACTATGAACTATATAATCGTCTACTGTATACAGTTCTGGTTATTTAAATTCATATGTAGCAATATCAAAACCCTAGGTGGCCTGAAGACAGCCGAAGGGTACAAGATGCATATAGATAAAATGAGTAAACAGTACCTTACAGCTACGGAATGTAGCCCAGTTAAACAGTAATAAAACATACTATCAGAACAGTAGAGAATCATAAATAATTTCCAGCACGGTGAACATAGACAATAGTGCTGTGAATACAAAAGATATTAGACCCTGTGTCGAGGGTTTCATGTATACATTACAAAACTTTAAATCTGAAAGAACAATAGTCACGACGATGCATATATCCTTACAAGTTAAAAGCCTGAAGGAAAAACTATTACCGGGGGTTATCCCGTTATATTCCGGATACAACTATAAACTTTACACAGAATAGCCGGGAACCGGGTAACGTAGCGACCAGGCAAACACAGTCGTGGTAACGGCCGTGTACCCTGGAGCTACATGTATATAATTCAATACAAAGATTTCTTATAAAGAACTGTAATGAATCAAGCAGGGTACGCGTATTGAACTGCTACCAAATCATTTGCATATAAGTGCACAGAAAAACCCTATAATGATTCAAGGTTATACATCTATGTAATTTACCTTTAACACATTTATGCATCCGATTGTTTAGCAAACCCTCTGGGGTAACAACGTATTCTAAACAGAGGGATAGCAATAACTTAAATATTAACAAATAAAGGGCATAATATTCCAAAGACAATCGATAGTATATAAGGCAATGGCCGCCTTCGAAAACAAGTCGATAGAGCATGGACTGTGAACAGCATATTCATTGAAGCATAATGGAAATGACAAACATATATTCATAAGATAACCTTGACGAGTACAGTAAGCAATACATATTGGTGGATTATAGAACCATCAGATAAACGAGATATCCGTATACCAAACGGCAAAATAATGAATCTCTAAGTAAACCTTTAAAAAGTTCAGAGGACAACCTGATGCATATATACAAGCTTCGATTCAAAATTAAACCAGGTCCGAGGACCATAAATCTTAGCTAAATGTACGAGTAACAAGCGGCTTATAAGCCGAGAGCATTTTCTAGCTAAACCCTAGCAAGGTAAACAAAATGCAGGTTCAGGCATGGAGTAGCCGACTGCAATTCGAACCTAGGGTTTGGACGAATACAGAACCTGAGACATAAACAGAGAGCCATGAGACACCCTCTGGTCAAGAGACTGGTATGAATTCAATCCTCATGTATAAACCCTTGTTTAACAACGGGAAAATCATCTAGTCCAGGGAAAAGCATACCTGTGCCATTTGGAGCCAGCGTAGTCTTCCTACAGGCGGTAGAGGACCGTGGAGACAAACCCACCTGCATCATAACAGTCACACTGTAAATATCCCTGGAAGGTCAAAACAAAACAAAGGGTTTCGGAGAGTTAAACATATCGTATTCACCTACACAGATAACTGCGAAAATAGACTAGCAAGTATGTCGGCAAGGGTGAAACGATACCTGGAATAGCAAGTTGAGACCTGGTAATTGTTGCAGAGGAGGACCGCCGAGCTGGGTGAGTGTCGGCCTCACCAGACTTGTGCAAATGAGCCAAACCGAAAGACCCGGTGGTTTAAGAATAGGCCACCAAACCCTTGAGCAAATCCGAACCCTCCGTTGTGGTAAGTGAATCTCCATCGTCCGTTCGAGCGGGAGAGTCTGGCGCGAAAACCACAGCAAGTCAACCGAGGATCACATGGGTTCACGTGGTTCCTTGCCACCTGGCGTTAAGGTTGGTGAGGTGGGTTAAGCCTCCGTCCACCACCTGGCTCCGAAGATGGGCTAATAAACAATCCATTGGTGATTCGACTGGATTCAATGTTAATACCCATAGACCATAACGTTAAACCTTAAAGTGTGATGCATATAGAGTAATATGTATTGATCAAAGATTTGGGTAAATAACATAAGGTTTGGTTATATAACAAAACGCATAAACATATTAACTATGCCGTGAGTACCTGTTTTCCTAGTTGAATGGGAAGGGGGTTAAAGTAGTTAATCCATGAATGAAATTTTTTGGTTTTACTTTTGTATATATATATATTCACGAAGGGATCATGACAATGTGGTATCAGAGCTAAAGGTTGCAGTACTGGCACCTTTGGGAATTGGTAATACGCCATCAGTAGGCATTAACTCAGGTATGAGTTAATCATTCACATATTCATTTATGTAGTACACTACTTTTGGCATGATAGGTGTGATTCATGTTTATAACTGCTTTAAGTAGTAAGCAATAAGTTGCTGCATAACTACGTTCATAACGTTAAATTCCTGATGAGGATAAAAGACAATGAAATTTTCGACACACCTAAGAACAATATTGAGTACTCATTACATTCATGAACAATATTGAACACTCATTGAGGGAAGTGACAATCAACTACCAAGTTTGATTTGCAAATATGGTAATAACAATGATACATTCATTAAACAAGATTGAAGTTACAATGAACAAAAACTTAAGGAGCCAATGCATGAATATAAATTAGGGGGAATATCCTTGAATAGGATAACAAATTGTTTTAAAAGGACATAAGAAGAACCCCCTTAGACTTGAAAGTAAACAATGAGTCAAGTAGCGAGACTTGATTGTCATAACTAACTTTTGATTCAGTCTTGTCATGGATGCATGAAGACGATTGGTAGTTGAGATTGGTTAGTGTTGTATGACTAACCCATAGAACTTATATGCATTAATTGAATTGGACTTAAGATTATTACAATTCGAAAACAAGTGAAGGTTGATTGATGTCACATGCATGGAATGTGTGTGAAGATTCTTACTCTCTCTGTGCTATAGTTCCAGTTGGTTATGAGAAGAGTTCTTAATTATATTCACCATGGGAATGCATGATGAATAGTATATGCTTATGTCCTGATAGATTTAAAGATGATTGTCCTCTAATTAATTGAAATCCATTAGCATGGTATGTGTTTATGTTAATCATTACTTGTTGGGAGATAGAAACCATTGGAGCCTCGATTTAATGATGGTTGAATTTATCTCTACTATGGAAATGATGGATTTCTTGTGCATGTTGCACTCCAGTGTGAAGTTAAGGGTGGAGGCATGTTCAGTGGGTAACATTTCTAGGACCCATTCATGGTATAATTACATGTGATAATTATTCATAAATAGACTACCTGTGTCAATACAGTTGTTAGTAAACTCTAATTACCTTCCCCAACCATAGATGCTTCCAAAGGAAAAGGAAGCAAGGAGAAGGAAGAAGACCGTGCTGTAGGGACAGACGGAGATGGGAAAAGAAAATGCTACGTCTGGTAATGACCAGGTTGAGCAAGCTTAGAGTGTCAGAATCTTGCAGAGACTCTAAATCTGGGGATGACTAGATAGCGCTCGATGTGCATGTGAGTATTCCCTTGGCCATGCTTAAGGAGTTGGAAAATGATAACTATAGTGTGTGGATGTTAATGATTTTCATAATGTCTCCTTGAAGTCATTATTCTGAAAGGGACACATAGTACTGTTATGATAGTTGTTGCATCTAGCATCAAGTGGTAACTCTGGTGCGTGTGTGACATTTAGGAGATCATGCTTCTAATTGCATAAGTAGAGCAATTGCTTCCGGTAAGGGTGGTTTAACTTGTTAGTGATGCATATTGATCCAAGGATAAGATAAGTGTCTTATTCACTTACTTGAAGAACACGTATGAATGTTTTATATGATTTCTTAGTAGAGAAAGTATTTGAATGCATGCAATAAAAGAATGGTTCTTTTATAGATTTTCTTGGTAAAGGAAATGTGTTAAGGCATGCAGTTAAAGATTGATTATTTGGTATGTTTTCTTGGTAAAGAAAATAGGTAGTTCCTATTAGAAAGACTCCACGTAAGTCTTGTGTGTAAAATGCTTGTCTCTTGTCTATAAAATCCTTGCTAAATATAGCCAAAGTATCTTCTTGAGAAAAGAGGAGGTATATCAATGTCCTGAGGACATAGCATGGAAGGTGGCCAAGTTTGCTTGAATTAAAATATGTATCTTTATTTGATAAAAGCTTCTTGGAATATATATATATATATATATATATATATATATATATATATATATATATATATAGATATGCTAACTGCATTATGATTCTAGTTAGTTTCTAAGTTCTAGTGAAATGATCATGCATGACATGCATGATAAAGATAGCTAAAGATGTGCTTCTAGGCACATAGATATTCATTTCTAACTTCTCGAAGAAACAATATATTACATATATACATAAATATAGTCTCATCCTAAGAGTATGCATACTTCATGAATGAAGATGCAGGATTTTATGGGAATTTTCTTGAAAATAAATATAGAGGTTCTTTCCTTAAAGACACATTAGAATAGTGTTCATACAAGAACCAAAACCCTTACTTGTTTCATGAAAAGAACTATGTGCATTGAAGTAAGGTAATTGTGTTAGGAAAACACATGTTGCATATTGGTAGCTATTGTGACTTTGAAATTATGACTCTGTGGGTACATAGAGGAAGTGATCATGTTAACTTTCTTGAAGACAACAATCTTTTGAAGAGATTGTCTTGCTAGATAAGTTGTGTTGATTGATTGATTTTGATACATAAGGGATAAGTAAACCTTGTTGTTGTATCTTGATTTTTATGCCTAAAGATAGATATCCTTAATAATTCCTTGAAAGGGAATCTTGAGAAACCCTCACATCGGAAGATGGAAGAATGAGGTTAAAATGATTTCCTTAAGAAAGAGGTATGTAGTTTGTTGTATGAGATGATGGTAGTATGCTAGTGAAAGGCTTATATGATAAGCAATGGTATGCACAAAGATTAGTCATTATGATATAGAGTTATGATCTTCGTATGTTAGAGAGATTATGTTTAATTACATTAACAATGCATGACCCAAGCTAGCCATAGTAAACGTGAGATAATACTCCATTAATGATGATTTGAATTGGAACAACAGACTATGGCAAAATTGGGAATGCTGAGAGTATTAACTCAACTATTGCTGACATTTATACATTAATGAGTATTTGCATATGCTTTTATACATGACAATATTGTATGCATGAACATTCTTGGAAATGGAATACGTGTTAACTGATGCATATTTATAACTAACGTTGCTGATGGGATTAAGTAGTGGCAGCTTAATGGCAACAAGAAAACTCATCACATAAATTGCTGCAATGTGAAATGCAATTATAAATGAGAAAGAAAATATTCATGCTATGTCTGGTTAGGATCAGATGGCATAAGAGGAAAGAATTTTCCTGTGTACGCTATGTCTGGTTAGGATCAGATAGCGTTTACTGGCGAGACCAGTGTAATTGCGGTCGAGTAGGACCTGCAAGTGCTTGGGTTGATGACAGTTACCTGCCCGGAGGGGTTGATGGTACTTGTCTGCCCGGATTGTGAAAGGCTTGAATGCCTTGGGTTGATGACAGTTACCTGCCTGGAGGGGTTGATGGTACTTGTCTGCCCGGATTGTGAAAGGCTTGAATGCCTTGGGTTGATGACAGTTACCTGCCCGGAGGGGTTGATGGTACTTGTCTGCCCGGATTGTGAAAGGCTTGAATGCCTTGGGTTGATGACAGTTACCTGCCCGGAGGGGTTGATGGTACTTGTCTGCCCGGATTGTGAAAGGCTGGAATGCTTTGGGTTGATGGCAGCTACCTGCCCGGAGGGGTTGATGGTACTTGTCTGCCCAGATTTACACTCCCTGGAATTCTTGAGCTGGTTGGCCAGTGGAATTCCATGTTAGACCTGGTAAGGTCTCTATCAAAGAAACTATCTGGATGTGGAAATGACTCGGTTTGGTTGTGGAAACCAGTGCCCATGGATTGGGAATTCTTTAGCCTATTATGGTGCTCATAGCTAAAGAAATGAATGAATCAGCTATATGATATGTTGATGATGAATTCTATATAAGGAGTTATTGGAAATGTTAAGTCTTAGTAGGGGCTAAGACCATTTTCAAATAATGCAGTGCTCGACTGTTTTGATGATTGGAGAGCTAGGTGCTCTTTTGGTACATCTAGAAGCACTTTGCGGATGTCTTTAGTGAAAATTCATGCAGTGTGCACGTGAGCAGTGATTTATCATTTGTTGATTAGTGTTAGTGCTCTTTAAGTACTTGTAAAAGTACTGTGATTTAGAAATCATTTAGCATTGCACAATTGATTGCTAGTCAAAAGTATTTCATTTGACTCAAAATATAGTGACTAATGTGATTGAATTTGTTAGTCATATATTACAGGAATTACTTACCGTGGAGGAATGAAGAGTTTTCCAACCACTATTAAAATGCTTACATGAAAGTATTCATGGTTTTCAAAATAGATGGTAAGTAATGGTAAGTTGACATAGAGAATTGTTATCATGAATGAATAAGGGCCAAGTGGTGGCGATTAGAAGTTGCATATTTTTGCAATTATGAATGCTTCTGACTGTTGATGCTTATAACTAATGGTATTTCTTATGACTATATCATTACTATTTTGTTTGTCGTCTTTTCATGGAATGGAATCGTTGATTTCAAAGAGAAAGGATCACATTTTGTGTGGTTTAGATGGTAATACCATGAGTAAAGTCTAAAGTTCCAATGAAAGATGAACACCGAGGACGGTGTTCCTGTTAAGGGGGGGAGTATGTAATATACCTATCGTGATTAACCCCACGTAAAGTAATTTTAAATTACAAATCAGTTAATCAAACCTACGTAAAAGTAATTTTAAATTACATATCAGTTACAACTGATTCTTGGCTGTTATGGAACTGAACGAGAATGAAGGAACTCAGCGATTCTTCTTGGTAGAAGCTCGCTTCTTCCTGGGCACTCGGAGGGGGAAGCATGGGGAAAAACTCGCATGCTCACGAAGACCACGGAAAACTAATGAAAGGAGAAGTTTGAACCGGCAACCCATGTAATGAAAAAAAACCCCTGTGCTGTTGGGACAGGCAGGGGGAGAAAGATTCCAAGAAAGGAAAAGAGAAAAAAGACAGGGTTAAGTCTGGTAGAGACCAGATAACACTAGCACAGAGGTGCATGTGTCTTGTAGAGGGCTGCAGGCCTGCAAGATGGCTCGGGGGGGAGAATCCATCGGGACATGGATCTCAAGGTTGGGAGGATAAGAGCAAGATTGATTGCAGGTGAATCTCTGAAGTAAGAACGCCTGTAGCAGATTGACCAGGTATGAATCTTTTACATAATTAGACAATGTTAAACAGGATACTGAAAATGTTATACAGAGAACAGTTGAGTCTGTGTTTTTCTTATCATTAGCTAAATGCAAAAAGGAACTGTAGCTGTCTTTAACAGAATGGCACATACAGCTCAATAGACATCTGTAAACTAGTTGTTGAGACTATGAACTATATAATCGTCTACTGTATATAGTTCTGGTTATTTAAATTCATATGTAGCAATATCAAAACCCTAGGTGGCCTGAAGACAGCCGAAGGGTACAAGATGCATATAGATAAAATGAGTAAACAGTACCTTACAGCTACGGAATGTAGCCCAGTTAAACAGTAATAAACATACTATCAAAACAGTAGAGAATCATAAATAATTTCCAGCACGGTGAACATAGACAATAGTGCTGTGAATACAAAAGATATTAGACCCTGTGTCGAGGGTTTCATGTATACATTACAAAACTTTAAATCTGAAAGAACAATAGTCACGACGATGCATATATCCTTACAAGTTAAAGGCCTGAAGGAAAAACTATTAACGGGGGTTATCCCGTTATATTCCGGATACAACTATAAACTTTACACAGAATAGCCAGGAACTGGGTAACGTAGCGACCAGGCAAACACAATCGTGGTAACGGCCGTGTACCCTAGAGCTACATGTATATAATTCAATACAAAGATTTCTTATAAAGAACTGTAATGAATCAAGCAGGGTACGCGTATTGAACTGCTACCAAATCATTTGCATATAAGTGCACAGAAAAACCCTATAATGATTCAAGGTTATACATCTATGTAATTTACCTTTAACAGATTTATGCATCCGATTGTTTAGCAAACCCTCTGGGGTAACAACGTATTCTAAACAGAGGGATAGCAATAACTTAAATATTAACAACTGAAGGGCATAATATTCCAAAGACAATCGATAGTATATAAGGCAATGGCCGCCTTCGAAAACAAGTCGATAGAGCATAGACTGTGAACAGCATATTCATTGAAGCATAATGGAAATGACAAACATATAGTCATAAGATAACCCTGACGAGTACAGTAAGCAATACATATTGGTGGATTATAGAACCATCAGATAAACGAGATATCCGTATACCAAACGGCAAAATAATGAATCTCTAAGTAAACCTTTAAAAAGTTCAGAGGACAACCTGATGCATATATACAAGCTTCGATTCAAAATTAAACCAGGTCCGAGGACCATAAATCTTAGCTAAATGTACGAGTAACAAGCGGCTTATAAGCCGAGAGCATTTTCTAGCTAAACCCTAGCAAGGTAAACAAAATGCAGGTTCAGGCATGGAGTAGCCGACTGCAATTCGAACCTAGGGTTTGGACGAATACAGAACCTGAGACATAAACAGAGAGCCATGAGACACCCTCTGGTCAAGAGACTGGTATGAATTCAATCCTCATGTCTAAACCCTTGTTTAACAACGGGAAAATCATCTAGTCCAGGGAAAAGCATACCTGTGCCATTTGGAGCCAGCGTTGTCTTCCTACAGGCGGTAGAGGAGCGTGGAGACAAACCCGCCTGCATCATAACAGTCACACTGTAAATATCCCTGGAAGGTCAAAACAAAACAAAGGGTTTCAGAGAGTTAAACATATCGTATTCACCTACACAGATAACTGCGAAAATAGACTAGCAAGTATATCGGCAAGGGTGAAACGATACCTGGAATAGCAAGTTGAGACCTGGTAATTGTTGCAGAGGAGGACCACCGAGCTGGGTGAGTGTCGGCCTCACCAGACTTGTGCAAATGAGCCAAACCGAAAGACCCGGTGGTTTAAGAATAGGCCACCAAACCCTTGAGCAAATCCGAACCCTCCGTTGTGGTAAGTGAATCTCCATCGTCCGTTCGAGCGGGAGAGTCTGGCGCGAAAACCACAGCAGGTCAACCGAGGATCACATGGGTTCACGTGGTTCCATGCCACCTGGCGTTAAGGTTGGTGAGGTGGGTTAAGCCTCCGTCCACCACCTGGCTCCGGAGACGGGCTAATAAACAATCCATTGGTGATTCGACCGGATTCAATATTAATACCCATAGACCATAACGTTAAACCTTAAAGTGTGATGCATATAGAGTAATATGTATTGATCAAAGATTTGGGTAAATAACATAAGGTTTGGTTATATAACAAAACGCATAAACATATTAACTATGCCGTGAGTACCTGTTTTCCTAGTTGAATGGGAAGGGGATTAAAGTAGTTAATCCATGAATGAAATTTTTTGGTTTTACTTTGGTATATATATATATTCACGAAAGGATCGTGACAAAATGATAGCAAAATTGGGATTAGAACATGCAATGCAGACAGTGCAATTATCTTATTTTTTTCCTTCTCTATGGTTGCGAAGATGTGCTAAGCCCAAATGTGTATCAAAATTGGGATTGGAACATGCAATGCAGACAGTGCAATTAACTTAATTTTTTTCTTGAAGGTTTAAGGTTTTTCTTGAAGCTTTAAGGCTACCCTGAAGTTGAGTTTCTGAGAGTTATTTTTCAAGGTTTAAGGCTGGCCTGAAGGAGAGTTTTCAAGAGTTAATTAATCATGTTGGTGTGCAATTTGATAATAATATTATTATTAGATTAGATTACTTTTTTAATTTTGATTTTAGTTATTATTATTGTAGTAAAAAACTAAATAAAGTTTATAATATCGTTATTTAACCTAATCACCAATTTTCACTGAAGCTTGCTCGGTACAACTATGTCAGTTTCATCCGAACCCTGAATTAATTTAGTTTGATTTTAATTGGAGATTTACATCCGGTTTAAGCTCGGTGAAAAGGAAAAAATAAATTGTTAATCTATTTGAAGCTAGTGCAGTGTAAATTTAATTTAGATTGATTTTAATCCGAGATTTATTTTTTTCCAAGAAAAGGTAATTAGTTTACCTGTTGAAGATTAAATTAGTGGAGTATAAATGTTGTAATTAGTGTAGTATAATGTTTTATTAGTTTTTTCTTAAATATGAATTTAAAATATTTTGTTTATCAAATTTATATAGTTTGAATTGTGATATTTTTTTAGGCTTTTGAATTTGTTTATATATTTGAAAATACATTTATAAATATAATTTTATTTGATGATGATGATGGTGTTAACGTCCACTGACCTAAAGAAGTGAATTATTTAGTTTAATTGAAGATTTTATTCTTATGCTCAAAAAGCTTGGAGAGAAACCTCAGAGCTCACTGTAATTTTGACAACTTAAAAAGCTAGAAAGATATTAAAAATATAAAATAATTTTAATTAAAATATATGATTTTAATATGTTTAAAAATAGATATTTTAGAAGTTATTTATGAATTAATTTGAGGGTGTAATTTAATTTATGCATTTAATTTGTGTTTTATTCTAAAAAATAAAATTATTACTTTTAAAAATGTTCTCCAGAAGTACATAAAAAATGTTGCACTATCTTATCTTATCATCTTTTTAACTTAGTCAAATTACATAAAAATAAATAAAAATAAAAAAATAAAATTAATAATTAAAATAAAATTATTTAAATTCAATTAATAACCTAATATTTAAAATATTCCAAAAATGCTAATCAATAACGTCTAATTTTATTCTATACAATCTCTGCATGGTTGCGAAGATGTGCTAAGCCCAAATGCGTATCAAAATTGGGGTTGGAAAATGCAATGCAGACAGTGCAATTAACTTAATTTTTTTCCGGAAGGTTTAAGGTTTTTCTTCAAGGCTACCCTGAAGGAGAGTTTCAAGAGTTATTTTTTAAGGTTTAAAGCTGGCCTGAAGGAGAGTTTTCCAAAGTTAATTAATCAAGTTGGTGTGAAATTTAATAATAATAATAATATTATTAAATTAAATAATTTTTTAATTTTAATTTTAATTATTATTATTATTATAAAAAAACTAAATAAAGATTATAATATCGTTATTTAACCTAATCACTAATTTTCACTGAAGCTGGCTCGATACAACTATGTCAGTTGCGCATCCGGACCCTGAATTTTTTAGTGTGCGATGCCTCCTTGAGTTTGCACGGCAACGAATTGCAAATGAACCGAAATAATGAGACAGACAAAGAGATATCTACATTTCCATTATCACTAAATACTTTCCTACGATTCTACGCAATCAGGAAGGTAAGCTTTTATTCATTTGATACTTCAGTCTGTTGAAGTCATAATTCCAACTGCGCAGCCGTACATCGTTCCAAAACCGCTCAGCAAAACCATAAACCATTTTATGCATATCGGACCGCTTTTGCGTGAAAGTGGTTTCCGTATTTTTGACTCTGATACCATTTGGTGCAGACACGTGGCTCTCCCCATACGTCATCATCTCTGACATATCGGGATGTAAAGTTCAACCCAAAATTGGCTTCCGATATTCTCCTCCACCGTCAGATCTGCTCCCGAGCTCTCCGCCGTCGATTGCCTGAAGCTGCATACAAACCAACATCGAATTAAAACATTGCGTGGAGTAAAAGTTTTTGGGTTGACCGTCGTTAAAGTAATTTAATGAAATTGAATGTGTTCGTAGGATGGTTGGTAAATATTTTGTTTTTAATATTTCTTTTATGCACGAACGTATGGAGAACTTAAAGATAGGTATGGTGCATTTAAAGAAAAGCATGGACTTTGTGTTAATTTTCCTTACGCAATGTAATATCCAAAAGAAGAAGGAGCTTGTATATTTTGGGTTGTTGATTTTTTTTGTAACATGAGAGAGCTCGAGGGCAGCGAAAGAGAAGAGAGAATTTGCACAGCAGTGCATGAAGAAAAGAACAGAGAGGAGCGCATTTGTTTTGTAAGCATGTGTAAATTTTTGTTTTTACAGCAGTATGTAAAAGAAGGTTTTACACCAGTAAGTAATATGTTTTCACAGCAGTGAATGTAAATGAGAGTTTTACCCAGCAGAGTAAATTCTCATGTGGAGACAGAGTAAATGTTTTTGCTTGAATGTATTTTTGTGGTGAATCCCTCTCAGCAAAGAGGATGAATATGTATCAGGCATATATTTTAATGAATAGAAATGTTTTTATGGTGGTGAAATACTCTGTTCCTCAGTAAAAAAAAATTTTAAGCTTCCCTGTGCAAAAAGATCCTGTGGAGTTGAAACAGAGCATTGCCTCTGTGGTGTTAAATTTCGTTTGTTTTTGGGATTTTCTCAGAAAAATCCCCAACAGTGGTATCAGAGCAGGCTTAGGCTCTTTGAAGGTGACAAAGAAGCTGAAGGGAGGAGTCTTTGTTGCAGCAGTAGATCTTCTCCAGCAAAGTAAAGTCTCAGGCAAAGGATTTAGGTATTTCAAAAAGTATTTTTATGTGTTGCTGAAGAAGCAGTCAGTTGTTTTAAAATACACAGTCAAGAAATTGAAGCATAATTGAGGGTGCAAGAATGGCTGGCACAAGCACCAGTAATAGCATGGGTATGCAGCTCCCATTATTTGATGGTAAAAACTATGACTATTGGGCAATAACAATGAAAGCCTTGTTTGCTTCCCAAGACTTATGGGAAATAATTGAGGAAGGTTTTGAACAACCAGCAGATGAAAATGAGTTTAATGCATTAACTCAAGGAGAGAAGGATCTATTAAAGAGCTGCAAGAAGAAGGATTCAAAAGCCCTTTTCTTCTTGTATCAAGAAGTGCATGGAAGCGTGTTTCCAAGGTTAGCAGCAACTAAGACATCAAATGAAGCATGACAAACCCTCAAGACAACCTATCAAGGCATGGAGAGAGTGAAGACAGCAAAACTACAATTGCTGAGAAAAGATTTTGAGAATCTGTGCATGAAGGAGTCAGACAACATTGACTCATTCTTCACACATGTAATTGGTTTGGTCACACAGATAAGGACTCATGGAGAAACCCTTGAAGATAGGAGGATTGTGGAGAAAATATTGAGGGTCTTACCCTCAAAGTTTGATGCGATTGTCACCACCATTGAAGAGACAAAGGATCTCTCAAAATTTTCAGTTGATGAGCTACATGCATCACTGATAACACATGAGCAGAGGTTGAGTAGGAATGAAAAATCATCTCTAGATCAAGCCTTCAAGACCCAGATGTCCTTTGGAAGAGGAAGAAGTCAAGGCAGAGGAAACAAGAGAGGAAGAGGTAGAAGCCAGAACGGAGGTGGAAGGAACAGTCCAGCAAATGCTCAAGGAAGAGGCAACAATCCAAATCAGAACCAAGGCCAAGGTAACAGCCAACAAAGAGGGCAACATCATGCTCAAGGACAAAGGTATGAAAAATCCAATGTCCAATGCTATTATTGTAAAAAATATGGGCACTATGCCAGTGAATGTAGGAAGAAGGAGCATGATATAAATAATAGACCAAATGCAAATGTCACTAGAGAAAACATCAGCCAAAATAATGTGTTGTTAGCTTGTAACATGGCTGAAACAAACAGTGAGGACATATGGTTTTTAGACTCAGGTTGCAGCAACCATATGACAGGAAACATAGGCTTCTTTTCTGCCCTAGATAAAAATGTGAAATCAGAAGTCACACTAGGAACTGATAGTAAAATCTCTGTTATGGGAAAAGGAGAGGTAAAAATATTTACAAAGCAAGAAGAAAGGAAAACCATAGCAGATGTCTACTATGTCCCTGGAATGAGATGTAACCTCTTGAGTATTGGACAGCTTGTCCATAAGGGGTACAATGTTTTCTTTAAAAATGATGTATGCACCATCATGGATATAACACCCAGCAAAAGATGCATTGCTGAAGTAAAAATGACAAGGAACAGGATGTTCCCTCTTAGGATCAGGGCAGATTTGAAAAACAAAAATGAAATTGCAGCAGTCACCCAAGAGGCTTTCCAAAGCGTGCCAAAAGATGAGAATTGGTTGTGGCACTTGAGATTTGGACATCTCAATTTCGGAGGTCTAAATTTGTTGAGCAGGAAAGGAATGGTAAGAGGACTACCATTGATAGAGAAACCGGACAGCCTATGTGAAGGCTGCATTTTGGGGAAACAACATAGAGAAAGTTTTCCATCAGGTAAAAGCATAAGGGCAAAGACACCCTTAGAGATCATCCACTCAGATTTATGTGGACCGATGCAAGCTCCATCATTAGCAGGCAGCCAATATTTCCTAACATTCATTGATGACTTTACAAGAAAGACTTGGATATATTTCCTTAAAAACAAAAGTGAGGTGTTTGAGAAATTCCAAAACTTCAAGGCATTTGTGGAAAACCAAAGCGGGCTGCATATAAAAGTTTTGAGAATTGATAGAGGAGGTGAGTATATCTCCAAGGAATTCCTAAGATTTTGTAGAGAAAATGGAATTCACAAACAATTTACAGCTAGGTACACCCCACAGCAAAATGGAGTTGCTGAAAGGAAGAACAGGACCATCATGGATATGGCGAGGAGCATGCTGAAGGCAAAGCATTTGCCAAATGATTATTGGGCTGAAGCTGTAAATTGTGCAGTGTATATTTTGAACAGGTGTCCTACAAAACCAGTGTTGAACAAAGTACCAGAAGAAGCATGGAGTGGGAGAAAGCAAGGAGTCACCCACATGAGAGTTTTTGGATGTGTGGCCTATGCACACATACCAGATCAGCTAAGGAGGAAGTTGGACAGCAAAGGGGAGAAATGTCTTTTCATTGGATACAATGAGGAATCCAAAGCCTACAAGTTGTATATCCCATCCACCAAGAAGTTTTTTGTCAGCAGAGATGTTCAATTCATTGAAGAGGAAGCTTGGGATGGAATCATAGAGAAAACAGTGAATGTCAAGAACTGTTTGTCTCATGATGAAGATGAAGAGGAAGTGGCTGAAATGCATCCCCAAACAGCAGCGCCAACACAAGGACAGCAAGGGACACCATTGAGGATAAATGAAAGTGCTTCTCCAAGCACCCCACAAGGAGGAAATTCAAGTGCATCTTCAAGCACTTGCACACCAAGTGAACGAGGTAAGAAATTTAGAAATCTAAGTGATATTTATGATGAAGGAATGAATTCCTTATTTGCCTTGTATTGTCATGTTGATGATCCTATTCATTTTGAAGATGCAATTAAAGATAGGAAATGGATAGAAGCTATGGATGAGGAGATGAATGCCATAGAGAGAAACAAAACATGGGATTTGGTTGAGCTACCAAAAGGTAAAGAAGTTATTGGAGTGAAATGGGTCTATAAGACCAAAAGCAATGCTGAAGGCAAGATAGAAAGGCACAAGGCAAGGCTGGTTGTCAAAGGGTACAAGCAGTAGTATGGGAGAGATTATGAGGAGACTTTCGCACCGGTTGCAAGAATGGAAACCATGAGAGCAGTGCTGTCCATAGCAGCTCAAAACAAATGGAAAGTCTACCAAATGGACGTGAAGTCAGCATTCCTAAATGGAGTGTTAAAAGAAGAGGTGTACATTGAATAGCCTCTAGGCTATGAGAAGAAAGGTGAAGAGCACAAAGTGTGCAAATTGAAGAAGGCTCTTTATGGGCTAAAGCAAGCGCCAAGAGCATGGTACAGCAGGATAGATTCTTTTCTATTGGATAATGAATTCGACAAGTGTGAAGGAGAACCCACCGTCTACATCAAAGAAAAAGATGGTAAAATTTTGATTGTTGTCTTGTATGTTGATGATGTGATTTTCACAGGTAATGATGATCAGCTCATTAAGAATTTTAAATCAGTCATGAAGGAAGAATTTGAAATGACTGACATGGGTTTCTTGAGATACTTCTTAGGCATAGAAGTAGATCAAAATGAAAAATGAATTTTTATCTCACAAGCAAGATATATAAATCAAGTATTGGGCAGATTCAACATGCAAGAATGCAAAGCAGCGATCACTCCCACAGTAATGGGATTAAAACTCAGCAGAGAGGACAGCAGCAAGGATTTTGATCCTAGTTTGTACAAGAGTATTGTTGGCAGCCTTATGTATTTAACAGCAACTAGGCTTGATATTATGTACGCTGTTAGTTTAATTTCCAGATTTATGGAGAAGCCAAAGGAGGCACATTGGCAGGCAGCAAAAAGAATTTTAAGGCATGTCAAAGGTACTAAAATGTTTGGAATTTTATATAATGTCTCAGAACATTCAGATTTGGTTGGATACACTGATAGTGATTGGGCTGGAAGTGTAGATGATCGGAAAAACACTTCCAGTTATGTTTTTCATATGGGTCCAGGAGCCATTTCATGGACTTCTAAGAAGCAGTCCATTGTAGCATTGTCTACAACAGAGGCTGAATATGTGGCAGCTACAGCAGCAGCATGTCAAGCAGTGTGGATGAGAAGAATGTTGAGAAGCTTAGGCCAAGAGCAGGCAAAAGCGACAGTGATTTTTTGTGACAATAGCTCAGCTATTGCATTGTTAAAGAATTCAGTGTTTCATAAGAGAACGAAACACATTGATACAAGGTTTCACTACATCAGAGAATTGGTGAACAATGGAGAAATTGTCCTAGAACATTGCAGGACTCAAGAACAGGTTGCAGACATCTTGACAAAGCCTTTGGATCAGAAAAGCTTTGAATTTTTGAGGAAGTGTCTGGGTATGACTGAATGCCCAGCAGTTGAAATTAAAGGGGAGTGTTGAAGTCATAATTCCAACTGCGCAGCCGTACATCACTCCAAAACCGCTCAGCAAAACCATAAACCATTTTATGCATATCGGACCGCTTTTGCGTGAAAGTGGTTTCCGTATTTTTGACTCCGATACGATTTGGTGCAGACACGTGGCTCTCCCCATACGTCATCATCTCTGACATATCGGGACGTAAAGTTCAACCCAAAATTGGCTTCCGATATTCTCCTCCACCGTCAGATCTGCTCCCGAGCTCTCCGCCGTCGATTGCCTGAAGCTGCATACAAACCAACATCGAATTAAAACATTGCGTGGAGTAAAAGTTTTTGGGTTGACCGCCGTTAAAGTAATTTAATGAAATTGAATGTGTTCGTAGGATGGTTGGTAAATATTTTGTTTTTAATATTTCTTTTATGCACGAACGTATGGAGAACTTAAAGATAGGTATGGTGCATTTAAAGAAAAGCATGGACTTTCTGTTAATTTTCCTTACGTAATGTAATATCCAAAAGAAGAAGGAGCTCGTATATTTTGGGTTGTTGATTTTTTTTGTAACATGAGAGAGCTCGGGGGCAGCGAAAGAGAAGAGAGAATTTGCACAACAGTGCATGAAGAAAAGAATAGAGAGGAGCGCATTTGTTTTGTAAGCATGTGTAAATTTTTGTTTTTACAACAGTATGTAAAAGAAGGTTTTACACCAGTAAGTAATATGTTTTCACAGCAGTGAATGTAAATGAGAGTTTTACCCAGCAGAGTAAATTCTCATGTGGAGACACAGTAAATGTTTTTGCTTGAATGTATTTTTGTGGTGAATCCCTCTCAGCAAAGAGGATGAATATGTATCAGGCATATATTTTAATGAATAGAAATGTTTTTATGGTGGTGAAATACTCTGTTCCTCAGTAAATTTTTTTTTTAAGCTTCCCTGTGCAAAAAGATCCTGTGGAGTTGAAACAGAGCATTGCCTCTGTGGTGTTAAATTTTGTTTGTTTTTGGGATTTTCTCAGAAAAATCCCCAACACAGTAGACAATGGTTGTTATATCTTTGTTAGGGTTTGGTAAAAGTCGTGAGCTCTTATGTTATAGTACATCTTTGTTATCGGATTGTTAGGTTGATATCTTTGTTAGGGGATCATTAGGGTTTGGTAAAAGTTGTGAGCACTTCTGTTATGGTACATATTTGTTTATGAAAAAAGTATTTTGGTCTAAATCACATGAATTATATTGATTGGTTCGAAATTTTGGATAAATGTTTTTTATGTGATTTATTCGGAAATACTTTTTTCATAAATTTGATATAGATCACAAAAACCTCAATTCTACATATTTATTATCAAATTATTAGATTTCTTACGGTTAAGTTGAACTTTTTAAATTGTAAATAAAAAATTCTATAACTTTTTGTAATATATAAAATTATTTTAATTTTATCATAAAAAGGAGAGAATTGTATTTTTAAATCACTGCTTCGCAGTCACTTATCTCCGAACTGAACAAATGGTGTTTTAAAATGTATGTCATACTCTCGTATTAAAGGTTTTAGAACTTTTCGAAGTTGATATATGCATCGTTGTTGATATGAAAATAATGGAAAATTATAGCAAGAATTAATGCTATGTTGTGGTATGTCGAGGAGGGTTGGAATTTCAAAAAGACACGTTCTTCCAATTTAACGTTTTTCAGAGTTTTAACCTCTTTTCATAGTGTCAAGTTTAATTTTCGATGGTTTTGTAATTTTTTTACCCTGTATTCGAAGGGCAAAGCCAATCATTCCATGACTGCCCGTCAAATTCTAACCCTTTCGGACTAAAAATCGAGAGCAACTTCTTTAGCATAGGCAAAAGCGGAAAACTGCATTGCCTTTTGACGGGAAGCATGGACAAAAGCAGCTTTGCAAAGAATGATATATTTTTTCATATCAAGATACCGTATTTTTTAAATATGAAAAAAACTAATTAATATATAAAAATAAATAGGAAAAATAGTAGTTTAATTTTTGTGATTTACAAAATATTGCAATGTTTTGTTTTATAAATATTTTGACATGATTAAATTATATAAAAATAAAAATCAGTTTAAATCCATCTTAATTCAGGATCTACCAAAGAGGGAGAGGGGTCAAATCATTTTTCACTTTAAAAGAAATTTACACCTTAATAAATTTGATCTCTCTCAACTCTTGATAGATCTAGATATGTATATATATACCATGAGAAAAACCATAAATTATCAAAACCTAGAACCAAGAAACCACAACATTAAATTGACTATTTTTTTGAGAAAGGAAAAATATATATATATTAACTACATATTCATAAAAAAAAAATATCGCAAAAAAGTCTAAATCACCTGCAACTATTACATCTTCATATGCATTAACAGACTTCCTATCTTTAATATAAGACCTATTTAGACTCATGTTTTCCAGAACCTTCATACAACAAACCAACATAGATATATAGAGTGACATAAAGTATGTTATGTAAAATTAACCAAAATATATGGAAAATGGTAATCAAGGTTATTTTCCTCTTTAAAAGAGAGGCTAGGCTAGATGATAATCTTTTGACCTTGTTCTATTTTATCTCACTTTTATTTTAATTGAGAATCATTTTATTTCACTTTTATCTTAATTGAGAGAGTGTGTAAAGAGGGATAAGTCTCTTTTCACTTTAAAAGAATTTTGCACTTCAAAATATTTGATCTCCGAGTTAAGATGGATCTAAGCTAGTGTATATTGATTGAAACAGTAAGTAGACACTCCACCTAGCATTAATGACACATACCTGGTTTCAAAAAGAAAAAAGAAAAAAATAACAGAAAAAATTGACTATATGAATTGTTGTTTATTTATTTATTTTAAACTAGCCTAGATCCATCTTAACTTCGGATCTATTAAGCCCCTAGAGGGGTCTCTTTTCACTTTAAAATAATTTTGCACTTCAAAACATTTGATCTCTGTCAGCCCTTGGTAGATCCGGAGTTAACATGGATCTAACCCAGTGTATATTGATTGAACCCAAGTAGACACTCCACCTAGCATTAGTGACACATACCTAGTTTCAAGAAGAAAAGGAAAAGAAAAAGATTGACTATATGATTTATTTTTATTTTATTTTTAAACCAAGCCTAGATCTATGTGAACTTTGGTTCTATCAATCCCCCTAGAGGGATCAAATATCTCTAGGTGCAAACCTATTTTCTAAGTGAAAAACTTTAAGAAAGGTTTGCACCTCAAGATATTTGATCCTTTAGGAGCTTGATAGACTTGAAGTTAAGATGGTAATTATTAATTTTATTTTTTAGTTTAATTCTTTATTTTTATATAGTTCCACTGAGTCAAAATATTTTAATAAATAATTTTATTTTTTATTTCTATTTTTATTCTTATGTAATTTTGATTGTGAAATGAGAGATGATTTTTGGGCATGTGGTATTGATGAGCCATCAAATTGGCCCATGGTATGGTATGGTTAATAATATCCACGACAAAGTGGGGTGAATATATATGGTTAAAAATCTTGTTTGTAAGTATTAATTTTTTATGTGCTTATTAATGAAATATAAATATGGTTACAAAATTATTATTTTAATTTATATGGTAAAATGAATCTTAATTTATAGCTACTATTTGTATCTTATATTTTAATGTGATAGAGGTGTAGATAATAAGAGATGGTTTTTGGGCATGTTGCATTGATGAACTATCGTATTGGCCCATGGTATTGTAACCAAGTTTATTTACTAGTTAATAATATCTAAGGCAAAGTGGACATGAATATCTTTGGTTAAACATATTGATATATTGTAGGTTTATTGTAAGTATTAAAATTTTTATGTTCTTATTAATTAAATTTAAATATGGTTAATCGCTACTCTATTTTATAAGGTAAAATCGATCTTAACTTATTATTGCTGCTTTTTTCTGAGGGAAAAGACGCTGCTGTTTTCCATTAATAGAACGTAGTCCCAGTACATATTTCAAGAAATCCTCCCGAAAAAACTTGTTTTTCTAGAAAATTCATAACATACTCGCAAGTATCCAGTGGTTCCAAAGTTAAAATATAAAAAAACTAAGATCCATAATATAGTCCATATCGCCTAGACATACCACACACTCAGTCGATTCAAACAGCTACAAAGATGTAAGAAGAAACACACCCATACAAAAAGACATAGACCACCTCATCAACCTTGAAACCAGATTTATAATGTATTAAAATTTCCCTTTTCCATCTCCTTAGCATTAACAAAAAATCTGAAATGTATTGAGCTTGTAGCAACAACCAAACCACGCTTAGATAATCTGTCTGCCACCATATTGAGCTCCATGTACACATGTAAGAAAGTGATATTCACATAAGACCTCTTAAGAATTTTTATGTGCTCAATCCAACCAGCCAAGGAGGGAACCGAGAGGGAGGACTGCCCAACCACAACATTAACAATAGAGCTTCAACCCGCATACACAGTAATCTGTTGCATCTGTAGGCACTTTGCAAAAGCCAACAAACCCAAAAGGGATAATATCTCATCCTTGGAGTTTGATCTCGAACTCCCATTCCAGTAGAGTAGAAAATGTTACAGAGTGTTGATCCTCAGCCATCCCCATATCCACACCTATCATCCTAGGCCACACCATCGAAGAATTTAATTAGGAAGACCACTTGCAATAGAGGAAGCAAGGTTTGGATATGTTATCATCCTATTTTGTATGCCCCCCAGTCGACTGTTGGAAAGGCAGAGGAGACAAAGCATGAATTCACATATAAAACATGAGTTGTTACTCTTCTATTGATCACACAAAACATGATATTAACAATGAACGCGATGAAGGGTATTTAACCTTTTCCAACTAGCGACTTGCCTAAAATATCCTGACATGCACACACATGCGACCACACACTAAAAGTCATCTATCACTTGACTTGAATCAACACTCAAACACTCAACCGTCAATCACTCAGTTAACTGACTCTCTAATTTTATTCAACTCCACATGTGGGAGTAATTACAATTTCTTACACTCCCCCTTAATTACGACCGTATGACTCAACATGACTTAACTATCACATAAACATCCTTGTTGGTATATGTCTCAGCTAAGCTTACACTGACTCAAGAATTTTGCATTTTCTTTTTCTCTGCTTCCATATTCTATATCCTCGAAATTGCTTCATTTTGTGTTGAACTTTCTTGATGTAGGCACTATTCACTTACTATTGCTGCAATTTTTCTTTGACTTGTTTTGAACTTGTTTTGAAAAACAATTGGATCATGTCTTCTACACCTTCCTCTTCAAACATTTGTTCAACTATGGACTATTGCCACAACATTACATCTTCAAACTGTCTTCTTTGCTCTACTTCTTGTGTTTCATATTCCTAACTTTCTTTCTTCCATATTTCTTGATAGTAGAATCTTATCTCTTCTTAACTCCATTGCTGAAAAATGGTTTCAATGCATTCATCTTTATCTTCAGCATCCATATCATTCTTTTCACTTTCATCATCAGGTATTGCTGCTTTTTTCCTATAATTTGTATCAAAATTATTAACAACCCTATTTTCAACTTTTTCACCCATGCTATTTTGAACACCTGCATATTCAAAAATAATGTTAAAAACCTATTTAATAGGCTCTCTTCAGTGAGATATTCCTTCTCAACATCTGCCTTCTTTTCAACTGCATGGAGGTTTTCTTCCACTGTTATGCTTTTAGTGGATATTTTCATAAAAAACTCTTCAATCACTTTATCTTGTTCTTGATCATCAACTATTGCTAGATGGCATACTGCTTCATGAGCAGTTCCAACTGCTTCATATCTTGCTGCTACAGTGGCAACTTCAACCTTCAATGTTTCATCAAACATTGCGCTTACCCTATTATCACAATCAAACCCTGTTTCAAAAAAGAAACCACACATATCATCAACCCAATGTTCACCCACACTACGGTGGGATATCCGAGCATGCATGTGCTCATTGTCAATTTCATTGACAATTTAAACTTCACTAAATCCGTCAACTATGATTGGATTCACCAATTCACATCTCACTTTGCAGTGATCATCCACATGTGCCTCATCACAGTGGGATTCACCATCGTCTGCATCATCCACGTTGTAATGGATTCCTTGAGCATTTATATGCTCTTGCTTCTCTCTCTGCAATCTTTGTTGCATCTTTTCATCCATATGCATGCTTGCATAATGGGTTTAAATTTTATGGTCTTGACAACCATCATCCACTTTTGAGTGGGGTTCTCCCAGCTCTATTTTCCTGTCAGATTCTTTCTCATCTACTCTCAGATCTGCGGCTAAATTCTTTACTTGTGACATAACATGTTGTTGCATGTCACTCTCCTTTGTGTCAAAATTTGCTTCCAAGATATTCCATGCTTCCTTGGAAGTTATAGCTTTTGCTACCTTGCACAAACACTTCTCATTCAATGCTTGTTTTATAAAATTCAATGCTAAAACATCACATACTGCATCATATGGGTTATTAGATTTGTACTCAATTAACTCTCTAGCTCGAAGAAAAGTTAACATTTTGATAACTCAATTATCAAAATATTCACCTGTAAACATAGGAGGTGGTAGAAGATCAAAGCTACACCAATCACCCTTGATTTCTTCTTTGTCTTCTGCTAGATTTCTTAGTTCTTCATTTGCGGCCTAAACCTCTTTAACCATGACAATGATCTTTGCCTCTTCTTTTCGATTTCTTTTATTAATATGCTTCGGTTGTGCTTTGTGACCCATGACTGCGGTCTTTCCTCTATTTTATAGATTCTTCCCTAATTGCATGACTCTATCTTCCATATCACCCCTGAAAGAAAATATGATTTTGAATATGCGCCCCTATAAGGCACAATCTTCACCAAAAAACTATAATGAGCGACAAAAAACCAAATAATTTGTAGATGGACAGATTTTACAAAACCCTAAATTCTCTTTCCAATAAAAACGCTGTAAAAATTTCTCCTTCCTAATAAAAAAATCCCAAATTTTATGTGTTTTTTTAATTAATTTTTTTTTTTTTTTTAAAACAAATCATTTTCCCCAAACCTTTTCAAAAAAACCTTCTTGAAAACTTTAATAAAAAACCTTAATAATACGTTCTTCAAACTTCAAGAATCTTTTAAAAGGCTTTATGAAAAGACCTTTCACCAACACGTTGTTCTTTCACGTCACGTATTTAAGAATTTAAGAAGTCAAACAATGAACTTTGGTAGTATCTTCCACGCTAATTGAATTCTCCACACTAACCGCTTTGTATTGTTTAAACTATTGCATGTTAACACCTTTCACGTTAATGAACTTCCGGGTTCCAACCACAGATCGAATTTGTGTGCATGCGAAATTGTGGAACACTGTTGTAAGATTTGTAATGTGGATTTCTCTTAAGCCTACGAGTGTTATAAAGCCATGTACACCACACAAAAAAGGTTTGTTATAACTCAAACAACAGGAAAAATTATATCTTCCTTCTTTTACACGGATTGTTGCTAATCCATTTTCCTTCTTGCTCTTTGTAACCTCGCTCTGATATCAATTTGTTGGAAAGGCAGAGGAGACAAAGCATGAATTCACATATAAAACACAAGCTGCTGCTCTTCTATTGATCACACAAAACATGATAATTACAATGAACCCAGTGAAGGGTATTTAACCTTTTCCAACTAGCGACTTGCCTAAAATATCCTGACATGCACACACATGCAACCACACACTAAAAGTCATCTATCACTTAACTCGACTTGACTCAAAACTTAAACACTCAACCCTCAATCACTCAGTTAACTGACTCTCTAATTTTAGTCAACTCCACATGTGAGAGTAATTACAATTTCTAACATCGACAACCAAACCAAAATATTAGAGCACATTCTGAAGCAATTCAGAGGCATGTCTTCAAATATCATGAGGTTTCTAGCTCACAAAATCTCCCAGGAAGTATACAAAGGAAGAGCATTAAATATCCCTCTCCTACTAAACCACCATTGATAGCAAGTCTCCATAGAATAAAAGGAACCCATTTGTGGAATCTATGTTGTGGTAATTGGGGAAATGAGGAAAGAAACAAAGATTTAGTTACACATAGACCAAAAAAGATTCATAACTGAGTTGAAAATTGAAACCAAACACACAAATAAAAACGTAGGATTTATTTGGTAAGACCTTGACAAGGTGTCAAGGAAATATCCACGGGCCAAGGGATTGGAATCTCTATTATTTCAACAATGATTCTCCAAACTTAAATTTCTCGGGCATTCACTAGTTTTATACAAGCCTCCTCCATTACATAACTGTTGTTTCGATATAAAACTAGCTAGTATTAACTAATACAATTATTACTCATATTTACATAATTCATTGTCAAACTTCCAACAAACTCCACCTTGACAAAAATTTTCCTAATCCCTTTCCCATGCCCATTCATCATCTTTTCTGCAAGCCAAGAGAAGCTAAACACCATCGCAGCTTCTCTACTGTAACTGGCTTTGACATCCAACTAATTGCTCCACCTGGAAGAGTAAAGACATAACTTGTAGTAGATCTTCTTTTGTCCAAATCACCTACATAATCAGCATCTACATATTTGCAGACTGATCCTTCACTACCACTAAATATGATGCAATGGTCACTTGTGCCTCTTAGATATCGAAGCACCCATTTCACCACTCGTCAATGTTCTTCACCTGGATTTGCCATGAACCTGCTGACAACTCCAACTGCATGTGAAATGTTAGGTCTTATAGATACCATCACATACATTAAGTTTCTTTTGCATATGGTACATGAGACATATACTACTTTTCTTCATTAGTTCTAGGACAGAAAAACGAAGAAAGCTTAAAATGGGAAGCTAGTGGAACATTAACAGGTTTCACATTGTTCATAGAGAACTTTTCAAGTACTTTCTCCACATACTTCTGCTGTGATAACCAAAGCTTACCATTTTTCCTATCTCTGTGTATCTCCATGCCCAAGATATGTTTTGCTGCTCCAGGATCCTTCGTATCAAATGTCCTAGAGAGCTGAGCCTTTAACCTGTTAATCTCTTCCATGCTTTTGCTTGCAATAAGCATATCCTCAACATACAAAGCTAAGATAATTAATATGCCATTGAAACTTTTGAAGTATACACAATGATCATACTCACTTCTTATAAAGTTTGGGCTCACCATGAAGGAATCAAACTTCTTGTACCATTGTCTGGGAGACTACCTCAGACCATACAATGATTTCCTTAGCTTTCAAACTAATATTTTGTTGCGATCTTGTACAAAACCTTTTTCCTGTTCCATATATATCTCTTCATTCAAATCACCATGTATAAAAGTTGTTTTAACATCTAACTGTTCCAACTCAAGATTAAGTAACGCAATTAGTGCCAACACAGTACGAATAGAAACAAGTTTTACAACTAGAGAAAAAATCTCATGAAATTCTATACCTTCAACCTGAGAATTCCCTTTTGCTGCCAGTCTCGCCTTATACCTTTCGATACTTCCATCAACTTTCTGTTTCAGTTTGAAAACCCACTTGCATCCAAAAACACTTCTCCCTTCAGGAAGCTCTACAAGATCCCAGGTATTGTTCCTGGCTAAGGAATCCATTTCTTCTTCCATAGCCGTTTTCCATTTTTCTCTATCTGTATCATCTACTGCTTCTTGATAACAAGAAGGTTCCCCATCTTTAGTAATCAAAGCAAAAGATGAAGCATAATCTTCATACCTTTTGGGAATTTTTCTTTCCCTTGTAAACCTTCTTAGAGCGACTAGTTGTTGAACTGGTTCAAAAACTTGAACTGGTTCAGAAGCTTCAACGACTTCCTTTGTGTCTTCAATACCTTTTTCTCCAAAAGTCTCTCCTTCCTTTTGACTGTCATTGAAAGGTCTAGCCTCCAACTGAACTCATTTATTTGGTGATACCTGTTCCTGTTCAATTCTTTCAACATTTGATTTTAAAATAGAAGATTCATCAAATGTTACATCTCTACTAATGACTATCTTCCGCAATGTAGGATCCCACAACATGTATCCTTTCACTGCATAGTCATACCCAAAAAAGACATAACATTTCGATTTTGGATCTAATTTTGAATGCTGATTTTTAAGAATAAGAGAATAAGCATCACAACCAAATATCCTCAAATGTGAATAATCACAAGATTGACCTGTCCAAACTTCTTTAGGAATTTTACAATTAATTGCTACTGAAGGTGATTTGTTAACTAAATAACAAGCAGTAGATACTACTTCTGTCCATAACTCATTTTGCAAGTTAGCATTGTTGATCATGCTTCTGGCTCTTTCCATAAGAGTCTGATTCATATGCTCAGCAACACCATTTTTCTGAGGAGTATAAACAGCAGTTTTGTGTCTAATAATTCCCTCATCCTTACAGTATTGTTCAAATTCAATTGAAGTGAACTCACCACCATTGTCAGTTCTTAAACATTTAATAGATTTGCCTGTTCTTTTCTCTACCATTGCTTTAAATTGTTTAAAGACATTAAATACATCAACTTTCTTTTTTAGCATAAAGACCCAAACTTTACGGGAGAAATCATCAATAAACGTTAAAAAATATAGAGCACCTCCATATGATACAATAGGGGATGGTCCCCACAGATCAGAATGAATATAGTCTAAAATATATTTACTATTATGATTTCCAACTTTAAATCTCTGTTTACACTGTTTTCCATACACACAATGTTTACAGAAATCTAACTTCAAGGATTTCAAATCAGGAAGAGACTTAAGTTTCATCAGTATTTGAAGACCTTTCTCACTTATATGACCTAATCGTTGATGCCATAGATGAGTACTTTCTTCTTCCTTTTCTGATGCAACCACTACTTCACTAACCCGAGTACTTCGTTTTAACCCGTAAAGATTTTTGACCTTTTTTACTTTCATAACCACTAGGGCTCCTTTAAAGACTTTCAAGATGCCATCCTGACTTGTAAACTTATAACCATCTGAATCCAACACTCCCAAAGAAATCAATTTTTTCTTCAAATCAGGTACATGTCTAACACTAGTTAATGTTCTAACTGTGTTATCATACATCTTAATCCTGATATTCCCCATCCCAACAGTCTGACATGACACATTATTACCCATAAACACAAAACTGCCATTTACATTTTCATACGAAGTAAACCAATTTCTGTGTGGACACATGTGATGAGAAGCACCAAAGTCTAATATCCAGCTTTCTAAACCCTAAGAGACATTACATTTAGGTGAAGTTTCATCTATCATACATAATTCTTCAGCAGATAAAACTTCATCTATCATACCTGAATCGACCTGATTCGCTTATGATCTGATATTCACCCTATGAGTGCCATTAGTTAAAGATTTATTAAACTAAGGTATTACAGACTCATGTGCTGGTGTGTGTTCTGTGTTATTGAAGCAACAGATAGATTAGATTGCCAATACACATACAATACAATGGAAAGACAATAGAGAAATACAGTAAGCAACACAAAGACACAAACAATTTTAATAAGGAGTTCACCCTATTCTCCAGGGCTACATCTCCGGTCCAGCTTCAGTGGTGGCCTTGTTTTATTGTGTCTTTAAGTAGAGAAATTATAATACAGGGACTCAATGTGAGTTCTCATGAAGCAGATTTTGCTTGGCAGGGTGGTTCTTGGATTCCCCAAGCCACTTGGAGTACACAAGCTCTTCTTCTTCCTACCAACTTTGTGACCTCTTGGTCTACAATGGAAAGAGCCAAATGTGATGCTCAGTCTGGACAGATTCCTCTATGGGAAGGCTTGAATCTTCAAGCTCTCTGGTGCTCGATGTTGCCTTTGGTCAGCTCGGCTCTCTATCTCTTCTGCTTAGCTTTACTGTTCTCTGTGTTCAGTCCTCCTCTCGGGGTTGTTCGCTGTGTCTCTTGGTCACTTGGACTCTCCTCAATTCGGATCCCAACTCAACTCTAACTGATTCGACTGTCTCTGTTCATGGCTTTATCCATTCAATCCCTATGCTTGTTCGGTTCCTCTTCCACTTGTCGACTCACCTTCTGTAGCTGCGCTTGGAGTTCCTAGTATTCGACATCATCATGAACGCTCAGGGAGTGGCCACTTGTCCTCCTCTAAATGGCGCCAGCATGCTTTGTCGGTTCATTTATTTAGTTACACTGTGGGTGTGTTCTTCCTCCACCGTGGCGGTCAGATGGATTCCAAATCCCTTTAGAATGTGGCTTAATTCCTTGTCGATTCCGCTTCTTTCCATCAGGTGCAATCTCAGCCGTTCGATCTGGGCCCTCCAGATCTAACGCCATACGCACGTTTCACACGGTTGACTTGCTCGACCGATAGCGCGCAATCAACGGCGGTTTTCTCTCACCTCCACTTGCCACGCGTCGATCGATGTATGGGATCGTTCCTATCCTGTCCTAAACCTCTTATTGTTCAAGGGCGCCCCAATCAATACCATCGGTTTTCCAGTGCACGGGTCCCGCCTCCATAGGTTAGCATTTTTTCGCTTTTTCCGTCCGTGGTTTCCTGGCTCCCAATGTGACCGAGTGCTCAGGCTTCCCCTTTAGGGCCCTATTCGCCTAGCTAAGCGCTAATCGCGCATCAAAAAACTCTTCCTTTTCCCATTCCGAGGCTCCCAGGGGCTACTTTGGCCTCTTGCGCGGTCTCCATGGGCTTTGGTCAATGCGTTTTGACCGAGGTCCTCATCGTTCGATGTCAGCTACCATTACCACTGGTTCAGGGTGTTTTTGATACTGTTTTAGATTTCCTTAGAGATTTCTTCAACCTGATTCAGTCATGGTTCTCGACAGTCTTTCTATGGATCCAATTCAGATCATCTTCCTTCTTCAAGTTATCAGATTCTTTTCATTTCCAATAGTCTTTCTTCAAGTGTCCAATTTTATTGTAGTGCCAACATTTTGCTTGACACTTCTTTCCCTTCAATTTAGATCTGGAAGACCCTCTTGGTTTTTCTCCTCTTTCCTTTGAGCGTCCTCTAGCTACCATGGCTTCTGATGCAGCTGTTTCAGTACCGGATTTCCTTCGCACTTCTTCAAACAAGAGAGCTCCCACGACTAATTCAAACTTCAAAGTATCAGTAGTGCTCAAGATAATTGAAGTTATGAAGTGATCCCATGATTCGGGTAGAGAACACAGCAAGGTTATGGCTTTATCTTCTTCCTGAATTTTAATTTCCATATTTGTTAATGGACATATAAGTGTATTAAAAGCATTCAAATGTTCTACAACTTTTGAACCCTCTTTCATTCAAAGACTGTACAACTGTCTTTTCAGATAAATTCTATTGGTTAACAACTTTGTCATATAGAGTTTTTCCATTTTTTCCCATAAACCTGAAGCTGTACTCTCTTCAACAATGTTGAAGAGAACCTCATCTGCCAGGCATAACCTGATGGTACTAAGAGCTCGGGCATCCAATTCCTCCTAGTCTAAATCAGTCATGGTTGTAGGTTTCTTAGTTGCCCCATCCAATGCCTTGTGCAACCCTTATTGCACAAGCAGGTCCCTAACCTTCAGTTTCCAAAGAGCAAAATTGCTCTTTCTGGTGAATTTCTCCACCTCAAATTTTGCATTCGACATCTTGGCCATTTTTTTCTTCTCCTAGGGTTTCAGTCTTTCAACTAGGGTTTATATTTTTTTCCAAAAAATAATCTTCCAGCAAAAAAAATTAAAATTATTTGCAAACCCCAAACCCTTTCTTTCTTGCAAACCCCTTTGTTTTTTTTGTGAAAACAAACAAAGAAACCCTTTATTTTATTTCCAACCCTTTGTTTTTGTGAAAAAAAACAAAAATTTTATTTTCTTGAAGTTCTTTCCTCCAATATTTTCTTATTTTATTTTCTTGAAGTTCTTTCCTCCAATATTTGTATAAAATCCACCCCTTAAAAAAAAAAACTTGATTTTGATTTCAATCTGTTGTTTTTGTTTCAAAAAAGATTTCTGCTGAAAATAAAAAAGTTTTGGAAACTTTGATAAATACCCGAGTTCAAAAGGCAACAACAACTTGATGGGGTTCAAGCAGCAACAAATCCAACACCCCCAACACCCTCTTCACGTGGCTCTAGCTCTGCACATAGACAGGTCACTCCTGCACGCGCAACCCACACAGCTCTACAGAGGCTTCACATAGAATGGACAGTCGGCATCACGCAAGATAGGATTCACACAAATCATAGATGTCTCTGCCTCTTCACGCATCCAAACAATACAGGGTCTCAAGAAGAGAATATCTCATGCAGATCTTCACACCTTGGACAACATATAACAAGCATCTCTTGCTCCTTCACATAGGCCGAAACCCTTTCCAACTGGTTGCACAGTAGCGTATGGACGCTGACTTCCTCATGCAGATGGACAGTGATACATGCAGCGTTCTAGCGATTCTCCTTACTCTGTGAGAGACAAAAATACCTTCACAGCGGTTTGGCAACTGCTCTCCTTCACGCACACGCAGAGCCTTCACAACTGCGATGGGCTGCTCTGGCAGCACGTAATAGGCAATAGCAATATAGGGCCTCCTTCACACATGCAGATGGACGCTCTACTCATGCAAGTGGACACTAGCCTCACGTTCCAGACTCCTCCTCGTCACGCAGAGCACTTACAGCCCCGCCGTTCACAGCTCTCAGCTCTTCAAAAAACTCAACTAACGCTTCGATACCAATTGTTGTGATAATTGGGAAAATGAGGAAAGAAATAAAGATTTAGTTACACATAGACAAAGAAATATTCATCACTGACTTGAAAAATGAAACCAAACACACAAATAAAAACACAGGATTTACGTGGTAAAACCTTGACAAGGTGTCAAGGAAACATCCACGTGGCAAGGGATTGAAATCTCTATTAATTCAACAGTGATTCTCCACACTTCAATTTCTCGGGCATTCACTAGTTTTATACAAGACTCCTCTATTACATAACTATTGTTTCGGTATAAAACTAACTAGTAGTAACTAATACAATTATTAGTCATATTTACATAATTCGTTGTCAAACTTCCAACAATCTAAACATAATTTAAGATAAGTTCCCAAACCTCGACTGACAAGGGGCATTAAATCAACATGTGTGTGATAATTTCTTATTCCATATGACAGAAAACACACCAACCCAGGCCTTGATTTCCCCTTTTAGATAGGTTATCCCAGGTAAGGACTTTGTTTTTCCAGACAAGCCAATAGAAGATAATCACCTTCAACGGAACATACCACCTCCAAGCTTTTGTTGGGTCCCTATAATACTAGTGATTACCCCATTACTATTGTAATTGTACTCCTTATTAATATTGTTGTGCCCCTATTATCCCCATATTGTTATTACTATGCCCCATAGAATCCTTCTATTGTTATTTTTGTGGCTTTATATTATTATTGTTAGGTCGGCTGGGTTATATTGTGACTCCTTAGACTCCTATATATAGAAAGGAGGTTTTGTCATTTGTATCATCCAAGAATTGTTCATTTATGTAATGTAAAGGAGGTTTCCCCCTCTAAGAGGCTGAATTCTAAGGCGTTGATCTATCTTTTCTATCTTTTTCTTGAGTTGGTTCATAACATTTGGTATCAGAGCTGTGGACTCTAGGGTTTCGCTGCTCCAAACAGGTCATCGTGGAATTTTCGCTATAACTTTGTTTCTGTAATGTTTTAGAAGTTGCAAAAAAAACCCATTTGAGAAGAAATCTCTTTGAACCTCGCGTACGAATTTCAGAGCTTTTCGCGTTATATTTTCGGAGATATGATCTGAGGAAGTTGGTCTTTTTGCAGACTCCTGAATTACATTCTAAACAGGTGACCTGGGGAAAATCATCATAACTTTCTCTCTAGGGATCGATTGAAATTTTGTAAGAAGGTATAGAAATAGGACGGATTGTAGTTTCTTGTATGCATTTTTCAGATCCAAAGGTTGAAATAGTGACTAGTGGCACGTCGTACAAGTTCGCTCTACTGAACTAGTCTATAATCAAGTCACTGTGGGAGATTTCGCATAACGCTTCCTTGGAGAATCCAATTTGGGTCAGACTTGTGGCATTGGAAAGAGGACACTGAGGGCTACTACAAGTCACAAATTCAGAACTAGATGATTGGAAAGTACAGATTTACGTCAGAGGCAATATCGAGCTCCTACAAAGTGAAAAATGGTGTGTAGATTTTCTCAAATTTTTGCTTAAGCTTGGTTTGAAAAGTTATTTTGAAGGAATTCAAAGGGCATAGTAGAGCATTATTATCGGTAATTGATGCCCCGAGGAAAGAAAATGCAAACACTTAGTAAGGAACCTGAAAGCTCTAGTATGACTCATGAAGAAGAGGAAGAAATGCAACATGATATATCAAAATTACAAGATCAAGTGCAACAACCGTCCCTTGCACGAAAATGAACAGAATCTAATATGGATGGTTTAAAGAAAGATGTGAAGCTAAGATGGATGGTTTAAAGAAAGGTGTAGAAGCTAAGATGGACTATTTAAAGAAAGGCGTAGAAGCTAAGATGATTGACGTGGAAGCTAAGATGGATGATTTGAAGATAGATTTGAAGACAAACATGGAATATTTGAAGAAATGCATGGAAGATTTGAAGACAAATTTGAAGACAGATTTAACAAGTTTTCTACAAGAAATGTTTACTAATGGTGAAAGGGTAGTAAAGGAAACTCATGATGAGAACAAAAGAAATGTTAATCATGATTTCATAGACTCTAACGTTGGATCAAAGACCCACCATATTCCAAAAATTGATATGAGGAAGTTTGATGGCAAGGATCCCGCAACATGGATATTAGAGATGGAGAAATTTATCGATCTCAATAATGTGCAAAACACACAAAAGGTACGTATTGCAACTTTATATTTGGAACCAAATCAGTTTGTATGGTATCAATGGCTTTGCTCTCGTAAACAATTTATCACTTGAGAAATTTTTACGAAATAATTGATATTATGAGGATACAAAAAGCAACACTTTCTTTAGCCAATTGATAAGTCTCAAACAAAAGGGTTCAATAATGGATCACATTGAGGAGTTCCAAAAATTGAACATAAGGGTAAAAAATATTCCAGAGGAGCATAGGATTGATGTGTTCATAGGGTCTTTAAAGGATAATATCCAACATGATGTTCGCCTTTGGGAACCTGATTCATTAGAGAAGGCATTCAGGTTAGCAAGAAAAATGGAAAGCAAAATTATGGAAACCAGGAAGCATACCACTCACAACTATAAAGACGGAAGTGTTGTTGCCCCTAGTCTTCCACAACCTATAAGGTTGACACCACAACAATTGGAAGAAAAAAGAACAAAAGGGTTTTGTTACAGTTATGATAGCAAATACACTAAAGGTCATAAGTGTGCTGAGAAGAAATTATTCTACATAGATTGTGAAGAGGAAGAAGAAAAGGAGCAAGAAGGGTCAAAAGAGGAGGATATACTCCAAGAACAATGCCTAGATAACGAAGAAATGAATCCGACCATATCTTGTAATGCATTAGCGGGAATTACCACTCCTCAAACCATCAAGATAGAAGGACAAATCAAGAAGAAAAGGGTAATAGTGTTGATTGATTCAGGAAGTACCCACAATTTTATTCATTGTAAGGTAGCAAAAGAATTGAATTGCTTCTTATATCCAGCACCAGAGTGTCAAGTGATGGTTGCAAATGGAGGAACAATAAATTGCTATGGAAAGTGCCATAATATCAAGCTATCCATGGGAGAATATGTATTGACTAGCCCAATGCTTTCCATTCCAATGGGAGGTGTTGATGTTGTACTAGGAGTCCAATGGCTACAATCCTTGGGTACAATAGCTTTTAATTTTCAAGAACTTTTCATCAAATTTTATACGGAAGGAAAGGAAGTTGAATTAAGGGTATTGCAGGGAAACTAAGAAAGATAATCAGCTCTAATGGTATGACAAAGCTTCTAAAAAAGGAACAAAGAGGTGTAATTGCACAATTATGTTCGCTAGATGTTTCCACATCAAAATCATCTATTTTTCCAGATCTCCAAAAAGTCTTGGACAATCATTCCAAGGTATTTGAGACTCCCAAAAGTCTCCCACCTATGCGTGATCATGATCATGCTATTCATCTGATTCCAGGAAGTGTTCCTCCAAACATCAGGCTATACAGATATCCCTATGCCCAAAAGAGTGAAATTGAACGTATGGTTGCAGAAATGCTAGAGGATGGTATAATTCAACCGAGTCAAAGTTCTTTCTCTGCTCCAGTAGTATTGGTGCACAAGAAGGATGGATCATGGCGCATGTGTCCGGATTATAGGGAGCTCAACAAGCTCACTATTAAAGATAAGTTTCCCATTCCTGTCATTGATGAATTATTGGATGAATTGCATGGATCAATTTACTTCACCAAGTTGGATCTTCATTCAGGATATCATCAAATCAGAATGAAGATTGAAGACATTCCGAAAACAACATTTAGAACTCATGAGGGTCATTATGAATTTTTGGTCATGCCTTTTGGCCTTACCAATGCACCTTCAACATTTCAAGGTTTGATGAATTCAATTTTCAAACCATTCCTTAGAAAATTTTTGTTAGTATTTTTTGATGATATACTAATCTACAGCAAGTCTTGGAAGGATCATGTTGAACATGTTGACAGGGTGCTACAACTATTGGAGGAAAAACAATTATATGCAAAAAGATCCAAATGTTTCTTTGGAGTCCAAGAGGTGGAATATCTGGGTCATATTGTATCTCATGAAGGAGTTAAGGTAGACCCTAGCAAAATTAAAGCCATTAAGGAATGGAAAATCCCCACATCCATAAAGCATCTGCGAGGATTTCTTGGGTTGACAGGGTATTATCGCAAGTTTGTTAAGAATTATGGGAGAATAGTAGCACCTCTAACAACATTATTGAAGAAAGATGCATTTTCATGGACTCCGGAAGCAACAAAGGCCTTCGAACATCTTAAAGAGGCAATGTGCCAAGCACCAGTCTTAGCTACACCGGACTTCACAAAAACCTTTATTGTGGAATGTGATGCTTCAGGAAATGGAATTGGTGTTGTTCTAATGCAAGATGAAAGACCCATTGCTTTTGAAAGTCGTCCAATCAAGGGAAAGTTTTTACACAAAGCTATTTATGAGAAGGAAATGTTGGCAATACTCCATGCACTTAAGAAATGGCGACCCTACCTAATGGGAAGACACTTCAAGGTAAAAACGGATCATGATAGCCTTAAATACTTTTTAGAACAAAGATTATCCTCTGAAGAGCAACAAAAGTGGGTCACAAAGATGTTGGGTTATGACTTTGAAATCATCTACAAAAAAGGGAAGCAAAATGTGGTGGCAGATGCACTCTCAAGAAAGGATGAGGATGTGGAAGCATTGTTGTGCGCCATTTCTATTATCCAACCAGATTGGATAAACGAAGCAAGGGAGGAATGGAAGAATGACGAAGAAGTGTGGGCACTTATTCGAAAGTTACAACAAGATTCCAATACGTCTGATACATTTAGCTGGAAAAATGATTCGTTATGGTACAAAGATCGCTTATACCTCTGTAAGAATTCCCAGCTAAAACAAAAGATTCTTATGGAATTGCACACTTCTCCCTTAGGAGGGCACTCAGGATTTTTAAAAACTTACCACAGGGTTAAGAAGGAATTTTTTTGGGATGGCCTTAAATCAGATATTCAAAAGTTTGTGGTGGAATGTTTGGTTTTCCAACAAAATAAGTTGAAACAATTAAGACACCAGGTCTATTACAACCTTTATCCATTCCAAGCCAACGTTGGGAGGAGGTTTCAATGGATTTTATCACAGGTTTACCCAAGTCTGAGGGAAAGAGTGTCATCATGGTGGTAGTTGACAGACTTACCAAGTATGCACACTTTTGTGCATTATCACATCCATTTAAAGCCAGTACAGTTTCTACTGCATTTATGGAAACAATTCAAAAGCTACATGGAAACCCAAAGATTATTGTAAGTGACAGAGATCCCATTTTCACTGGAAATTTTTGGACATAATTATTTTCTTGTCTTGGTACTCAGTTAGCTCATAGCTCATCTTATCATCCTCAATCTGATGGGCAAACTGAGATAGTAAACAAATGTTTGGAAGGATATCTTCGTTGCTTTGTATCTGATAAACAGACACAATGGGTCAAATGGTTGCCTCTGGCTGAATGGTGGTATAACACTTCCTTCCATACAGCAACAAAAATGACCCCATTTATGGCACTTTATGGGTATCAGCCACCATCCATCACATCATATTTAAGAGAAAATTCTAAGGTTCAGGCAGTGGAACATCACATCGAACATCAACAACAAGTCCTCCAACTCTTAAAGGATAACCTCGTGTTGGCACAGAATAGAATGAAACAACAGGCAGATCAACATCGCAGTGAAAGAAGTTTTGATGTAGGTGATTGGGTATTCCTACGGCTACAACCATATAAGCAAATGTCCCTCAAGCAAGCTAAGAAGGATAATAAATTATCACCAAAGTATTATGGTCCATACAGGGTGTCAAAAGATTGGTACTATGGCATACAAATTGGAGCTTCCTGCAGCTTCTCGATTGCACCCAGTTTTCCATGTTTCATGTTTAAAGAAGGTTATAGGCGACAAGCTCCCAGTTCAAACAATATTGCCAGAACTTGACGAGGAAGGAAAAATTATATTGGAACCGGAAGCAGTCACAGAAACAAGAACTCGACAGCTACGAAATCGATCAATTTCGGAGTATCTTATCAAGTGGAAGAACTTATCCGCTGAAGATTCCACATGGAAGGATGAGAATTTTATACAGAAGTATCCATAACTACTCAAGCATTGAGGACAACACTTTTTTTGAAGGAGAGGGGCATGTTGGGTCCCTATAATACTAGTGATTACCCCATTACTATTGTAATTGTACCCCTTATTAATATTGTTGTGCCCCTATTATCCCCATATTGTTATTACTATGCCCCATAGAATCCCTCTATTGTTATTTTTGTGGCTTTATATTATTATTGTTAGGTTGGCTGGGTTATATTGTGACTCCTTAGACTCTTATATATAGAAAGGAGGTTTTGTCATTTGTATCATCCAAGAATTGTTCATTTATGTAATGTAAAGGAGGTTGCCCCCTCGAAGAGGCTAAATTCTAAGGCGTTAATCTATATTTTCTATCTTTTTCTTGAGCTGGTTCATAACAGCTTTCCTGAACCAACATGATTTATATAAGTGGTTGATGTTATAAGAAATGAAATGATAAATATTAGATACCACCACCGATCCTTTTTTTATAACACCATTCCAAGATAATATCTCACGCGAAGTCGCCTTCATAAAACCAACTAGTTGAAGCTCTTGTATGATGTGAGGCCAGGATTATGCAAGCCCACTAGATAATCCAATCTCTTCAGTACTCTTCTGCACTGGGTACGAAAGATCCATTTTCCATCACTTAATTTATTGATCCAAGTAGAATATTCCTCTTGCATGAAGATCATTCAAGAGGTTAAGATTAAAAATACAAGTTATGCTAACACCTAGAATAGAGTCCAATCCAAGCAGTATTTTTCCACCCCTACCAAAGGACCAGTGCAACTTACTGAATAGCCATATGCTGACCTTGAATAAGCTCATCCAAATATAGGAGCCTTTTCTTACCCCAATCACATCCCTTCTATACCAATCTAAGAAGGCTCTACCTTTTAGATATTTACGTGTAATAATATCTTGTGAAATACCCCTACCAAAAATGGCCCTCTATAGAGATTTTATAAGTAAGGCCCAACCAAACTTCTTAAAATCTAGGATACCCCATCCTCTAACATATTTCCCCTTTGTGATGGCTTCAAAATTAACCAAGTGATATTTCTTGTGCCCCTAATTTCCAGACCAAAGAAAGTGTGCCATGATGGCTTTAATTCTATTAATAACATATGAAGGAAGCCAAAAAAGATACATCCAATAAATAGACAATTGTTGTAGAACAAACTGAATAAGGATATACCGACCTCCCAGAGATAGCCAACGACGCGTCTAGAGAGTAAGCAACTTCTGAAACTTTTCCACTAACCATCCTCAATTGAAGATCTTGTATTTGCTAGGTTTCAATCTAAAGCCCAGATAAGTAATTCCCCCCTCAATATGCGAGACCTCAACATTGAGTAACCTGGAAATGCAGTGAATAACCTCCAAGTCATCTTATGAATGAAGCAATAAGTATTTATTTCGTTCATAAACAAACTCGATGCATCCCCAAATCTGATAAGTATGCGATGAATTATCAGCCACTGCTCCCACGATACCTGTCCAAAAGTTAATACATCATCAACAAAAAAGGGTGTGTAACAAAGACAAATCGAGATACCTATAACCCCTAGAAATACCCTTGTAAATGTGCCTCCTTTAATGTTATACTTAACTCATCCATAACCAATATGAATAATAAAGGGAACAAGGAGCACCCTTGACAAAGTCCTCTATGAGCCAAGAAAAAATTGATGGATACCCATTGATTAATGTCACAAAATTTGCAAAGAACAAACATGCCATAATCCATTCAATATTATCAATACGAAGCCCAAATTTCAAGAAAAACAAGCGCAAATATGTCTAGTTGACACAATCATATGCCTTGTATAAATCCAATTTCATAATAATAGCCTCTTTCTTTTTGGTTTGTATGTAATGGAGGCATTCCTGGGCTGTGGCCAACACATCATGTATGAGATGAACTGATAGGAAGACAAATTGTTCCAACGACATGTGGGTTGACAAAAAATCTTTAATCTTGCCTACAATGACTTCAAATATCAACTTGTAGGTGATATTGCAGAGGAAAATCGATCAGAATTCAAAGAAAGAAACATGATGGGATGACTTAGGAATGAGACAATGAAGGTGGAATTAATAGCACGAGAGACCCGACCACATAAATATGATTATTCAACCATATTCAGGAGTTCCAGTCCCATTAAGTCGAAGAAATGTAGAAAGAGTTCCACAGTCCAGCCATCTGGACCTGGGCCCTTATCTTTCTCAAATGAGTTGATAACATTAGAGATTTTATTCAACGTGACAAGTCTATTTAATACAACATTGGACTCCTACTAGAACATACATGGAACTGTTCTATTCCCCATATTTGATTAATAATATCTACCTCATTACACGCTAAATATAAATTTTCAAAGTATTTAACCACCTCCTTTTGAATATCACTAGTGGAGAATGCTCATCCTCCTGAGTCATCTCCATTTCCCATATTGCACTTTTGTTCGTCCTTTGATTTGCGAAGTGATGGAAGAATTTTGTATTACAGTCTCCATCCTAGATCCAAATTGCATGACTTTTGAGATGCTAGGAATCCAAATGCATATTAAGAATGTGTCTTTTATTCCTTTCAATTTCCAACATTCTATTCAAGTGAGAAACATACAATGAAGCGAGATCCATAATATTTCCTAACAGTTCCATTTCAGCATTTCTCTGATATAGGTCCTATTTCAACTTAGCCTTATATGATTGTTCTCATTTTCGAACTTCGCTCTTAAGAATACTTAGTTTCCTTGTCGAAAAATTTATGGTAGATGTGAGTCCTTAATATTCCCCTAAGGACCAAATTTCTTGCATAAGAGAAATAAAATATTCCTCCTAAATCCACGTTCTATTAAATTTGAAAGGAATACTTCTCTAGATGTCCTCCTATTTCCATTGTAAGATAATCAACCAATGGTTTGAGATCTTAGCCTGCACAACCCAACGGTTCCAGCATGTTCTCATGTACCATAAATTTATCAAATCTTTTAATACAGATATGTTCCAAACATGATCTACCATTATTCCAAGTAGGGACTAAAGGAACAAGACACACATCCAGAAGTTGATTTTCCTCAAACAAGTGATTAAGAAAAGATCCAAGAGGGTCAGGTCTACTACGAGAACCCCAACTCTCTTCAATAGGTAATGTAGCATTAAAATCCCCGGTGATGAACAAATACCCAATTTTTAAAATACCACTATCATCCATTCTATCCCAAAAGACTCTCATGTCTCGACAAGGAGCATAAAAATTTAAGAAGTGTAACCAAGATGGAACACCCTTGACGAAACCTACAATTAAAATGCCTACAAAGCACTTGAACGCATTTTAACATTCACCCAACGTGGATTCCAAAGAGCCACCAGACCTCTAGAAAGACCACAAGAATTTACACCAACCAAAAACCAACTCGGACATGTAGACAAAAAATAATCCCTTGCTCTCTCCTTCGAGGTCATAGATTCTTTGATGAAGATAATGATAAGTTGGACAAAATTGAGCAAATGTTTTAGGGAAATTTTTTTAGAGCGTCCCCCAATTCTCAGATTGAGACATAATATCTTCATGGACGCATCCCGACAGTGCGGGCAGAAGCTCTAAGTGCCCGTGAGTCAACAAAGGATATAATGGGGACATCTTAGACATATTGAAGTTTTTATTATATATTGAGAAGCAACCATGTCTAAATCCTTGCCACATCACAAAAAATTGAGAGTTTAATCATTAACCATAAAGTCTCATTAGAGTCCATGTCCTAATATTAGATCATGGCGCTTGGGGCAATCAAATTCAAAGGCACCTAAGTAAGTTAGTGTTTCGTGATTCAATTCCAAATCATCATCATTTTAGCTAAACATTCTGTAACGCACAAAGTTTAAGGAAAAAAATTACTCAAAATGAAAATTTTCTTTCTACTAATTTTAATTTTAATTATATTTAAAAAATAATCAATATTTGAACCAAATTTAACCTATTTCATATATATATATATATATTAAATATTATATTTTTGAATTTAAATTAAAAATTTAATATATTTAAAAAATAATTCTACTCTAAATTTAAAGGTGTAGTTTAATTTATAAAGGAAATAACATTTTTCACAATTGTTTTTCTGATTAATTTTAATCAAAATCCTATAGAGATTTTTAAAAACTTGAATTTAAATTATTTAATCTATATAATTCAAATACTCAAGAAATTTTCACAAATACTGAATCTATTTATACATTCACAATACATTTTGAACAACAAAAAAATCTTCAAATTATATTATAAAATTTTAATGAATTCCTATAAAAACTCTATATCTATAAATTAGATATACCAAATTTAAATGTGTTAGTTGAAAAATATTTTACTCTTATATAACCCGATCCTTATCTTTATGGATGTACTTTCTACCGCAAAAATATCACTGGATTTGACGGAAAAAAAACAAGGTTCTCTTTCCATTATTTTAAACCACTCACACTTTCAAACTACACGCTATGAAAACATAAAGTGACTTGTGGGAATGAACGAAAAGGAGTTGTCTATAATGCAACTTTTTGAAGATTCTGGTGACGGAATCCGGCGAAGAAATTGAGGTCAAATCTTGATTTCTTGCAGTTAAAATGGTTTTTTAACTGTATATTTGGATTCAGCACCCTGAAAAACCCCTGGGACCAGGGTTGGAATTTGGATTTCTCTTTACCTGTCATAATTTTTTTTTTGACGTTTTGGGTCCTTATGCTTCCCGTCAAGAAACGTTATATTAAAAATTTTTTCCTTCAAGAGTGATGTTCTCATAATAAATTAACACTTCACTAATAAAGTTTTGATTAAAAAATTACCATTCAATAAATAATTATGTTGAAAATTTTCATATATTTATCGTAAGAAAAAAAACCAAAATTTGAAAAAACTCAATTGTGGAGGTTTCAATAAAAAGTGTTGAACATTTGAAATTTGCTCATTTAAATTATATAATCAGTCCAAGGTAAAACGCTTGATGGTTATCCATTTCATATATTTAAATTATCATTTAAATCCAACAATTTACATTATGCTACATGAATATTTAGATGCCTAATAAGACTAAGTTCCATGCAAATTCAGAGATAATTTATGACATTATCTAATATAATGTTTGATACAAAATATGAAGACATAGATGAGGATGGAAGCATTGCAATGGAAAAAAAAGAAGAGCAAGTAAAGACAACGGCAATGGTTAAGGAAGAGGTTTGAGCTAAGATGTGAAGGCTTAGAAGAGGATGGAAGCACTCGAATGGAAAAATAAGAAGAACAAGTAAAGACAAGGGTAATCAAATTAAGGAAGTTGCTATATATTGAAATCCTCATATCTATATTAATATTTATTTGAAGAAGAAGTAAAGACAAAGGCATATCGAATTAAGGAAGTTGTTATATGTTGAAATCCTTATATCTACATTAATATTTATTTGAACTTTGATTTTGAATATTAATCTATATAGTTAATCTTTTAAATTTTCTTAGCATTTCAACATCTTAATAATATTGTTAAATCTTACATATAATTGTAATCTTAAATTTGAAATTTTTTTTTTATAGAATTATCAACATTTTATTAGATCCTCATATATATATATATATATAACCATTCCATATATATCCTCATATATATATATATATATATATATATATAACCATTCCATATATATATATATATATATATATATATATATATAGATATATATATATATAGATATATATATATATAGATATATATATAACCATTCCATATTTTTCGAACCACCTCTTATTTTCTCTAAAACAAAATATAATTTAGGTTGATTATATTATTTCTATATACTATTTATAAACAAAAATATATATATATATATATATATAATTTTAATAATAATTATTATTAATAAAAAAATTTAAGTTAGAAAAAATCAATTATTACAATTTTTATTAAATTAAAAAAAATAATTAAAGGATTGACCCCATACAGAAAGGCCATGGATCGGGCTCTGCGGATATGTGAAGGACTGTACGGGAAACAAATGAAGAACAATGTGATGAAGGATTTGATAGATGCCCATGTCTATAACAGAGATATTATTGCTCCCAAGTCTTGCATATTTTAGCCTTTCTCGCTGGCTCGTATACATTTTCTTTTGAAATCTAGATTAGCCCAGTAACTTCATTCAAAATTTGTTACTATTCTTTTGTTCCTAGTCCAATCAGAGCTTTAACCTCTTTCGATTACCCAATTCAAAATTCTTATTTGTACAAAGGAACATCTCTTACCGTTTCTTATTCTTTTGTATATCACAATCCCTGATAGGACAAGTACAACTAATTTGACCACTTTTGCTTCCCAATACAAAACTTGAAATACGAAGCACCTCATCTCCCTTTTCAAGCCCAATCCCTTTATCACATTTTAGTTGTTCTTTGAAAGCTGTGAGGGGAAAAAGAACACAGGAGAATTTCCCCAAACTATAAAGTAATTTAAAGTTTCACAGATTCTGATTTTGATCTTGAGCTTCTGAAGCGTGGGGCTGAAACTCAACTCCGTCCTTGTTGGGCACCTACATTCACTATAGCTTGGAGTTTTATACCGTAGGTTGAAGGCATTTCATAGGTTGATGTTTCACTCGGAGGCATGGTATGGAGGTTTCAACATATGTTGAGATTAAAGAGTATCTGCGTAGCAGGGGGTTTGTGACAGCAGGCATACTTTGTCCATTATTTTGACGGGCATATCAATGTTTTATTTATCCCCTCTGAAGCAAAGTATGGGGTCAAAGACATTGTATCAAATCCATTTGATGGTATATCACAATATAATATTCTTTTAATTTTAAATAAAGGTGCTCCTTGTAGATTCATTCCATTTAATGGGGGAATTATTTGTCTTCAACTGATGCAAAAACATGGTATGTGAGATCTATACTGCATTTAATAATAATACGTGGTTTATATTTGCATGTTATAAAATATGTTTAAGATTCTCTTCTCTGTCGGATAACTGGTTTTAGGATTTCAGATCAGTTTTTCTAAAATTTTATCATTAATGATAATCTGATAGAGAAATGTTTAGACTCTTGAGTGAGATTTCAGATGATCTATCATAGGATGCAGAATATTGGTTGGACTTGGGAAGACTTGAAACATGGGAGGGCTAGAGAGAAAACTGCAGCGGATCGTAGAGTTTAGCTCTAACAAGAAGTTGCTTACACTGGTTGGAGATGATAAAAAATCAAGAATAAAAACTTTTTCTGTCATAACATTTAAATGAAGGATATCTTCAACTTAACGGAATCAATATGTCTGAGATTTACACTGCATAATGCATTTAATAAGAATGATTTATTTTTGCATGTCAAATACAATCAGTAATCTATTGTCTGTCAAATGACTGGGTTTAGAATTTCAGATCAGTTTTCCTAAAATTTTATCAGTAGACCCACAGTGTTTGAAGAATAAAAAATCAATCACTAACCTGAACTTTGAAGCACAATTTGTAATTTCCTCGCAGTTTCCTTGGAGGCTGGAGGATGGAGCCAATCTTGAGCTGGGGGACAGGCGTAAGTTTGAATCGGCAATGCGTTGAGAGAGAGTGTGCACTGTGAATCATGAACTCGATTGTAAAAAGAAAACAACCCACGGGCCACATTCGTTGGGTAAAAGACAGAGACCATGCAGTGGCAATGGGCATGCACAGATCTCCGAAATCATCCAGGGAAAGATTCCAAATTTTCCCACAGAAAAAATCTTCGGCTAAAAGGGAATTGCCCATTCTCTACAAAAAAAACTAAATCTCTGACTGAGAAAAAATTGCTATTGCCATTCGCTGCTCCCACATGCTAATTTCGTTCCTCCCACATGCTAATTTGACAGCCTCCGGCTCCGCCCAGGGTTTGAGGTGACGTGAGGAACTATACCTGTAACAGAACTATACTATACCTGAACTATACTATACTATACCTGAACTATACTATACTATACGGAACTATACTATAACAGAACTATACTATACCTGAAACATAACTATACCTGTAAACTAGGTATAATAACGTTTTGGAAAAAATTCGAAACGTCAAAAAAACGTTTTTACCTCTTCTGGGCACGTCAGTCAAAACGGGCATGGACAAATTCCAGCCGTCAAATACGTTTAAAAAGGCTTATGACGGGCAAAATGCCCGTCAAATTCCAACCCTGCCGGGACGCTTTCATTGTGCAGAAACTAGCTATCAAACTTACGATTCCAATAATTCTTGCCGATTTCGACCGGAAAAATCCGCCGGAAAAGCTTTCAAAAAGTCGCGTTATAGACAACTCCTAACGAAAAACACAAATTTTATTCGAATTTGGAAAAAGTATATATATAATCACTTATGCGAAAACGAGTTTGGGTTGTATATATATACTTTGATTATAACCACAGTCAACAAAATTTTAGAGCATTATGAGGGAAGAATATAATATAAAAATGTATGGAAAAAATAAGATTGGTTAATTTTCTCAAGTGATTTTTACGAAAAGTCTTTATTTAAAATGTTTAGGGAATTTGGAAATTGTTTTAGGTTTATAGTTTATTTTCCTCGACACAAAAAATATATTAATGATTCAAAATTTAGAGACAATTTTACCAAAAAAATCTATAATTAATAGATTATTCAGACTATTATAATAAATGAATCAACATTCACAAATAATAATTAAGAATATATATATTTTTTTTAATTTGAGGAACCAAAATATCATGGGACTTCTCTACTAGATATAAAACATAAAAAAAAAATGGAGTTGTTTATAGTAAGACTTCTCTACTATATATAAAATATAAAAAAAATTGACTTGTTTATAGTAAGAATTTTTAAAGTCAGACCATTATAATAAATGAATCAACCTTCATAAATAATAATTAATAATATTTTTTTTTTTTTAAATTTGAGAACCAAAATATCATGGGACTTCTCTACTATATATAAAACATAAAAAAATGGAGTTGTTTATAGTAAGACTTCTCTAATATATAAAATATAAAAAAATGAAGTTGTTTATAGTAAAATTTTTTAAAGTTTCGGGAAACAGTGGAAAAAATTGAAATAAAATCTTAATTTGTGAACACATTGGGTAAACATTACCCTTAATAAATATGTAAGGCTTCAAAACCATTTTTCTTAGAATTATTAAGATATTTAATTATAATTTCTATAAATCGAAACGTTCTCGAACAACGCAACAACATGAAATAAACCCTAGCACTACCTCGATAATACCAAGGACCCAATTAGCAGCAGGAATATATTGATTCCAGAGCTTCTTGCCTTAAAGGATTATATGGCTATATCGCTGTTAAACGATTTGAAATTTGACATTCCCAGCGTTTTAATTATGAAATGTCGGCATCAGGAGCAGCTGTGAGATAGTGATTATTCACGACGTCCTGCACCTTTCTCCGCAAATTCCTATTCTCCTCCGTCAGATCTTTTTCAGTATTAGCTATCTCCTTTATGCGGCTGAGCATGCACTGGTTCTTTCTCGCCCTCACTCGCCCCATTCCCACTTCCATTTTCTCTTCCAGTTGCTGCAATTGTTCAGTATCCAATCCTTCTAGATCTTCTCCCATTGTATGGTTCAACATCAACTGCAGCTGATCGCCCTGAAGCTTCAGCTTCGCTAACTGTACATCCCGGTTTTTATCATGATTGTGATCGCTGTACTCAACTAGGGCACGGGGTTCTGATTGCGGTGATGATGATTTTTCAGAGTTTGTCATGTAACGGTCGAGTATGATTTTCATATCTGAACTGGCGTAATCGAAGAACTTTCCTGAGCTTGAAAATATGAGTACGGCCACGTCTGCATCACAGAGGATGGAGAGTTCTCTGGCCTTCTTAAGCAGGCCTGCTCTCCGCTTGGAGAAGGTGGCTTGCCTGCTCGCTGGATTTTCTATTTTTTTGATCTCTATTTTTCCTCTTCCCATCGCTGCAACAAAGCTGTTTGAGGTATTGTGAATATACTTCTACCGCGATATATACATAGATGATTTTTAAAAGCTGCCATTATTAGGCGTATGGAATTTTTAGCAAAAGTAGATAATATTAGAATGCCGTTTTAGGGTAGTGGATAATAATAGGCTGTCTGTTGGGTGTTCAGTGTGAGATGCTGAGCTTTTATGCTTTAAGTCGACCTACTTTAACGGGTCGATAGGAAGAGAAAACTGGTTTAGATTTTGCTGTTTCGGGCAGCGGGTGTAGGGTTGTTGGAAATATTGATTGCTGCAACACAGCTGCCATTATTAGGCGTGTGAGATTTTTAGCAAGTAGATAACATTAGAATGCCGATTTTAGGGTACTGGATAATAATAATAGGTTGTTCGTTGGCTGTTCACTGTGACATGGTGAGCTTTTATGCTTTAAGTCGAGCTACTCTAACCGGTCCACACGAAGAGGAAATCCGGTTTAGATTCGCTGTTTCAGGCAGCGGATCTAGATTGTTGGAAATATTGAGAGAGCTAAAGTCAACCTCCATTATTAATAAAAAAATTTAATGAATTGTAGAATAACCAAAGGTCAAAATATTTATTTTGGGAAATTATGAATTATTAAACTTGATTTATTCTCATTGGAAATTTATTTATTTGAACCTCTATTTTAAAAATCACTGAAAATTATATATATATATATAATATATTGAAAATTAAATTAGTGTAGTGTAAATGTGTTTTTGTGGTGTATATTTTTAGATGAGTTTAATATATTTGGTTTATTAAATTTATATTGGTTGCATTTTGGATAATTTTCATGTGTTTTAATATGTTTATATATTTGAAAATATAATACATTTTAAATAATAAAAATACGTGATTTTATTCAAAATGGTAATAAAAATTTTGACATTTTTAAAGTTGGTTTTGAATTAATGTAAGTGTACTTCTTTTCATAGTTAGAATAGAGAAAATCAAAATAATTAGTGTTGAAAAACTATGTATTTTGATAAGTTTCACCCATTATCAATAACACAAACAATTTCTCATTATGAATCAATTGTTTTTAGAAATTTAAATTATTGGTTTATATTCATACTAATTGAGATTTCTTAAGTGTATAATAACTTTCTTTTTTAAGAGTGAATTGCATTTCTTTCTAAAAAAAAATTAAAATTTACATTAAAGAGTATGAATAACTTTTATAATCTCTCACTAAGGAGAGGAGACCATATCTAGGAAAAATAACTTTCCATAGAGAAGATAGTGATAACTGAAAAAAGATATCACAAAGTCCAAAATATAACCAGATCACTCGCCTAAGTTGCTATTTCTAGTAGTATCTATAACATAGGAAACATAAAACATCATGATGCTACATCTAAGCTAAGGGGTTCAATATGAGACTGCAACCTAGATGGGTTCCTTTAGGTCTTTGGGAGCTCTTCTTAACTTAGGAGGTATGCCAAGATGCTACTCTATTCTATCCATTCTACAACCCAAGTCTCTTAGATGTCAATGTAAGTGCTCCAAGAAAAGAAGAACATCCTCTCTGTATTCATTCTGGTCCACAAACGTGTGCACCAATAAAAATTCATCTACCAATAAAGGTCAATAGTTTGCATGTTCTAGTTGAAACAACCCTTGTTGTGCCTTGTGTTTGGGATCTAGTTTGCCCATTCTACTTGGACCTTCGCATTTGAGAAGGAAGTTCCATGCACAAAGGCATCCCCCTCGGCTCAATTAATTACTTCCTCGAGAGGGCCTGACATCACATCTTGATAACAAGCAGGAAAATCCTCCAACCAATGATGCATGTGTGTGTTTCCCTTGTGGGTCTGTTCTTGGTAATACGTTGCCCCCCTTTGAACCCACACGCACCAATGAGGCATGGAGGCGAGAGGTATTGAACTCACATCTTGGAACATAAGTCCAAAAAACTAACAAACTCTTAAGAGCAAGGGAAATGCCAGACAACGTATGACTCAGACTGATGATTGATTCCAAATGAGGGATTACTAAGGAGGGCACTCAAATAGGTCGACATAATGAAGGGGTGTACAGGGACTATAGAGCTTTGGTCCCACCAAAACACCATGACATCATAAAAGGGTCTTGCAGTAATTCCCTAAGAAAACATAGGATGCATTACTGAGACGACGAGAAAGAAAATAAAATTTAACCAAATAGGAGTCAATTGAAGGCCATGGTCACAATAGAACAACTAATATTGATGTCTCGACTTTTCACTATTATACATAGGATGTGTTGTACCTTAAGAAAACCAATTTCCTAGTTGTGGAGAAATTGTGCTTAAGACATTAATGATTATTGTTTGTTGTCAATTATTTGTCACTTCATTGTTTTTTGTGTTCTCAAATGAAGGACCTGGAAAACTTGGTCTTTAACCCTTAATACATGTGTGACAGGAAAATCTTAGAATTCCATTTGTTGCTAGATATAAATGGTGAATGAAAAAAGCTTGGAGGAGAAGTTAAAGATAGTATGTTGCAAATAAAGACCTGCAACTTCATTACTATACATGAAAGAAAAAAACATAAGATGACACATAACAGAGAAGTTACAAAATTATACCCAACAATTCATGGAAACTTCTGATTCTTTCATTAATCAACAACTATATCAGGAATACAGTGGCTTAGTCTCCAGGTTCTCCAAAATTCCAACCCCCCTTCTCTGTAAATTTTCCTCTTTTTATACATTGTGAAACAGTTGATGATTTCTGAAACTGTCAAATTACTTAACTGCTTCTCTAACTATCTGAAGTAAAAAATATTACAAAATTTTACAGAGGGTAAAAGACACCTCAAAGAACATAAAATAATAGGAAAATAACTGAATTTAGAAGATCGATAACTGTTGGCTTGCTCTGTTAATCGGCTCTTGAGTTTCTTCTGTAGATGCTTTAACAATGATTGATCTGCTTTAACCATAATAAACAGTGTTTAACTTTGACTTGATCATAAATTTGGGCTTACGCATGTATCGAGCACGCTTTAATTGGCTAGAACATGAGAAAACCCGACTAATCCCTTTTTTCGAATTCTTCTCTAACATTGATTTTCCCTTAACATAGCGAAATTAACGCAAATCTTTGGTTTACTACAGAACTTAAAAAGAATTAAATATGTTACATAAACTCATCGATTCCACCTTTACACTATTCCATTGACTTCCTATCGCTAATCGCAATCAGTGCTTTCAATTGTTATATCAATATAAACCTTTACAATCCATGATAGGACGAACGCACCAGAAGTATTAATCACAATATATATAATATCGGGTCCAGCCCGCAAATCGCAATTACAAAGCTTAATGATATGTTACAATCCACACTAAGACGGACACGCCGGAAGAATTAAACACAATACATATGTAACATCGGGTCCATTCTCCACCGTAGATTTCAACCCCAAGATCCGACGCTAATATAAATTTCAGGTGGACTACTTTCACAAGAGTTACCCACCCGAAATGAGCGGTTTTTCTCTCTCCTCTAGTTGCTACATGTCAACCAGTAAATGGAATCGGGCGCTTTCCTCTAAATACCATTTACCATTTTGTATCCGCCCAAAATCCCGCTTATAGCTTTAAATCTGCCCTTTCGTGGTTAATGCCCGGACTTGTTCGCGCTCGATGACTGTAGATCTTCGACCATTGATGGCGGCGATGCTCCTTTGGATTTCTCTTCCACCAACGCTTCTAGTTAATCTCCTTTTTTCATTCCTTGATTCCAACCTACATGATTTAGTCTGGATCGTTCATTTCCTTCAACCTCATCCGTTGATCTCCAAGATCCAACGGTTCCTGTGCGTTCATTCTTCATCTATCCACTCACTTTGACTTTGCGCCATCTCTTCAGTATCCGAGGTTTTCTTCAGGGTTTTGGCCTTTCATTTTCCCTCTTCTCAACTCTCTCAAAGCTTGACTTCTGCGAATTCTCACTTCGTTGTTATTTTTGGGCTTTACAACATAGTATATATATATTTGGGTTATGGCTCCGTATAACCATTTATATTATGATTTAACTTGCTCACATGGGTATACTGGGACCAATTCTTTTATACTTGTTCCTTTAGTGATTCTGCCATGTCATTATCACTTCTTCCTCTTTCTTTTATCTTTTTTGAAATATTTTCAATTTCTTGACTGAAAAACGAATACTATAAGCAACAAAAATGCATGTTACAATAGGATGGATGGAAAAACATTGGTGCCCCCACACACTAAAAACCAAGCTAAGAAGCAATAGAACTTTCCTCCCTTGAGCATTGCAAATGATGATGGATCTACAGTTAAAGAGATAAAATATACCAAAACTATGTTTGGCAAACATATGGATATTACCAACAATATGGTGCTTTTGCAAAGTGTGGAAGGAAACAACAACCTCAAAACGCTGAAAGCAATGAAATTGCAACTCTACCATGCAAGAATTGCACCTCCTTTCACCTTCATTTCCCACACCATGCTCTACAAGGAAATTACCATAAAGTCAAATGTGTGGATGTTGTCTAGGGTAATCTCCATGAAGGAGGCCTTGATAACACCTTCTGTCACACAAAGATCAGACTCAAAAACTGCGTGAAACAGCCATCACCTCCTCTCACCTGTAATAGGCTCTGCCATATAATGTCAAAATTATTGATATGGTCCTATGGACCTTAACTACATTAAACTTCTTGGGAGTGTGTTTCCATGTCCATTGGTTCAATAACCAAGTGATATGGAAACAATCCCCTTGTCTCGAGAGTTACTCCTTCTGAGGATAAGTATATAATAGACTTATTTTAAATAAGTTTTATGATTAAAGTAATAATTAAATTAATGTAAAATATTTTTTATTATTTTATTTTAATTTAGGAGAAATAATTTACATATATGTATATGTGTGTGTGTGTGTGTATGTATATATATATATATCTATATATATATATATATATATATATATATATATATATATATATATATATAGTATATATATATATATAATTTAATATAATATAGAGAAATTTCAAACTATCAATTTAACTTATTTTTATATTGAAATTTACTTATTATAATAAATTTATTTGAAATTATATTTATGTTATAAATAGTGAGAGGAGGGTAAATCAATATTTCACTTAATTTTAATTTCTTTTATAGAATTAAATATAATTACCACAAATCAAATAAGATAATCAACAACACATCACATCACATGAACAATTCACAAGAAATTTTTAGGTGGAAACCCCTTCTAGAGAAAAACCATCGAATGCTTTTAATGTATGCCTTGAAAATTACATCAACAAGAAGCTCCAGCTTCCAAGATTCTCCAACAATGACTAGAAGGAGGCTCCAACCCTCTCGTTTATCAACTCCAAATGAAAGGATGCACCAACACCCTAGTTTACCAACTCCAATTGGAAGGATGTTTCAACACTTGGTTTTATCAGCTCCAACACCCTGCAACATAACACATAGGAAGTAATGCCATCAATGTAACTTGACCCTTGCTTGATCTCTTTTATTATAAGTCTTTGAATACAAATTTTGGACAACTCGTCATTCACAGCCCTCTTTTAAAACCTTGATTATCACAAGCTCAACAATAATATCATATCCAACAACATATATACCGTTAGAACAACTAGCATATACTTGAAGACTATAATCATACCATCATATTTACAGTAGTAGCATAACATTACATCTTATTGATGCGAATGTTTAGATAAGATCTTAGTTGGAAAAACATGGAGCTAGGGTTTCACAGTGCAAAGAAATTCCTGGTTTTAGCAGCCTTCCTTGACTCCTTGGAGGGCTCGAAGGAAAGACAAGAAAACCCCCTTTCATGGCAGGAAGGGATGGTATGGGTTTGTGCGATTTCTCTTCCCAACTCTCCCTATGGCCATCTCATAGAACGCCCCCTAGTGTTTCCTGGTACATCTCCATGCCGACCAAGCAGATTGTGGCTCCCAGGTGACAGTGGCAGCCAACATTCTTCAGTAGGATTCGAACACAGGAAGCGAACTCAGATGGGTTTTGCTCAGCGACTACATTGTCTGTCGGGTTTGGGTTTCACCTACCTGCGACAGGCTGCAAGGAGAGTTACGGAGAGCCCTGGGCGGATTCCGGGCTCTGAAGATGGACTCCGATAAGTCACTCCCCCAATCCTCGAAGACCGGGTGCTGGGAAGCTGTCTCCTACACCTTCCACGAGATCACTGCACCTGTGAACACAATGATGGCAGGCAGCCTGATCCATGGCCACTTTACGTGTAGTCCCGGGTTTTCGGCTTACTTGCGAGCTGTTAGGCCCATCACACTCTGTTTGGATCAAGCTTTTGCGACGAACAACTCTCCCCCTGCAGCTTAGATACCCCCAGCCTCTAGAGGGGAAGTAGCCTCCTTGCTCCAGAAGATACAGATGGGTTATGGGAACCAGGGAAGCCTAATCTACTTTCAATTTTTTTAAAAAACTCCCGCAGGGGCCTCTAGTTTACTCTGGGTCTATAACACAGACAAAGTTCTTGATCTGAAGCAAAGCATCATGGGGAAATACAGATACCCTAGCCACTCACAGATCTTGATGTTTGAAGGCAAAATACTACAGGACCACCACCCCTTGAAGGAGTATCACATACAGGCTGACTCCACCATTATTCTTAACCTGAGATTTCGTGGGGGAGCTACAACCAAGGGCAGAACAGGCTGAGAGGCAGCACACAGATAGGCTCAAGATCAAACTAGAAGCAAGCACATGAGAGTCTATCTTTCAAGAACATTCTACTAGGGAAAAAGGCAGCCTCTAAACCATCCAAACAGACAGGAAATGCTCCCAACCCTTATATAGTGGAGTAGTTGAACAACAACCCAGAATTAAACATTGATATGCTAAAATCTGATGAGCAATGCACCTCCTTTGAATCTCTAGCTATTATTTGTCGATTTAACTGCTTCTGGCCCAAACTAGTAGAGCTCTTCCACTAGATTTTAACAAATTGGTCTTTATATTGCGACATCCACCTCTGCTCCAAAGGTTTCTTTGTTGTTAAATTTCCATCCTCGAAAGCTAGAGACAAAATACTACAGGAAGGACCATGGTTCTAGGGTTCAACTGGTCTGTTCACCACTCCCTGGTTCCTAGAGTTCGACGCAAACATTGTGGTCATCTCCAAGATGCCAATTTGGGTCTGAATGCACAACCTCCCTCTTCACTTATGGGAGGACAGAGTTCTGGCTGGTATTGCCAACAGCCTTGGACAGTTCATAAAAAAGGACTCCCAAAGAATAGAGGAAAGGATTTTCACCTGTGCATGCATATGTGTTGATCTTAACCTCAACAAAGGCCTTCCGAACAACATTTGTTTAATCCACAACAAGCAAATTTGGACACAGAGTTTGGATTATGAGAACACAACCTTCATATGTAGGAATTGTAGACAAATAGGGCATTTACACAACTTGTGCCAAAAACCAAAAGGGTACCAGAAGGAAAAATAACCTAGGGAAAAAACCCAAAGGATGGTGATGAGCCCCAAATTTTGGTAACAATTTGGGCTCATTTGGCCTACTTACCTTGCTCAACCCTTCATTTTTTATCACTTATGCATCATTTCTTAGTATATTCGTGTTATTTGTAGGAAGAAGGGCAGTCATTATGCCTATGTGGCTAATACATGATGATTTCAGGTTTTTTGACATTAAATGGAGCAAAGACCACGCAAATGAAGACAAGGAGACAGCCAAGGTGGCATTGCGGGTTTATAGGGAGGTTGTCCACAGCCTTGAATGACCTCCCTCGTGATCTCCACCCCAACTCCGAGCTCCAACAGCTATCACCACCGAGCTAGAAGGCAGCCAACAGATTCTACAGGAACAGCAGTTTACTTTCAGTTGGACAGCCAAGCTCCACTAATTGAGGAGGCCAGCTTGGCCCTCATCATGTATAAATATTGAGGCTGTAGCCTTCGATGAGACTCTTGAACTTTTGTTGTAGATTTTGGATTATGAGCTGTAGCTCTGTTTTTGCTCTTTGTAAGCCAATTTTGGCATGTTGTTAGACTCATGATTATGATCTTTTAATAAAAGGCAGGCAGATTTGGATTCGATTCTGAGTTATTAGGGGAGCTATAGCTCTCAGGTTAGGGCCCAACCTGAGATCAATAGACCTCCTTTCCTTTGTATTGTTACTTGTCTTTCTTTTATCATTGCATTTCTTTCCTTTACTTGCACTTGAAAAATACAGTTTGCTGAGTTGACTGTTTCGGTTTGGTTATGTAGGTTAGTTTCATGAATGCAGTTGTTTCAGTAGTTCAGAATTAGCATAGGGAGATTGAAGTTACGTTGAGTTCAAAAAAAAGGTTGAATGCATGCTCACTTTCACCTCTGTTTGGGGACCGGAAGTGTAGACCGTGCCAACTGCCAAAAACACTGTTTTAACATATGCATGCAAGTATTGATGTAATGTTTTCAATTGAAGAATTTTCCATGCGATTTGATCTTGAGTAATGACTCTTTGGTTCAGCATCATGCACGAATTCCCTTCAACTTACATTGCTGATCTTTGATTCCTAATAAAACAGTTAGAATAGGTTGGTGAACTTTCGTTTACATGCAAGATAAGGGTGATTTGTTTCATTTACACTGCGCGGCACCACTTCATCGTGTTCTTATCCTTCTAACCATGCCTAAGCCACCTACTCATCCTCTTTTCAGCACATTTGCCTTCCAACCCTTCTACTGCCCACGTTGCTCAATCTTTTTGACCTTCCATTGCCCCTACCCTTCTATCGACCAACCAACTCTATCCACTCTCTCTCTCCATCTCATCTCTCTGTCCATAGGCCATCACAAGCTCCTCTTTCATCTTACCCATCCATCCATACAGCTCCTTCACTCCTCCATCACCCAAAACTCCGACTGTAGAACATCCTGTAGAAGTTAGCAGACTTCCTGTAGAAATCCCAAGTTTCCTGTAGGATCCCCTACAGACATCCTGTAGAAGCCTGCAACCACGGTTGCCAAGCACCTGAACGTTGTGGACTTCTGTGGAATGATGTGAGGGATCCCCTGGAACCTCTCAGAGCCCTCCTGACCGTTCCCAAGCCTTCCTTCCCTTTGAACTACTCTTGCACAGTCAAGACCCAGTAAGAAGCATAATCATAATAACTCCACCCACTTGAGAAAAAATACAAAAACGTGTTCTCTTCAATGGAAGTAGTTTAAATTCATGCATCTCATCTCACTAGAAGTAATGGCATCATTTCTAGAAGTTGCATTCCCACCATTGCATCATAGAGATTAAGCTAGTCAGATTAGGGTTTACTAGGGTTTCCATGTTTGGTTGGCTTTCAGTTCATTCTTGCAAAGTAGGTTAATTTCCTTTGAGATAGCCTTCGTTCATCATTTAGAAAGCTTCTTCTGAGAGCATATAGAAGTTGGCTTGAGCCCTAGCGGACTTGTGCCAGCTGACCAAGTGACAGCTGCGACAAGAGCTAGTACTTGTGCATACAGCACCGTCGCTTCCAAGTTTGTTACGAACTACCGGGTTGATAAAATTGGAGAAGGAAGCTCCAGGAGTTGTAGCATTATTGCTACAATACTGGAGCCCACTAGATGGCAATACCCCCCATCTGAACCTAAAGAGGAGGAGGATGAAGCCCCCGAGGAACCATCCCCACAAGAGGAAAGTCAGATTCCAATGGAAGCTGAAACACAAGGGGGATCTCCACAAGACCGATCAGCTGCTAAGAACCACAGGGTACAGGCCAACTTGCTCCCTGACGAGGGGGACATCAGTGGGAATAAGCACCTCCATACATCAGATACCTCAGACTCTGACAAGGACAATGCCAAAATGGATGTGGGACTCCATCTTGCTCTGGTCTCTTCGTCGCCATCCCAAGGGGAATGGCACAAGGTTGAGAGAAGGGGTGGAAAGCATAGCTTCCCCCACCATGTACATTATCTTGTTTTTTTTGCTCATCTCTGCTTATCATTTGGTCACTGACTTGACGATGCTGCTTTTAGCCAGTACAACATGTAATTTTGTTATTTATTAATCAAAATTATGCTTTTTGCTCAGGAAAAAAATTACATCTTATGACATCAATGACCACACTAGCACTGATCAACACTTCACTAATTAAGGTCTAATGTGGTTTGCTTCTTGGTCTTTAATAACTTTAGCAAATAGTTAATTTAAGAGTCTAGTGGACAACATGATGTCTCATGATCTTTAAGCAGTGATTCCTCAATTTGTAGTCATTATACCTAGGTGAAGTATCAAGCTAGTGGTGTCTTATTCCAATGCATTGTTCCTTCACAACTAGGGTTGCCTAAGTATACACAAGGGATACAACTCAACTATGGTCAGTAGTGCTTCGGCAAAATGGTCTTAAAAACTTAGTTTCATCTCCACATAACCTCTAATAAATTATGAGTTCTTATCTGGATAAGCTTTGAATCTTGACTCCTTAAACTCGGCCTTAACAACTCTTTTCTATAGCTAAGTTTGGTTTGACTTTGGTGCTAATTTAAAAAAAAATGTAATCTCAACAACATGTGTGATGAGCCTCGATATTGCAACGAGGATGTTGCAACTCCCAAGGCTACGAACTTAAATTATCAACCTGGGGTTCGTACAAACTTAAGAGGTGTCAAAACTATATGTGCAACATACAATGTGTCATTCTTTTATTGATCTGATGCAATGAAGTGAATATCATGGAATCAAGCCTAAAATAATTGTATAAATAGGATTTCTTATCTATTTGTAGGAATGGAAATGTTACTCTACTTTTCATAAATGTAAAGGTTAACCTACTTGTACGAATGCAAATGTTATTCTATTTGCAAAATGTAATTGTTGCATCAAAAGGAAACCTAGTCTATGCAATAGAAATAACAATGTTAGAAATGGAAACCCTAGCCAAACCTAATCATGAAATCATTCTTCAATCACTGCATTCAAAATATATTTTTTCCACAAATTTCATAAGGTAATCATGAAAATCATCATTATGTTCTTCAAGTCACTATTCTGTCCACTGACCATAGTCGTAGAGGTGAATTGCAATGGAGAAGAGGCAAGGCTTAAGAGGTTTTTGGTCTTACTAAATCATGGTTTTGGAGCCTAGGGGTCATTATTAAAGCTTGGGGGACAAAAAAAAACTTTTTGAGCAGATTTGATTAAATTTACACATGCTAGAGGAGTACCACAAGAGGTGCTATAGGAGGCATTTTTTGCTACAGGAGGGAGATAACTTTCCGAATGCTAAAATAAATAAAATGAAAATGGGATGGGATATTTTTGAATTAATTTAAATCTCTTAGGACTCCATTCAAATTGGAATCACTCCAAAATACCCTTCTTAACAGGTACTAAAAAATAACAGAAAATTACTACTCTAAAAAGTTTGGAAATTCAAGAACTAGTGAGCTAGTTAACCTACCAAATTCCTAACCTAATCAAGTGAAAATTATATGGGGTAAATTTTGTTATTAAATTGAATTTTTTTTATGACCAAATACAAGTGTAGTCAACTCAAATTAAGCTCATTAACAAGTTCTAAAAAAGAGCAGAAAATTACTACTATTTTTCTACAAGGGACTTCTAGAAATTCTAGATTTACAAACTACTAAACCAATCCAAGTAGCCCAATGATAAAGATGGATTTTTAAAGTTTTTATAAGGATGAATCATGCTTTTGAATCTATAAATAGCCCCCAAAACAACTCACTTCGATCATTTAACCATTGTAACCTACAATAACAAAAAGCATGAACAATAAATGCAAAAATAAGAGATACAAGTGAAAAATAAATTCAAAAGAAATAAAGAAATTGTAAAAGAGGGCTCTGACGCTCCTAGGATGGAAAGCCCAAGGAAATTCAGATTCATATGAAGGAAACCAAGCTTTAGAAGCTAAAAATGGCACCAAACTTCATTATTTTAATCCATCCAAGTACATCCCTACTATAAATGAAAGTGGTGTTGTTAAATAGAAAGTTTTCTCCACAATAAGACTAAGAAATACATGCCCATAGAGGCCAATTAAATTCTTACTTATACAAAATATAGCATAAAACTTATGAGGAAGCATTCTTTTAAACAATTTATCCAAAATCCCTCAAATAGTGGATTTGTTTCTCAACACTAGGAATTTGCACTAAATGACAGGCAACACATTCCTAGATTTTCTCAATCACTGAGCTCCAAAATTTTTGCAATAATTTCATAATATCTTGTTCTTTTATTATCAAATCTTGATCCATCCTGTAGTAGGGAGAAAGTCCCTATATTATCTCATTCATAATTTACTCCATATTCTCTCAATATTCTGCAAAAATAAATAATATTAGGCACATAATATGCAATTACCTCTAAACCTTCCTAAGAACATATTAAAGCTAAAAAACATTATTAAGTGTAGAAGGAGAGATTTAATATAGCCTTTATGTGCCTAGGAAATATTATATGGGCCTTAATTTATGTCTAATTTAGAGGCTCATCATACCCCCCTACTAAAATTGTTGCTCATCCTCTTAGCTACCTATCCAACTTCTTACCTTGTTGTTCTTATTTTATGCCTCGGATGTATTTTCATACAATTCCATTCCTTATCTCAATGGAATATGATTTGTATGGTTGCCTACATTGTATGGATTCCATGGATAGACTTGGCATAGTGGCAAGTTGTACCTCTTTTTTCTTTCAGTTTCTCTTTTTGCCTTATGTTTTCTTCCTGTTGCTAATGCCTCATGGATGACTCGCTCAAACTTAAGGTGCTTAATTCCTTTCTCATTTCATTTACTTCTTCCTCCATGAGGCCAACATCTTCTAACTTTTTGGATTTTTCAATTTCCATCCATCTATGTGTTCTGCGTCCTTTCTTCTTAAACTCAAAGAAGAGTGGTATAACAAATTTCTCACGTATAATCCTACCACCCACAACAAATTTGTAGTAGGATTCTAGATTGGGTTGTGGATCAAGCTTTTGGATTTCTTGGAGACATTTTTTCTATTCTTTTGGAACCTCTTACATCTTCCTATAGCATCTCATGTTTCTCTTGTAGTAGCCCCTGTTTCTCTTGTAGCAACATATGTTTTCTCCGATAGCTCTTTAATTTCCTCTTATAACAAGAAATTTGTGTCTTGAGCCTCTTAAGTGTGATTGCTCTAGTGGTGGGCCTCTCTATGGGTGAAATTTTCCCTCCTGTAGCACTCTATTAGCTTCTTGTAGCAAATATGCATTTCCTATAGCAATGATGTTCCTTCCTATAGCAACTATGTTCTTCTTGTAGTAACACACAACCTGAATCTTGTAGAAACTAATCTTTGCATTCCAAGAGGTGGTGGGTCCACCTTTTTCTTTTATTTTTATTTTATTTTTTTATTTATCTTTTCATTATTTTTTTCTTTTTTCAATTTTTTTCTCTATTTTTTCATTTCGTGCAAAATAAACTCAAAGTGCTTTGAGTAAACTGAGTTATCCCTCACCTACCCCTTCGCACTTCTTGTCCTCCATCACAACTGAATTATTACATCCCACTTTCTCAAGTCCTCTTCACTTATGTCTTGTTTTCTCCCCCATGTGTGGGTCTCTTAGTAGAAAAGTGAAGTTAACTGCTAGATAAGGTCGATGCTTCTCTTCTACTAAGTTTGGCTATAAAAAAACCTTTTCCTTCATATAGTTACAACATTTTTGAGCTAAAATAATTCTGTAGGAGAGGTTTCGAGGATTGCATACCTGGGCCTTACCCTTGATGTACTTTTGCAAGTGATATTTGTTGGAAAATGAAACTATGTTTGGTCTTCAATAATGTACTTGAGTCATTATGTAATGTATTTTTCAAAAGAATAAAGAAGAGAATTTTATTATTATAATAGTGACTTATTAAAGCATGGGTTTCATGCTTGGGTAATCATTATATTAGTCAAACTCCCATTGTGAACTCCTAGGATTAATATTGAGTTTATAGAGTCATTGCACATTTGAAGAGACCCTTCTTAGGATTTCAGATCATGTTAAAAGGTTTTGTATCAAGTCAAATATGAATTATGTGTACTCCACATTATGTCAGTCTAAAGAATATCAAGTCAACCTAAAGACCCTCATTCGACCTACAAGAAACGTATATATTGAAGGAGGTCAAATATATTTGGAGCACTCACTCTCTCAAGCAATTCTATTTCTCTAGAAGAGTTGGGAAGTGCGAAGTATGCATCCGGAAGGAGGAAAGAATTGTGGGTTTGGGGGAGTCTCTAGAGAAGAGGAAAATTGAACTTTCTGTGCCTCTCTCTCTCTGTTTTATGGTCTAGTTTAGGAAATCAAAGTCTCCTAGGGTTTTTTGTTGTCGGAATCTGCATGTTTTCGGGAACTCCTGCATAGTCAAAGTTGTTGGAAAGGTTCAAAGATATTGGAGGCTAACATGGGTGTGAGGAAAGTCTAGTCTTGTTCAATGGTGAAGATTCTCAAATAATACTATTGAAAGGAAGAATTAATTTGACTCGGTTTTCCCCTCGAGGAGGCTTTTTCCTTGGCATGTGCCTATATCTTGTGTCTCTTATTTTTGTAATCTTCATTTATGTATAATTTCTTGATGAAATATAATAATAAAGAAGTAAAGGAAGCCAACACACTCACAAGTAATTGTGAAGAAAGGAGAATCAAACCCTAATATAATATCTTTGATTATCCAACATGGTTCAAAGCTAAGGTCAATAAAATTCAAAGGTCACTTTGTTGGCATGGAATCTCTCTCTATGGTGAACTACATAAGATTGGGTTTCAACTTTGCTACATGGATCAAGAATATCATCGGCTACCTATTCAACAAAGTCAAGAGTCATGGATTCCTGGCTACCCTTACAGGATCTCTTACTGATGAAAATGCATGGATCATTAAGAGTGGAGAATCGAGACACATGATAGGTGATAGTAGGCAACTCAACGGCATTCTCTATGTTCTAGGTTAACTTTGAAAAATAATTTACTTTCTATTTCCTATGTAGAAGATAAAGTGGAAAGAATTTCTTTTATTGATGGAAAAGTATTGGTTTGGGGAAAGAACTCTAGTATTGACAAAGCTAGAATTATCAAAGTTCATGAAGGAAGTCTTTATCAGGTTATCTCTCCATCTCCTCAAGCTCTTTTTCATATGGAAATAAGTCCCATTGAACTATGGCATCGAAGGTATGGCCATATTCACTATAGGGTCATCCCTACTCTTAGTCAATTGGTTAATGGTATTCTTGATAATAAGCTAGACTATGAACATGTGTGCAAGGAATATTATTTGGGGAAGCATACTAGAAATCTATTTCATCATAGTGAATCTAGATCTAAAGAAATATTAGATCTCATCCATTTTGATGTGTGCATGCCCATGTCTAACATGACACTTGGAATTCATCTCTACTATATAACATTCATTGATGACCATTCAAGGAAGACATGGCTCTACCTACTCAAAACTAAAGATGAAGTATTTGATAAGTTCAAGGTGAGGTGGAAACCCTAACCAAAAAGAATATAAAGACTCTAAGCTCTGAAAATGGTGGGGAATACACCTCTAAAGAATTAATTTCATATTGTAAGGATGCAGGTATTAAGAGAGCTCATTGTTCCCTACTATCCCAAACGAAATGGATTGGACGAAAGAAAGAATAGGTCAATTGAAGAACTCATTAGAACTATTCTCCTTGATCAAGATCTACAAAATTTATTATGAGGTGAAGCATTATTGTTTGGGAAATCCTCTCTACGGATAGAGACGACCCTTCTAACCCAATGAGTGGGACTATTAACCTACGTGACAATCTATTAGAAACTTTCCTAAGTTACAATCGAAATAGAAGAAGAGGAAGATGGTCTACCTTGTTCTGATGCTATAATATCCTCCTTTGTTGAAGACCTTGAATCGCTTATACCATGGGCTCGGTCCTACTGCTCACATTGTTTTAATGCCTGCATAAGAGAACAAGACACAAAAAAGCATGTGATTACAAATAACATAATTGAAAGTAACCTACCTAACATATCAAGGAGGATTAAGATAAATGATGCATTAATATACACATTTATGGAAAATGAACCATCAGCTGTATATATTAATATAATAAAGGAGGAAGCATACAACCAAGCCTTGATGTTAATAAGCTCTCCTTGAATGAATGTCCAAGTCCAAGCTCAAGCTCTCCAAGAACTCCTTCTCCAAGGAGGTAGCTCATAGGGATAAGACCAAAAGGAAAAGTTGAGAGAACTTGACCTCATCCACATCGAACAACCTCCATCTCGTCGTTCCGGAAGCCTCTAGATCACGAAGCTTATTGTCCTCTTTGGAAAATTATCTTTTAGGGATCATCACTAGTATCCAAGAAAAAATCATGATGGCATCATGAGGATAGTATAATGAAACTACAGACCATCACGATTTTCAGTATCAATGAAGTGATGATTCTAAAATTAGGGTTAGAGTCATTTCCTTCAGGGGAAGCTCGAGGCATTTTCCAATCAGTGTTTTAGGGAGGATCTGAGCTACAAATCTAGATGAGTACACTGCCTGATGCTCATGTATCGAGCACTTCAAGGTATGTCACGAGAAAGTGTAGGTGGTGTGACAAAATTATGTGTAACAGATCCCCTAAAGCATGAAGGTAGAACAGGGAGTGATGGCTAAGATGCTTTACAATCTTTTGTAAGGATGAGAAAAAACATTGTCAAGAGACCTACAAATCAAGGACACACATATATATACATATCTAATATCAAAACATGAATCCATAGTATGGACGCAACCATCCAGATAATAAGGACTATGTAAAAAGGGTCCATAGTATCAGCGCAACCATCCAAATGTAAAGGATCATCACAAATCTAAAATCCAAGGTATGACGCAGCCATCCAATATAAAAGGATCATCATAAATGTAAAGTCCCACAATATGGTAACAGCCATCCGTATATCAAAAACATGTGTACAGTCATGAATAATACATAACTCCACATAGCTTGAGTCATATCAGACAACCATCCCAACCCGATCATAACTCCACATAGCCTGAGCCTTGCCCTCCATCCCAACCCAATAAAAGTACAAGTTGTAACATGCAAATGAATGTGTGAAGTTGAATATGCTAGAAAACCACCTGATTACCAATCAATGATGTGGACCGTTAACAGGCATGAGAGAAACCACAAGTTATGACAATGGTTCTCAAGGTACAATAGTACAATCCGTGAATGTGAAAAAGAAGTTGAAGTCGAACACTCATGGAATCATCTGATCAAAATCCAATGACAAAAGTTTGTTGTCAAATGTGAAGAACTTTCCATTAAGGCATGAAAGCTCCAAGGTACTGAAAGGGAGTCTTTAAGTCGTCTTCCTGGATAATGAGCTAAATTCAATAGGAAGTGACTCGTTGAAGGAGGGCTATGATGTCGCCCATCATCGACATGAAATGAGGAATAAAGTGGAATAAAATTAATATGATCCAAGACTGTAGCAAAGGGTTAGACAATGTATAGGTAATAAACTATAAATATGACTTCTCTTAAACATCGACGACATGACTCCGAAGTGGGGCAGCATTTAACTCAACATAGGACTAAGGGTCATGATGACAAAGTGGAATAGTCAAATGAGACACAAAATGGATAACCCAAACCCATGAGATCAAGTGAATAAGGATATCCCAAACCCAACACGAGAAGTAGAACAGTGTCATGTTCGAGAGCGACATTTTGCCTATACAAAGGATGTTTAACTTTCATTTTTCACCACTATTTCTAGTGAGTACCCCAATTATTTTTAATCACACGCTTGAAGGGGATAGAATATGCTTGTCATATAAGTTCATTCATCGCATGAATCCATCCCATTAAGTTTTATGAGTCCTAGGAAAGAGAAACTCGGTCTCACCATGGTGACGAGTCTTTTGTCGTAAAAGTTTTAACAAGTCCGACTAAAGGATAACCTGGTATATTTTTCATATTTAGAGAGTTTGAAAAAGAGACGAAAAAGAAAACTCCATCATGTCCCTTTTTATAATATTTCCCTCGAACCCGAAAAGGTAGAAAATAATATTCGAGAGAACCTCTTGATCATGTCAACCAAGGTGTACCCTTTTCGTAAATAGTTAACCTCAGCCCGAAAAAGGGTAAATGCATACTAATATGACGTCAATTCATTTAATTTAATGAGTTCAAAAAGACAATTACTCGACAATCTTTTCATGTTTTGAGAGTCAAAAAAGAGCTTAAATATGACTCCAGTGGGGTTCCTTTTTCGTTTGTTTTTAAACAAGTCTGAAACATAGATAAAATAAAACTCATCAAATCAGTCAAGAATAATCGTTGTATCCACCAAGAGTACATGTAACTGCACAAGGATAACCGCAAATCACTGATATCGAGGAAAATAATAAAAAATTAATAAGATATTTACAAAAAAGAATTTAAAACTTATAAATAGGCTACAAGTAAAAACATTTTTACCATTTCACTGGAGTAAGTTTGAGAGTGCATTTTTACCCCATTTTCTTCAATTTTTTAGGTGAACAGTGTGGGAGATCCAGGGCATCATTTCTCGAACTGCCAGTTGTAGGTAAGAGCCCTTCCTTTTCTCTTGCATTTCATTGTATTTTTGTGAGTTTTCATCGATTTTTTGCTTGCCAAAGGGAAGGATTTTAATTTTTAACAGCATGGGTGATCATCATGGGTTTGCTCATTGGACCTGCTATGGTCACCCCTAAGTCAAAAGGTCCTCGCAATGACATCCCGAGTTTAATAAAAACAGACGCCATGACCATGGGAAGGAATTTTTAGGGAAAAATCTTCCTTTTAGGGAAAAATCTTTGAGTTTTAATCCATGAAAAAGAATTAATTAATGTTTAATGATTTTTTGCAGGATATTTTTGACAACGTGGTCCTTGAATGGAAGAAAAGAGGCCATGAGGTAGAAGAACACCAAGCAACCCAAAATCTAGAATGTCTGAATGATTTGAGGAACTGTGGGCTATTGAAATTCTTCAGAACTACAGGACTCAGAGCCCAAAACTAGTTGATGTACTATTGATCAGTCTATGGGATATTGATTAAGAAATATTCATTATTGGGGACCAGGAGTTGGAACTAGAAGAGACAGAAATTTACTTCATTACTGGATTATCTAAAAGAGGGAAAAGAGTTCAACTCTTCGGATCTCGTCCTGGAGGTGAGAGCACTAGTGCTCTAATTAAGATACATTGCCCAAGTGCTGAGACGACAGTGGGTGGGAAGGTGAAGACAACGACAGTCGATAATATTCCCTTGAGAATGATCTTATACACCATAGCTCACGTATCTGGGATGCAGGATTTACATGAGACTTCAAAATCCCAATTCTAGTATGCATTAGAATGTCTTACTCCAACAGTATTCAACTGATGTGGGGGGTTACTGGCCAATATGAAGAGGCAATTGACTAAATGTAAGCGAGGAAACTTGAAACAGTTTGGCTTCGGGTTGATTTTGGTTACTTTCTTTCTGGAGTGTGTGCCCCTATTTTGCTATCAGTGGATAGAGGTACCATATTGTGCTCCAGAAGATTCGAGGCTAGTCAGATGGAGTGAACTAATGCCTCAAGGAGGAGGGGGTTAGTAGATGCATTTTCCTCCGCAATTTTTTATTTGGTTGCATCACCAATTGATCATTGTGGATGACTACGCCTATGTAGGCACAAATTTTAGATGGGACCCAGATCTACCTCTCCCACCATGAGAACAGTGGATTGATGTAGGTAAAACTTGTTTTTGGATTTTTCAAGTTTTTATGAATTTTTTGTGAAAGTGTATCTAAGATTTAACTTGTGATAAATGTGCAGATGTTGGGCGAGAAAGGCCTCATGGTATGTCGCTAATAGCACGATGAGTAGCATGTCAGGTAGAAGATGCTCCCTATGAGGAAGGAGCAAACCCCATGGTGGAGATGGAATGCAATCTGGAAGTGATCACCCGTGGGATTCTAGAATATGCGACTATAGATGATGTGCCACTGTGATACTAGAGGCATATAGTTGGAGTGTCTGCGAGACTACGTCAGCTATTAGGTCAAGTGATTAGGGAAGTCTCATGTTATCACGAGCATCATGCAGGCGCATAACTTTTCTAGCTATTTTTTGCACTGTTGTAGGCTTTTGAAAGCCATGTGTCTCGGAACACTTTATTTTTTGATATTTTGAGGAAAAACTCTGATAGACGCGACATATATAAATATATATATATATATATATATATATATATATATATATATATATATATATATATATATATATATATATATATATATATATATATAGATATAGATATAGATATATAGATATATAGATATATGTATGTATGTATGTATGTATATGTATATGTATATATATATATATATATATATATATATATATATATATATAGATATATATATATATATATATATATATATATAATATATATATATATACATATATATATATATATATACATATATATATATATATATATACATATATTTATATATATATATATATATATATATATAGGCATGTTTTATTTTCTACTTGTGTGTTCATGTGTCATGATGGTATGATCAGTTTTACAAATTACACAAATTTCTATCAAGAACATAATTTGCTAATGCATTCGTTAATGTATTCAAGTTACATGGAATGTGTTGATATGTGATAAAATCAAAATTTATTTCCAGTAATTGAACACGTACATACATACGCAAAATTTGTGGATTTCTTACTGAGTAATGATTGTTTAATTGTAACACAACGAGTTGTGAGTCTAATTTAAAAACTAAGTTTCTAATGCCAAGAGAAACTTCTTCTGGCATCAATTCAATGACTGCATTATATTCGGCAATATTATTAGTTGTCCGTCCCAAGCAAATACCTTGTAAATCAACCAAATCGCCATCAGGGGCAAAGAGTGCCCAAGATGCGGAAGACAAGTTCTGTGTGCTATGACAAGAACCATCAGCGAAACCAACATAATGGTTTGATGACATCTGCAAACCTAGTGGAACACAAGGTAAGTAGAAAACACATATCTGCAAAGCAAACAATCACACCAAAAAATCAAAAGTGCACACCAACGAATTCCCACACTAATGTACAAAAGTAATTATATGAACTTCATGCATAATAATTTTTCAGATACCACCCATTGTAGGGTTGGGACAAATCATTTCCTTCATAATCAACTAGCTCATAAGCACCCTTTTTCAAGACACATTTTACAATATATGGCCCATGCCACATAGGTTCAAACTTTCCAGCTCCTAACTTATCTTGGCTTGATCGTATAGAAGGACCAAGTCACCTTTAGAAAAATTGTGTGGAGAAATGGTTTGATCGAAATGAGATTTAGCACATTTCTTTTGGGCTTTGATCACCATCGCAACAATATGACGGGTTTCATCTAGCCTCTCAAGGTAAAGTAATTGCTCCTCTTCAGGCGAGGTATTAGGAAGTAGTTTGATAGCTAATTTCAACAAAGGTATTTCACACTCAATCGGGAGTGTTGCCTCTAAACCATAAACCAACTAGAACAAAGTAAATCTAATGGTTGTCTTAGCCGATGTCCGGTAAACCCAGAGACGAGAATAGCATAAGGTGCCAATCCTTTTTGTGCTTCCCAATGGTTCGTTGAAGCATAGTAATCAAAACGTTGTTAATTTCTTCAACTTGGCCATTGGCCTGTGGATAGTAAGGAGCTGAGCTATCATGGCGAAGACCCAACTGAGCAGTCATCTCTGCCATCATGTACTGATGAAAATGTGATCCATGGTCAATGACAATGGCTTAAGGGATGTCAAAACGGGCTATGACATGGTTGAAGAGGAACTAAGCAACAGTGATACCATCAGCATTATATGTGGCCATTGCCTTGGCCCATTTAGTGAAGTAGTCGACAACAATGATGATATATCCATGCCCCTCAGCCGAACGAGGGTTACATGTCATGAAATCAATGCCCCATTTAGAAAATAGACCAATGGAAATGAATGGGTGTAAGGGTGTTGGCGGGGTGCACTGCTTGCGGTTAAAAATCTGGCATTCATGGCACTTCTAAATGGCCATAATACAATCCTTGAACATGGAAGGCTAGAAGTAACTGTGAGGAGAATTTTCTGAGTATTTGTGTAGCCTAACATGTGACCACCATATGCCCTAGAGTGGCAGTCATTCAGGAATCGTTCAGCCTCTTCAAGTGTTAGAGATTTGGGGAGAATAGAGTCAACACCGACTCGATATAATGTATCACCAAGAATCCAATAAGGTTGAGACTGAAGCCGAATGTAGCATCAATCGGAATGAGACAACTCAAATCGAAAGGTTTGGGTCTGAAGATAAACAATGATATCCCCACACCACGGGTCAAGGGTGCTGATGAGAAACAAATTTTCATCAAGAATCTACTCAATAAAACCGGTGGAAGGGTTTTCTCAAGGAAAGGCGAAAATCAATTCGAAAAAACAAGTGATTTCTTTGGTTTCATGGCAGTAAACTCCAAATCAAACTCTTGCAGGATAATAATCCATTTAGATTATTTTCCCCCAAGTAATTGATGAGTCAAAATGTAACTCATGGGGTTGCAGTCAGAAATCACCGTGGTCTTCCAGAGAAGAATATAATGATGAAATCTTTGAACAACATGTACAGTTGCCAAGGCAATTTTCTCGACATGAACATATCGATTTCAGTGTCAATGATATTTCAGCTTAAATAATAAACCATGTGTTTGTTAACATCGTCATCATCCCAAACTAAGACCATAGTAATGGTATTATCGGTTGCAACCAAGCAAAGGACATAATCGCAACGATAGTCAGTGGGATGTAGTAAAGGAGCACTGATGAGCGTGTTCTTTAGGGAATCACACGATTATTGGGAAATTTCATCCCAAATGAATGGGATCCCATTTTTGAGCAAGCGAGTAAATCCCTTGGCGAGCTCAGCGTAGTTAGGGAAAAAACAACGAAGAAAATTAGCCTTTCCTCGAAAACTTTGCAATTGATGTAGTGATGTAAGATGGGGTAAGTTTACAATGGCCTCAACTTTCAGAGGATCTATGTGGATACCTTCGTGGGATACAACAAAACCTAAGATTTAACCAAATTCCACATGGAAGACACACTTATGCAGATTAAGATGAATATTGTAGTGTCGACTACGCAAAAAGATGGCCCAAAGGTGGTCTGTATGGTCACGACGTTTAGCAGAATGAGCTGGTAAGTCGCCCATATAAGGTTGAACAATGTGTTGAATATCATGAAAATCATATGACATTGCTCTCCGAAAGGTAGCACCAGCGTTTTTGAAGCCGAAAGGGAGCTTCTTATAGGAAAAAGTGCCCCATGGACAGATAAAGGTCATCTTGTGTTGATCATCAGATGATATATTAATCTGGTTGTAACCAGAAAAACCTTCCACAAAAGAGAAAATTTCGCTCACAGCACACTCATCAATGATTTGATCAATAAACGGAGTGGGATAGTTATCTTTTGGGCATGCGCGATTGATGTTGCGATAATCAACACAAACTCAAATCGTGCCCTACTTTTTAGTAACAGCTACAATGTTAGAAACCCAATCTGTCAATGGGATTGGATAGATGAAACCAGCTTTTAAAATCTTTTCAACCTCTACCTTAATAGTAGCAGCCTTCCTAGGATGCATGAGATGGATTTGTTGACGAACAGGATTCACACCAGGATACATGGATATATCATGCACCACAATAGCTGGATCAATACTAGGCATTTCCTCATATGATCAATCGAAGACATCGTGAAATTATTTAAAAAGATCAGTGTAAAACCTGATCTCATCAGGAGGATAGGAAACCCCAATATGAACGTTCTCAACAATCACAGGCTTAACAGAAATTTCAAGAGGCATAGTTGGAGTAATGTTCCCCATATTACCTTCAAACAAGACTTTGTGCACCAAAATAGGCGTTTGAAGTGGATGCATTGAGTTATGATAAATGAAAGCTTCGAGACACGATGGAATTTCACTTAGGCTTGGAAGAAACAAAGAATGATAATGAATATTGTTCCAAGGAGTTTTGTCTAGAGACATAACCTCAACAATACTCTTGTCAGTGGCGAATGTCTCATTCAAAGGATCCAGGGAATCCCAAGAAGCAAGCCAAGGAGATTGCACATAAGTATCCAGGTTCATACTGAAAACAACATGACTTTATGAAGTAGCTTCTAACACTGAAATAATTTCATGGTAAGCCTATTCCAATGGACTTAGTGCATGGAATCACCAAACAAATCAATCTCGTTCAGAGAAGGAATAATCTAATGATCTATAGAGACAGAGATCATATTGATCGAGGAGACATTTGGAGGTGGGAGAGAAATGTTCCCATTAGAGCAGAATCTTTAAAAAGACCTACCCCCATGCTCTCATATGGAATGCCAGTATTTCCCACATATGGAACATTGTCATTCGAAGCACCAAAAGAGAAAAAGGACAATTGGTTGACAATGACTATTTTTCCTTCATGAGGAAAATGGAGCACCTGGAAGGAAGAGGAAACCACACAAAACATGGCATGGGTCCAACTTCACTGGAGAAGAAGGTTGTAATTAATATTTCCATCTACAACTTACACTTCTAGCTCAACATAATTTCCTTCCAAAGTGATAGGAAAATTTGTGAGAATACCATACAAACAAGAGCCTTTACCATCAAAGGCCTCAATGACAGTCCGATGGATCGTCTTTCCTTTTATAATAACTTGATTCAGAAAAGAAATCTAATGAGGAAGATGAGGAACATCGTTTTCAAGATCAAAAGTAATCAAACTAGAATTGGCAGGATCAAAAGCTCCTATAGCAAATAACAATTATTTCCACTGCATTGGACATGTCTGGAGGACTTCCAAAATAGACATTGTCGAAGGCACTTGATCTAGATCTTTGACTATACTGTAATGTTTTGTAGCTCTAGCATTCGATTCTAGGATCAGAAGCTCCTATAGCAAATAACAATTATTTCCACTGCATTGGACATGTCTGGAGGACTTCCAAAATAGACATTGTCGAAGGCACTTGAGCTAGATCTTTGACTATACTGTAATGTTTTGAAGCTCTAGCATTCGATTCTAGGATTTTCGAAGCACACTTTTGGGAGGTGGTCGAAGAACAGGTTCATTATTAAGTCGCTCAATATGGATCAGACCAGAACTAGGTGGAGTAGAAGTAGAAGGCACATCCGTGGCTTACTTCTCCATTGTTTACTTATAGGGGCTTGATAACCCTTAGATCGAGTAGTGACAGAGATGGGAAATGAACCATACATCATGAAAAATTGAGAACCAAAGGAGGCAGAGGATTGTGGTTGTTCTACCAACTGATTCTGTTGAGATGGAAATGGTTCTTTCAAAACAATCGGAGTCACTTTCAATAAATGACTATCTTCAGCACGTCGGGGACAATCCTTGGTATAATGGTCTTCCCCACAAATGACTCAAGGATATTTCAGCTTTCATTTGGAGGCATCATCGATAGATAATTTGGGAGGATCTTGTTTCGGGGTATCATATCTGGCCTCGTCTTTACCCTTTTTCTTACCTTTTGAGGCTTTATCTACTGCGGTAGACTGGATGGCATGGACCTCGGTGGTTTTACTAGGATTAGAAGATTTTTCAAAGGATGATTGGAACCAGTATCAGAAACAGATTTATGCTTCGTAGAAGCTTTGATGGAAGTCTGAGACATTGTTCCAATTATACCATCAACAAGTGGTGTATCAGGATACTTTGAAGATGTTGAATCCAAAGATGGCCTTGGAGCATCGGGAAACATCTCATATAGCATGCCAGATTTGGAATAGACTAAGTCTAGGTACTGAGCATGGGCAATAGATTGGTCCTCAGTAACACATCCACCCATTGCTATATTTGTGGAAATTGTGTTTACGAATGATTTGGTGAACCATTTAGTTAACAACTCATCCAAAATTTCGAATTTGATGAGGTGACATCGATGTCTCCATTCATAAATATGATCGAAAATGTGGGTCGCAATATCTTGCTTCAGGGATGTGACAAAATGGGTACCAATTTCATATCGAATTGGCAATTGGAAGTTGGTGAGGAAGGCCATAGCCAAAGAGTTAAAATCAGCATAGGTAGCTTGAGGAAACTGGATATATCATTTTGCGACATCACCTATCAAGGTTCACTGAAAGAGGTGGAAACAAATAGAATCATCAACATAAGAATTAGAAGAACACCATAAGTGATATGTCATCAAATGGGCCTGAGGGTCCTCTTTATATTTTCCTTTGAACTTATGGCAATCGCTCGGAATTTTAGCAGGAACTGGAGGCCAGTAAGGTGATTTGAAAATGGGATCATTGGTAAGTCTCAAGACATTAAGTCTCGAGACATCAAGCAGTTCCAATGTGGCTAAAAATGACAATTGAAGATTAAAGGTCATGTAAGGCCTTTGAGGAGGCCTAATCTGTGGGCTCCAACCGTTTTGGTTAAGGTTTTTGCCCTTAAAGTAGAGGATTTTGACCATAAGGGATCTGATTCTACCCCCACTAAAGGGTACCTTAACCATAAGGTGGATTATGTCCGGGTAGGTTTGATATTGACCTACCATAGGCAGTTGATAAGCATTATATGCAGCATATGGATTGTAAGGTTGCTGCACCTATTGACCCTAAATGTAAAGTGGTTGGACCTGCTGTTGCAGAGTTGACCTTGTGTCTGCAAGGTTTGACCTTATTGATATACAAGTTGAACTTGCTGATGCAGGGCTTGACCTTTTTGCTGCAAAGGTTGGCCTTACAGATACAAAGGTTGAGTAGGTTTTTGAAAAAATTGTGCTTGTTGTTGCAAAGGCTATTGAAAATGCTACAAAGGTTGCCCTGTTACTTCAAAGGTTTCCCTTATTGCTGTAATGGTTTCCCTCGCTGCTGTAACGGTTGCCCTTGCTACTGCAGGGGTTTTTGGACAGTTCCTTGAGGGATACCTTGTGGGTATTGGTAAGTTTCAAATGGGATTTGACCATATCCACCAAGAATAGTGGATTGACCAGGTTGCACATGAGGTCCTGCTTGTGGAATATAGGGTGGATTTTGCAATGCTTGTGAACCATATGGGACATAAGCTTGTTGGAGTGGTATTTGGGCTGTGTAAGGCTATTGATACTGGATATTACCTAACCTGGATGGACCAACAGGGTTGGGAATACCACCAGAATAAGTTTTATTGACTCCAACCATGTGAGGTTGTGATCCACTCACATGGGTTCCACCTGACATGAGAGGAACGCTTTAATTTCCCCCCCAAGTGGTGGTACATTTTTCCACTTGACAGAGGATTGAGGAACTTGCAGACGTTTGAACCAAAACAGTCGGTTATACTAGAATGGAAGGTTGAAACACTGTAAAGGTTACGATGGAACCTTCGTTTGAATGGGAACTGACGTGACAACAGTTTTCACAAGAATTTGAGAGGTCATGTTCGGGATAAACGAACCAGAAGTAGGTGTGGAATTTCATTACCAAATAGGATTTTGGTACAAAGAGGAACATTGGGAGTTCTTGAAACTAATTGAGCTAAGGTTGTATAACCATGTGGAAGCACAGGCCCACTGGTTTCAAGAAATGTGTGAGACGAGACTCTTCCCGTAAAAAGAAAGCCTTCTGGAGGAAATTCATATCATTTCTCTTCATCAACATGACGAGTTTGGGTAGCAGAAACTTCTGAATGAACTTGAGGAGAGGTTGGAATCTCACCTTTTGAATCCATGGGTGGAAACAGCTGTCCAAGAGGAATTCAAGATGTACGAGGCGATAACTCCAAAGGAACTCCAGGTCAATCATAGGGATTGTAAGGATGATAAGGAGATATCACAAGAGGATCAAATAACGTATTTGGAGGATATAGACAAACCTCTATGGACTCTCAGAGGTTTCTGGATCAGACTCTTGAGGTGAAAAAGAATCTAAAGAGCGGACGAGAAGTAAGGGGTTGGATTCTTGGAACAATTCCAAGTTCAAAGCCTTGAGCTTCAAGTGACTGCAGAATTTCTGGATGAACTCCTTGTGAACACCCTTTAGTATCAGACAATGAAGGGGAACTTTGGGGTGAACTCAATAGTTCAGCCACGATGACTTTCTCTCAAAAGAAGAAGAAGAAGAGATGATTCGTTGAAGGCTGATTTAAGATTAAAAGTTACTCGAAATTACTCAATATTGGGCCAAGAAGAAACTGCATGGGTTTGACATGTTATCGTTGGCAATTAATTGCATTGACAGGAAACAACAAATAAATCAAAATGGGTAATAACTAGGCAAGAGGGTTTACCAACTATCCGTGAACCACAATATACACCCCAGCCAAAACCAAGGACTTAACATACGGTGGCTAATCTCCCCGAATGTTGTTTTGGTGTATCATGTTTACAAGGTGGCTAACTCAATTACCTATGGCTAAGGATAGCAACCTAATGGGGTCTCCTAATATATACGCAATGGTACAAGGAGCACAAGTCCATGTAAGTGTTGTCTAACGTGGAACCATTTGATGAGAGCGTCCCTATATACTTATCAAAATGAAGTGCCTCCGATATACCCGAAAGTACTGGAGAACCTTCTATATACTTCCATACTAGGATGAGATTTCACCCTCACGATACACTACAGGCAGTTAGCGAAAATTTCTATGTTTAAAGGCACCAGAACACGTCTCTAGCCTAGACCTCTAAATATTTGCTTTAAGTGAAAAATTCTCCTTAGGTTAATTGAGGTAAATTTTAATTTTATCTTCAATTAAGTTTCAATTTTGATGGCTCAACGATGTCACCTGTTCCTAAAATGAAACTAAATGATGAAAATGAAACCTTTTCATTCGATGAAGGCTAAACTAACAAAGGAAGAGAGAGAACCAAATAATGCATCAAACAAGCAAAAATGCATCAACACAATTCTTCCCAAAGCTAAATGTAAAAGTGAAATCTAATATTTCATTATACTAACAAATGCAATGCAGAGATGCACTCCTACAGAAATGAAAATCACTTTCCTCTCAGTAAGTTGCAATTTCCTGTCACTTTCATTTAACCAATGTAAACTAATTAAATGAGCAAAGGAAAATGAAATCAACATAATGAAATTGAAAATCTCTTTCACTTTATGGTTTCGAACACAAGAAATGTCTCAAAAACATGTAAATGACAAAATCTTTCACTTTCTCTTTTTGAAACATAAGGATGAAAACAAGCACCTTCTTTTAGTTCAACCAAAGCAAACAATTTGTAATTTATGCTTGACAATGGAACTAAAGGATCAACATGGCTCGACACTAATGAAAAAAACTTCACACTAATGCACCAAAAGCAACTTGTAAAAGATGTCATGATTGTAGGAAAACTCTTGAACAGAAGCAATCAATCTCAGAATAGTAGACCAATAAATGAGTGGACAATGATTTAGAAACCCTAGAAATCAATCAAGCTTGAAACACACAGTAACAAAATCAAGAGACAATTGCAGCCATACAAGCATGACAATCAAGACAAATATGTTATAGGCACACTATAAAATCACTAACAGAGGGAAAAAAGGCTGAGAACAAGAAGAAAACCCTAATTTCTAAAATCCTTTGGATCATCGCGCCTGTTAATGGAAAAAGGGTGATGCAAGAGTAATTAACATGATTGTAATTATAAAATTAGCAATGCAATCGTGACTATTAAGACTGAACCCATGATGGGCAAGGAAAATAAGAGAAAAAAAAAAACTTCAAGACTAGTACAGATTGAGTGTCCCCAAGCAATAACTAGTAAGTGAAAATAACTACAAAGAAGCAAACAAGCCAAAAATTGACAGTTGGTCAAATTAATCATAGAATTAGGGTGAATGATTGGATGGAAAGGGTTATAGCTTCTATAGTGGAGTCGCCATTTTTTTCCAGGCAATCCTCTCTACGGATAGAGACGACCCCTCTAGCCCAATGAGTGGGACTAGCAACCTATGTGAAAATCTACCAGAGGAAGATGGCCTACCTTGTTCTGATGCTATAATATCTCCTTTATTGAAGACCCTGAATCACTTGTGCCATGGGCTTGGTCCTACTTCTCACAGTGTTTTAATGCAGGCATAAGAGATCAAGACGTAGCAAAGCATGCCAGTAGAAATAGAATAATCAATAGTAACCTACTTAACATATCAAGGAGCATTAAGATAAATGATGCATTAACATACACATTTATGGGAAATGAACCAGCAGTTGTATATATTAATAGAATAAAGGAGTAATCATACAACCAAGCCTTGATGTCAATAAGCACTCCTTCAATGAATGTCCAAGTACAAGCTCAAGCTCTCTAAGCACTACTTCTCCAAGCCAAATGAGTAGCATGTAGGCACAATCTCAGCATAAGGGTCAAAATATCCAAACACCAACCATTTGGGAATGGGAGAGGATGAATATATAGGCAAGGAAAGGGAGTTAGGATCTCTCCAAAAATAGGATAAGGCCCTCATCTCAAGGAGGTAACTCATAGGGATAAGACCAAAAGGCCAAGTTGAGAGAACTTGACCTCATCGACATTGAAAAACCTCCATCTCATCGTTCTGGAAGCCTCTAGGTCATGAAGCTTCTTATCCTCTTTGGGAATATTTGCTTTTATGGATCATCATTGGTATCCAAGTAAAAAGTGTGATGGCATCTCGGGGCTAGTATAGTGCAACTAGCCACCATCACGATTTTCAATATCAGGGTAGCGATGATTATAAAATTAGGGTTTTAGAGCCATTTCCTTCAGGGGAAGCTCAAAGCATTTTCCTAAACTATGTTTTAGGAAGGATCTGAGCTACATATCTGGATTAGTACACTCGATGATGGTCCTATTTCGGGCACTTCAGGGTATGTCATGAGGAAGTGCAGGAGGTGTGACAAAATATTGTGTAACAAGCAACGATGACTATCATGTACATTCAAAATAGAATTCCTCATAAGAGTCTTGATAACTACACGCAAAGAAGTATTCACAGTAAAGAAGCCAAGTGTGGATCATTTCCACCTATTTGGAAGTCCAGCATATGTCCATGTTTTGAAGGACAAGTGAAAGAATTTGGACTCGACAAGTATCAAGGGAATATTTGTTGGTTATATTATTTCCTCAAAACTATATAGAATATACATAAACGAGGGAAGATAAATTTAAGTAAGAAGGGATTCCAAATTTGATGAGAATCAAGCTTACAAGAAATCAACTGATATTCTTATTGATTCTGATGACAAAAAAGTTCTTGTATTTGAAGAATATGAAGTTCGTGAGAACTCTACTATAAATGATGAAGAAGGACCAAGTGAGCCTATTCAATCGGTGGTTATATGAACCACAAGGAAGAGGTCATATTGGTTGAGAGCTACATTAGGATATGTTGAAGGACATGAAGTTTCTAAAGGATCCTCTAGGGAAAATAAGAAACAAAAAAGGTATTATGGTTACGTTGCATACATGACAAAAATGATTGAAGTCGAGCCATATACATTCCATGAAGATAAGCATGAAGAGGTTTGGAAGAAAGTTATGCAAGAAGAATACCAAACCATCATGAAGAATGGAGTTTGGGAAATCGTTACTAGACCTAGTGATAAATTGATTGCCACATCAAAGTGGATCTATAAGATCAAACATGTTTTTGATGGAAGTTTAGACAAGTACAAAGAAATGTTCATTGCAAGGGGTTTCTCTCAAAATAAATGCATTGACTATGAAGAAACATTTGCACCTATTGCAAGTTACACTACTATTAGATCGTTGGTTTCACTGGCTGCTACAATGGGGTGGAATGTCCATGAAATGGATGTTAAGGCCACATTTCTGAATGGGACCATTGATGATGAGGAAGTGTACATCGAACAACCTGAAGGATTTGAATTGAATAGAAGGGACTCTCACATTTGTAGACTCAAGAAGCCTCTATATGGCTTAAAGCAAGCACCAAGGGCATGGCATGCAAGAATGGATGCATATCTTCTTAGGATTGGGTTTTTGAAGAGTATTGTTGATCTGAATCCATATATCAAGGTCGTGAATAATGAGCCAGTCATTATTCTACTATATTTGGATGATCTATTCATCACCAGTGTAGAATGAAGGATTCACGAATGCAAGAAAATGTTGGCAAATTAATTTGAGATGAAGGATCTAGGACTGATGCATTATTACCTAGGTCTAGAAGTATGGCAAAAGCTTGGGGAGATATATTTAGGGAAAGTAAAGTACATCATCAAGTTATTGCAAAAAATTGGGATGATGGAATCCAATCTGATGGTTAATCCTTTGATCACCAACCTCAAGAAGCTAAGAAGCTCCAACTCAAGTCTTGTGGATCCTACCTCTTATCATTAGTTGGTGGATTACCTAATGTATATAGTAAATATTAGGCTAGATATTTGTTTTGCAGTGAACATTCTTAGTGAGTTTCAGTTGGAGCCTTGTCATGATCATTAGATAGCTGTCAAACATATATTGAGGTATCTTCGTGGCACTATACATCACTACCTAAAGTATGATAGTAAGGAATTCAAACTAATTAGCTTCACATATTTTGATTAGGGTGGAAGTGAGACCGATGGAAGGAGAACTACCGAAGGATGCTTTAGTCTAGGAGCTGCTATGATCTCATAGATGAGTAGGAAGCAAGATCCCATTACATTGAGTAGTTCTGAGGCAGAATATGTGGCTACATCTGAAGTAGGAAAAGAGGTTGTTTGGTTAAGGAAGCTTCTGACATACTTGTTCAAGAAGTCTCTAGGTCCTATTGTGATTAATTGTGGTAGTCAAAGTTGTATCAATATGTTTGTAGATCCCGTGTTTCATTCGAGAATGAAACATATCAATAATAAGTTCCACTTTATTAGGAACTTGGTGCAGGATGGTATCGTGAAGTTATAATATGTTTTGATAGACGAACAAATTGTAGACATACTAATAAAGGATCTTCCTAATAATAAGTTTGAATATATAAGGAACTTGTTGAGTTTGGTAGATATTGGTGATTGTATTGATGATAAAGAAATGGAAGAGATTTGTTGACGCTTTGCGATTGAAGCATTGCCTAGGGAGAGATCAGGCCAGTGCTCTTTGTTGATGTCAAGAATCTCATAATTGAAAAGGTGGTGTTTTTTATTGAGCTCGATTTTGGATACACACTTGTATGTTTGGGTCAATGGTTAGAATGTAAGCCTGATTGATCTAAACTTAAACAGGACCACAAAAAATTACAGATATAATCATAAATACAGAGATGCAGTAGGAAAACACTTCATTTCATTAATAGAAAAATGTTGAACTATGCTTACAAACAGAATGGAAATAAGATAGCTAGGGCAATGGTAGCTTATCTCTAAGAAGAGATGTGGTGGCTACATGCCTCTGAACTATGTTACAATGAGGCTCAAGGGCCTATTTATTATTGAAAAACATGATAAAACCATAAACCAAAACCCTAACCCCAAGAGATGTAACACAAAGATTTTGTGGGCCAATTGAGGTTAGTTGGGCAGCCAACTTCCTGAGGTTGTAACTTGGTCATATTATCTTCATTTGGCACGTATAATACCTTGTTGGAAATTTATCTCTGAGTACTAAAGGTTTTGCTGCAGGCCCCTATCTATTGCCATAGCCCTCCAGTAGACCTTAAAGAAACGTCGTTTAAGGGTCAAAACTGCTTCGGAAGTTCAGGACCCAAAAAACAACTAAAAATAGTAAATGTTGAAATAAACAAGGAAACACATGAAACTAACTAGAGGTTCTAGGTGTAATAGGCGGGTGGCCACCAATATCCACCTAGATCATTCCTCCCCCCTTAGGAATCAATGATCCCCATTGCGTGCAGAGCCTCCATGAGGTGAGGAAATTTTTGTTTAACTTGGTCCCTAGTGAACCACTTTCCCTGGTGAAGGTGTTGCCCTACTTTGACAACTTGATATAGTTGTATCCTCTGTTGGAAAGTTTTCTTGATATATGTATCCATGATTTGATCAGTTGTGACCTGTTCCATGCAGTTCAGGTTGAGCTCTGTTGGTGTGATTTGTTCTGCAATGTCAGATGTGTCCATCAACAGTGGAAAGTATGGTTGAAAGCAGTCTACATTGAAAACGCGGTGTAGAACAAGGAGCGATGTGATGTTGAGCTCAAAGGCATTGTCACTAAAAGCCTTGGTGATGGTGTATGGATCATATCAAAGCGGGTGAAGCTTAGGGTGGGGTCCAACAAGGCACTCCTTCTGAAAATGTAGTCAAACTTTGTTGCCCACCTGGAACTTGTGCGGCACTCGATGCTGATCATGGTGCTACTTATACTTATCATTGGATCTGTCCAATATATCATGGACCTGCTGGCAAATGTGTTGAATGTGCTCAATGAAGTTGTTAGCCCTTTCGGCTATGGATTGGACATGAGTTGAATGTGCCTGATTGGCTGCAAATGGTATTGCCACATCAATGGGACACAATGCCTAAAATATCAGCCCTACCTGAAAGGCGTTGTCGCCTATTGAGATGTGGAGAGATTGTTGTAGTTGTGTTGGACATAAGGGAGACTTTCATCCCACATGCGTGGATGTTTTGAGTTGTACATGTGTATAATGTGTACAATCATCCTATTGACAACCTCTATTTGGCCATCAGTTTGGGGATGGAAATTCATCGACTTAGTAAGATTTCTATCCAACATTGACCATAGACTAGACCAAAATGCACTCAGGAATCTGTTGTCCCAATCTGAGACAATAGATAGTGGGATCCCAAAGTGTACCTACACTCTCTCAAATAAGATCTTAGCAGTGGTCTCTATTTTGATACTCTTCTTGCAAGTTGCCATGATGGATATCTTCTAGAATTTGTCGACGACTACGAAAACACAGTCATTGTTGCACTTAGTAGAAGGAAGGCTCAACATGTAATCCATGGAGATAGATTCCCAAGGTTGCCGAGGAGTAGGTAGAGGAGTATACAGGACTTGCTTCTTGATGGTTGGTTTGGAAATAATGTAGACAGTGCAGGATCTAATGTACTTCCTGTTATAGACATTTTTGTGCCTTACAACTCCAAGCATGAAATGTCCATAAACCAAGGGCTCCTAAGTCCCTAAAAGTGTTGTTCTAACCCCTAAAGGAACAAGGTCAACAGATTACAGCTTCTCCCAGAATTTCTCCACCAGAAACTGCTCAGAATAAGTCAAAACAGGATCATTTCAGCTGCTCCACTGGCTAGGTGCGTTGATTGCACCTAAATACACTGTGAGGGTGCGTTGCATTTCAAAAGTCCCTTCTGTGGGGTGCGATGGGCGAGAAATGACAAATGGTAGTGTCATTCCGCGAGGTGGAGAGACAATGGAAGCTTCCAGAATCTTCTCCTGTGACACTTGCCTCACTGAATTCGACCAAGGATGAGTAAGAGGCCTTCAGTCTCCAAGTGGAAGCAAGAACTGACAGAGAGAAGACACTAATCAATCAGATCACAAGCTGACTCATCCTCCTTACACATATCTATATATGGATCCCTCATCTCAGAGATCCAGAGGCTGGAATTTTGCATATTGTAAGGAATTGTGTTGGTTTTTGAGACAAACATCAGAGTATTAGGTGATCTATGCTTTGTTTGAGGTGAAGAGGGGCTTCTTTGCTGGGAGGTTGATGCTGGGTCAGGAACCACCGGTTGTAACTCCTCCTAGATCTTTTCTTGTTTATCAATAAAAACTATTTGAGTTTCCTCCATGCTTTTGTATCATTGATGCTTATTACATTTTTATGGTTAACTTAAATCTGATCCTAAGTTGTTTATGAATATAGATCCATGTCTTTATATAGTGTTCTTCTTCTGTGATCTTACAGGTACTTGGTGAAGCTGGGCAAGTAAGGGAGCAGGTAGCTGGAGACTATCAAAGAAGAGAGGGATTGGATCAAAGGATTAGCGCAAGACACAGGTTGGTTCTTTCTATTCCTCTCTATCTATAGTTCATAAAGGAAATACAAAAGTAGTTTTTCTCTGTTTGTTTCTAAGGCAGCTGTCACACCTTAGTGGGATAGAGTAGTTCTAAATAGACACTTTTCCCTGTAACAAAATGGCGACTCCGCTAGGGATTGAACCCAGAATCTCTGGTTTCACAGACCAGCGCAGGTACTGTTAAGAGATCCTGAATTTCAGCGCACTTCCCGAAAGGGCAACCTGCACTGCATTTCAGATTCTCTGTGTTACAGGTGCGCTGATCAGACTAGCCCTGTGCAGTTGTGGTTCTTGTGCTTCATTCTTTCCAGTTCTATCTCTGAATTTTGCTGCCTGTGATCAGTATATGTCTATTTGAAACCCCTTTTCCTTGCTGTTATTCTGCCTCCTTTGTACAAAAGAACTGTAGATGTTTTTGTGTGTTTGTTGAGTCATTTATAGTTTTCCATTGCAAAAGTAGAATAGTCGTATTGTCGTCCTTTGATTTGGATCTGTTGCAAGTGTCGATTTCGATCATAGGAGAAAGTTTAATTGCTATTGATGGTCGATTATACTGTTACTATTGCCTTTGGTCTGAATTTGTGATTTTCTAGTGTCAAGAACAAGTGTTCATTTCAAAATCGCAAGGTGTCGTAATCATCTCTGTTTTTGATTTCGAAAAAGAGCTTGTTTATATTTGTCGCTTGAAAATAAATTCAGATTTGTACATCAACTTTCTTTTTAGCATCAATACTAAGAAAGTCGAAAACAAATACATGCATGTGCATTTGCATGTAGACAGTCTGTTTGGCTTGATTTAGGAAAGTTCATTTACAGTGTGCTCTTTTCTCTTTGTGAAAAGATTGTGTCTTTCTTTTCCTCTAGTAGCTAGGATTTTTATTGCACAAAAGAGATATAAGTTTGTTTATCATCTTAGATTGCTTTTTAGGAATTACATCTACATCTCGAGGTGAACCAAAAGGAAAACTTCAT